>KK502550.1:422652-575774 GCA_000688735.1 Glossina austeni | reverse complement strand
AAAAATAAAACTGATTTTGATTTAACTACAACTTCGTGCTTCTATTTAAAATAAATAATAAAAATAAATAAATAGACAATCGTATGCAACTGATCACGTAAATTATTTCATTTATTTCCAAAATAAGCAAAATTACCTCCATTATGTGTCCGAAATATCTCAGAGTTAACAACATGTCCACCGCTACAGTGTCCGCCCTTAAATTTTGCACCAGATAGTGTTTGACCTGATCGAGCGTAGATTTGAGCTCCATCCATATCCCGCTGTTGATGAACTGTCGGTGCAGGACGTTGGCCAACTTAGTTAGTGCCCAGCTTAAGTCGCACGTCCTTTGCGCCTTGCCGTCAGAGTTGTCGACCTCCTTAGTCTTAATTGCAGCCTGCAAAGTTGAGCCCTGCGTATCGTTCAGCAATTGCATAATAGTGGAGCGCGAACCCTATGGCGAGCTATACATCGACATACAGCCAGTTTGCTCCCAGTATGGAGAGTGCCTTATATGGGAGTAAAATTAAGCTCCATGTAGTGTTTAGCCTTTTTCGTCATGAAGTACTATAAATTAGGCTTTGGAGCTTCCTTTTTATAAGAACTTCTACATAGGGGCCAAAAAATCGACTTATGTTGTCCAAACTTGGCACAGTTAATTTAATTGCAATATTCCTTTTACTGATCAATTTTCACTATGACGTATTAAAAGGGTTTTCTTTCGTAGGGACGGTTTTATAAGGCGAGCTTCACAGTAGAGTTCGCCCCAAACCCAAAACACGTCAGTGTACCAAATTTCATTGAGAAATCTCAAGAATTAGGACCCGTAAGTTTAACACAATATTTCATGGACAGACATCAAACGGGCAGACATACTTACGTCGGTTCCAGAAATGATTCTGGATCGATCGATATAATAAAAAGAGGGTCTATATTAAGTCCGCACACACTTAATATACTCTGCAGCGCAATTGGTGTATGGTATAATTACAACCAAGATCTTGTGACAAAGTCTATAATATATTCTCATTTTTCCCCAAACGTACAACTTTAGATGCTTAGAGACTTCTGTCCTAGTAGAAGAAATTATAATAGCGAGTAAGTAAGTATTCTTTCTAACTATATTGTGCTGTTGATCCAGAATAAATTGAATGAGGTGGAATGAATTGCAGAAAGATGTACTCATCGTAGACGCATTGCGGGAACCGTTAAATTTCGGAATACTTTGTAGAAAAAGTTTTCAAGCAAAAGTTATTATAGTTTTGTCTTGAAGTGTATGTGCGCTTGTATATGCATGCATATAAATATTCTTCTTTTCTTTTTCTCTTTTTCTTTAAGTAAACAGAAGAGAGAGAGAGAGAGAAAGAGAGAAACATAAAAATAAAGCCGGTTTAGAAAGAAGCTGAGTGTGTGTTAGCAAGTGTGAGTTAAAAGATCAGGTTGACAATTGGTTGATGTATATAATATAATGTAATATAAATTTTTTCGAAGTAAAATTCAAAATCAGTTGGAGTTGAACTTTGAAAGTGATTAAGACGCCTTCGCTGACGCGTGTGCAGGCGTGTGTGTGAAATCATAGTGAAAAATAAATTAAATGTATAAAGAGAAATAAATAAAAAATGAAAAATTGTGCAAAGCATTAAAAAAGTTAAGCAAAATGTCTAAAGAAAACGTTTTCAAACCAAAATTTTGAAAAATAACTACAAAAAAAGCACATATCCATCCATACATATTTTTGAAAAGGTATTCGTGAATTAAGTTAGACATTGTGGACTTTTGTGTGCCTTTGTGATATGATACCTACGCGGTCATTCTGCTAAATATGAAATTGATTTGAAACCTTTAGCTTGGGGAGTACGAAAAAACAACTCGTTGTACAAGAGACTGGTTGGTATTATGAATTCAGAGGAATCTATGTGTGTGCATATTTAGAAGCAAAGAAAAAAAAAAAAAGAAAAAAAGAAGAAAAAACGAGTGACAGATGAGAAGAGAGAAGTAGCGAGAGAGAGGAAGAGGACCAGTAACATAAGCAACACATATCGTTTTAAGCTTAACTTTTTGACTGGTTTTTCATCTTTTGTTTTTGCATTCGTATGCGTCTAAGGAATACATAAATAAGAATACAAAACTCAGCATAACATTGCGAGGAACAAACATGAAAAGCTACACACACAAAATCTTTAGCGTATAAACCATAAGTACAAAAAGCAACGATCTTCGAATAAAACAAAAAAAGAAAAAAAAAAAAAAAAAAAGGAATCCTATGAAAAGTAAACAAAAAGAAAAAAACAAAATAAGTACAAAAACTGAAAAAAAAAAAACATGTACAAAACCCGATCGAAAAATAAATATCCAAGAATGCTGCTTCAGATAAGTCGTAGACTTTCAGCGGAGGGCAATACATTTATTGTATATATACACATAAAATATTCTGTATAGAATGCAAAAGTGAAGCACAGTCAATTTTGAGTTTAACCATTGCAAGCAATCTTGTTACGGCAAACTTACAACTGAGATACGATTGCGCAAGACGCTTAGCCGAAAACCATTTTTTTATATATTTGAGTTTCTTAACAACCGTCTTGCTATTGCTATTAGAAACGATTCCCACTTCCCACTATAAATATACTTTAACCCTAATCTTGCTATACGTTGACTTTGAGTCACTATTGAACTTTGAACCAAAATTTTTTGATAATATCTTCGCGTAAGTGACTAAGAGTCACATCGTGATGCGATTCCTTATAAAAAAAAAAACAAAAACGTAGTAAGATTAGGGTTAAGCATCATCTTCGCACTCACTATGAAATGAATTTAGAAATTAGTCTTCGGGCAATTCGAACAATGCGCGAACCAGTTTAGAACGAAATGAGGTCCCTTTGCCGATTGCTTCGTCTGAGATGGCCCTGCTGTTTTACTGCACTTAAATGTGCGATCTGCCTCTTAAATGAATACATCGGGTTATAAGTTTTATCTTATCTTTAAATGAGCAGCATTTTTAACCTAACGGAAGGAAATTAATAAAATGAAGATTCATACTATGACTCTATTGCCCTCCAGCCAATAATGAATCTCATGAGAACACTGTATTTACTATCTTCTATGATCAACTACTAAAAGTCAAATATTTTGAAACATGTCAGGTATCTCTTCTCATTCCTGGCTGCCTGGCTTAGTAAAAATCAAATACAAAAAATTCATATTCCAGATGGAGTACATCACATCACTTAAAGCGTCTCCCCATACAAAGGCACTTATAATGCTACGTAATATTCGTCACTGACCTTTTGTCCCTTTTCAAGATAGTCGCTGATTATTACACCATAAGTATCCTAAAATATGGATGTCATAGCTATCTCCATCGGGTTTTGCTTTTTTGATGGTGTTGAGCAGCTTTCTCCGGTTGCTGTATATTCGGCTATTTGCTAATTTTACTTTGAAGTTTTGCGATGATTCTATGTTTCATTCATTGCTAATATCTTGTGAAAAAATCCTTTTATTCCGCCTAAACAGCACCAACACGATGTTGTTTGCGCTCAAAAGTGAGCAAAAGCGGTATCCATTTTGAATAGACTTTTCTCATGGATAAATAAATATTCGCTTTTCGGTCTTCCAAAAGGATTGTAAGTTTTCTAGAACAAATGCCGAATTCGGGCGACCAGTGCGTCCAGCATCATCGACTTATTAAAAATTATCAAACCGCTCACTAATTATTTTCTTGAAGATCAGAAATCCCCATAACGTCTTTCAAGCCAACACTGATCGTTAACGGTATTTCTTCTCATCAAAAATGAACGTTTTTAACCAACGTGAGGAACTCAGATTTTTCTATTATTTGAAAAATAAGAAAACTAACACCGCTAACTGTACTGTCACTGAACTGTAAACTAATTGTCATAGTGTCATGAAATTTCGGCACGTGTTGTTTGAGGGCCGGTATTATCCGAAATTTATAAGAGCGTGTTAACAGTGTTGCCATATAAGTATTTAAAATCGTAAAATTAGTTGGCAAATTTTCACGTGTCAATTACCGGTCAGGGCTACTTCCACGACAATTATTGGAAAAGGTTAAAAAATAATTTCAATTACATAGAGATGCTTGCTATAAGTCGTAAGTCGTTTGAAAGAAATTTTTTGAACGATTACCCACTAAACTAAAAACTTGCGATAATTCTTAGCTTTCCTTGTTAATTAAGGCGAGTCGTCTGTATTTTACCTGCACTTACACTTGTTACAAAACGGAATGTTATATATACTAACGGTTCGTGGTAATCAGTTTGAAAATAATGCGCCCGTACAGGCAACGTTTTGTCACTTAATAGGTTCTTTCTAGGACTTGGAAATTTTATCTAAATACGTGTTCTTCAAGTGCACACATGCGCGCAACTTCCCACATGTTTTGTTAAGTTAATTGCATAAAATAAAATTAAGAATTTTCACAAAAAAAAAAAAAAAATAACGTTCTCGCTAAGAAAACATAAAACGTCGAACAAACAAACCCCGTCACAAATTGTGAATAACTGAGTGCAAAGAGCGAAAAAACTTAATTTAAAATTTTTTGGTTTTTTTCTCTTTGATCCATTAAATCTGTCTTTTAACCAGTTTAGTTAAAGTTTGTGGTAAAATTCCTTGATTTTAAATCATCTTCAATGGTTACCATCTTATTGCCTAATGTAATAAAAAGCAAACGCTGAGCAACGATGGCCACATTAGGCCTTTCAAAAGTCTTCATTCTGGATAAATATTTCACGGAGCTGCAAAAATTTTGGGAGACGGAGAAGAAATTACAGGGTAAGTTTCCCTATCTTTAGGTAAAGAATTTAGTATAATGTCCCCTGATAAAGGGTCTAAAAGTTGTACGGTTCTTAAAAAAGTAAGAAACTCTTCGCATAACCACTTCGCTCATTTTTGGACATTATCTCAAGCAATCGTAACCGTGAGTATCGATATTTAAAAAAAAAGCACTTCTCATAAGTTTTGTGCCTAAATGTTGTCGAGACATGAAGTGTTTCCCAATGTATTCCATAGAACGAAATTTATGCGAAACCTAGAAATTTTCGGGCTCTTCAAACCATAATTGAATGCTGTTACCGTTATAGTAGGCATACGTGCCGACGCTTACTTTTGCGTTGCTTTAAATTCTATTCAAATTATTAAATAAAAAGTAAAAACACTACACTAGGCGACGACCCACTATTAACTACCCAACACTACCAACTAAACTAACCAACTATAACGGGCATATAAATTCAAGAATTCGGGCGTTATATGGGAAGTGGTCGAAAAAGAAGCGCAATTCGAACCATTGTTAATAACGTCTGTTCTCGGGCCGAAACACATTAGTGTACCAAATTTCACCAAAGCACCTGAAATTTTGCGGCCTCTAGGTTGTACAAAATAAAGTAGATCTTAAATGAAATTTAGGTTTTTTTCCTCAAAGTTTTTATACCCTAGACCACTTATTATACAGTGTATAATAGGGCTTAAGATAAATTCATCTTTTATTCAGAATCATTTTCTAAAACGATCAAAGCCAGTCTGTCCATATGTCCGTCTGATGTCTGTGCATGTAAACTTGTGTTCAAGATATAGGTCGCAATTTTTCAGGTAATTTGGAGAAATTAGATGGATTTGAGGATGAACCCTGCTGCAAATGGTTCGGATCGGTTCACTCTTTATATAATGGCTTATTTTCAAAAGTCGTTATATGGATAAAAATTGCAATTTTCAAAACTTTTCGACAAAACTCGCTATGGAATAGTATTTCGTCAGTTTACATTGGCGTGAAAAGTTTTGTTCGGCTGGGACTCGGGCTGTCATTTAATCGTTCCTACGAAAACGAATTTTTTCTTTTTTTTAAAACGGTCAAATTTTCATTATTTCGTGATGAAAATGGACCCATCGGAGAAAGTTCACAAAGAAATCGATCTTACCGAATTTGGATCACGTAGGTCTATTTTCTGGATTCTGCTGCATATAAGGATTCTCAGGAAACATAGGCCTTTATATGCCAAAAAGGCCTAATTGTGAACGCTTTATGATGAAAATTTGTTCGTGATAGTAATTTGACTTAAAAAGTAAGTGGACCAAATTTGAACCACATGGGGTATTTCCTGGATCCCATTCCGTATAAAATTTCTCATGAATAATAAGCCATTTAGAAAAAGGTCTGATTTTTATTGTGTTATAACGAAAATTGGTCCCTAGTAGCAAAATTGTCTTTTTTTTGACCCTAACATATGTAAGGTATATAATGGAAAAGAAGCCCTTCTATGGAGAGAGTGTGTAATTTCTAGTTTTCTATGACAGAAACTGAAGATTCATGAAATTTTTCGGAAGTAAATTAAGTTTTCTAAATTTGGCTCACGTCATATGAAGCTTTGGGTGTCCTCCAAGGTGCGGCCTTCCATTGAAAGTACGCCTTTGCCTGAAGATAGTATATAAATTTTTATGTATTATTTACAAAACGAGTGAATTGGTGTAGGGTATTCCATGGTCGGCTTTGCAAGATAATAATGTTTCTACTTGTTATGAAGAATTTTTATTGAAATACTTGTGCAAGTGCTTTTAGATTTTATTATTAGGTTGGTGAGAAAATACTCTATTGCTCTTAGATTTTATTATTAGGTTGGTGAGAAAGTTCTGTCGCGTTTTAAATAAAACATTTGAATTTGAACACCTTTGATGTATTTCTCAGCGGCATAACAGTGGATGCCGAGTTCTTTTCTAATTGAAAAGTCGTTATTTGTGGGTTACTCTCCAACCACCAAGGACCACAGAATTATTCTCCAAATTGATGAAATTCTTTGACATTGAGATTTCTGGCAGATCCGAACATTTACAACTTCACTTACCAGCGTGTCACATAAGTTTTTACAAACAACCGATGCGTTGCATTTTTTCTGGAATTCATACCAAATGCAACGTCTTATGTACGCTTTGTCCAGTGCACATTACTCAGTCTACACTTTGTAACTAACTGATCAAGGGTATGGAAAATGGCCTTCTTATATCTCACGAGAGATAGTCTAAGTAATAAGACTCCGCATGACAAATTCTGCCAGTTTGTCTTGATCTTGACAAGGAAAATTATCTGCAGGTAGTACAATACGATAGAACTTTCCCGCCAGCCTATTACTTACGAAAAATTTATAAATTTTCTTTTAAAACAGCTATGTCTTATTTGTCAGATTGTAACGAAATAAATGCTGACGATGAATTATGCGACTGCCATTTGCAATGAATCACATCGACGTAACTGTTTCGCGAGATGCGTGGCAAACAGAAACGAATCAATTTCAGCCCAAGCTAGAACTCTGTTTATCAACGCATCCATTAAGTGTAACGGTTGATTTAGCAGCATTTTCGAAAAAGTATTGCGCTGCAATACGGCCAACGAAAAAAGGTGTACACCAAGGGTGTGCTGGGAAATGGTGTTCGAGTCCTTTCCTTCGGTTTTCGTTCAACTTTCAGATGCAACAACTTTGCTTATTCGCACATTTACGATCATCACTTAGAACAGTTTTGTCCAAAACATCTTCACCTTGTGCGTCTATTTGTAGCGCTCGATCAAAGAATGTATAATGAATGTGTAGGAAAGCTTTTCAATCAAAAATGTTTAGAAGTGATAGCTCGTGTTGGAATCTCTGTGCTTTAGAAAAAGAACGTAATATGTTTTTGGATCCAGGATTCGGAGTCAAATGTGAAAATAATTATTGCATGAAATTTGGCGACAAAAGCTATCCAACTTGATCGGGGAAATTTAAAAATTTTATACAATAGCAGAAGGAATTTCTCCTCTTAAATTTCGAGTCTGCTGCCAAGTGCTGCAAACCCTGTTTAAAAGTATTTTCCAAACAAAGTGTAGTTTCATTGAGACGAACATTGAGCGCACAATTCGAAAAATTCCAATGCTTCTGCCGATAAATTAGTTTTCGGGACGAAGTCCAGCTTGGCTGCAAACACTTTCAATTTTTCCCCCTAATTGGACCCCAATATCTTAATATTTGCGACCGGAAGGATGCTTGCCATAGACAATGTATAAGTGGACAGAAGGACATACAAAGATGCCTAAATCGAGTCAGAATGTGTTGATGTTGATCACGAATATATATACTTCGAAAGATCTATGATTTTGTTCCAAGCCTTGTGACGAAATGCATGTTCTCCCCTCTTCCGGTGACAGGTAGAGAAATATCAGAACGAACACTAGACTTTTGTATTATATAAAGTAAATGTTTCGTATTCTCGAACACTTGCCCTCGAAATGCGGACATTATTTTACGATTATCAGTTCATTAGATGTAATCCACTAACACATTGGAAATGTTTTGCTGCAATGAGAGATAGTCAAAGCAATCAAGTGCGGGTGCATTGAAGGAGCGAGTTATATAATTAGGCGATATGAAGTTTTGCTACATACACTTACCTCGCTTTTGTTAGCTCAGGTCACTTACAATCCTAGCTTCCACAGCTTCCATGGATATACCAACAGCTTGCAGTTCTCCATATTCATCCTCTGCAGAGGGTTGAGTGTATTTTCGTTTTGTTTCAGATATACTTGCTGGACTCTAACCATTCTTCAAATAGCATCTCTAGGCACTTCTCGATTGGTCTAAGATTTTTAATTCCGCAAACTGCTACTAAACGTTTCTTTATGTATCCCATCCAAGTAACGTCATTGCATTTTTCTTTATAAAAACGCAACATAGTTCATAATTCTGATTTGAATTCCATGTATATATATATATAAGAGGCAAAGTTTTTTTGAAGAAGAAGCATAGTATTTTATATATATAAACTTTACTATAGCGTCTGCTTCATTTTCCCCCAACAACATTAGCATCAATGCTTTAGAAACTGTCAATAAAAACAATAACGAACGTTAGATACTTTCCTGAGGTCTAATCGGCTTCTGTATATAAAAA
Organism: Glossina austeni; assembly: GCA_000688735.1. Lineage (NCBI taxonomy): Eukaryota > Metazoa > Arthropoda > Insecta > Diptera > Glossinidae > Glossina > Glossina austeni. The sequence continues at coordinate 566,865 of KK502550.1, read as the reverse complement.
AATATTTACCTTTAAAACTGTCTTTTTTGCTTACGTTTTCATTCAACTTCTTTTGAAATTAAATTCGTATCGCTAGACTGCGCTAAGGAGATCTATTTGCAAATTACTTACAGCAACTTATGTCTTTAACCCTTTAATTCCCGTTCTGGTCTTGCCATTCAACTCTCCTCACGCGACTGCTTTTGGCTTCGGCAAATATTATGCTTATGTGCCCTTTTACACGCAACTTACCACTAACTTCATCGGGTCATTTTCATGTTAATCCTTTTTCTGCCAAGTTTTGGTTTTTTATAAAATCGATTATTTTTCGTGGAAACACGAAAAAATCATTAAATGTGCGATTTTCGTAACAATATTTTTCAAAATTGATAGATGAAGGCTTACCTTCAAAAGCCGGTTGCGTTCATTATTTGTCTCCGTTAGGAAGTATGGCTTGTATTTCACCTATAAATATGATTTAAAAAACGAGTAAAAGTATTATAGTCGGGCAAAGCCGACTATTAAGTATTCTACATCGCTTCTTCATTTATTTTTCAAGATATCAAAAATTTCATGGAGTACACATTCGTACGCTTCATGCACAGTTTGTAATTTTCGCGATGTTTCGAGTAAATGATGACACGCTAACCTTTTTTGATCCAAAGGCGAACCTACCTGAAAGTGGGTTGGATCACATTATTTTTCGCTCTCCATGAAAGGTGAAATTTTAAAAAAGTTCTTATACGACAAAAATTAATGATTTTTAAAAATTGTGGGTAAAAAAATAATACTTTCGCATACTAAGTAAATATGAGAAATTTGGGATAGTAGAGAACCGGTTTTTAAACCCCAAGGCCCCTTTTTAAAAAGAATGAGCCTGATATGCCAACAAAACTTAATTTTTGACATTTTTTAATAATGAAAATTATTCCTGAGTAAAGAATTGAAAAATACGTTTACTACACTAGTTATGGAGTACATTGGATATTTTTCCGAATCCCTTTCCCTTTAGATGTTCGCTTGGAAAATAGGCTTTTACACGAGAACAATATATTATTTTTCATGTTTTATATCGAAAATAAGGGGAGAATTGTCTTAGCCGAGCTAGCGCAGGGGACGTAAGGGCCAGTACAGCGCGACTACAATGTTTCAAGTTGTTGTTCTTCAAAACGGTCAAAAGTTTGTGTTTTTACCAATAGAGAGGATTTGATGCATAGACACTTAGTATGCATTTTTCAAATACTTTCTTGTCTACTAATTTTATATCCTACTCTACATGGGTACAGGGGTATATCAGTTTTGTGTGGATGTATGTAACATTCGGAAGGACTTGAAATAGATTCACTTTTATTACACAAAATCACTTTTTCAATCGATTTGCGCTTGCCTATCCATCTGTCGGTCTGTCCATCTTTTTCTCTTCTGTCTAACCTAGAGACAGCAATGTTGGGGAGATTTTGATGAAATTTGGTGCACTGATGTGCTTTTGTCCAAGGGTGCGCGCTATTGAAAATGGCTCAGATCGGACCACTTTTCTGACTAGTTCTCATACAACAACTTGTTTTGCAAACGTTCAAGGTAGGCCATGGCCCACTATAGTGCTTTTACTTGTTTTGTGGTGGACATATATGATCCCCCTGGATGAAAATAAGTTCTAAGGATTTTAAAGTAAATTATGAAACACTTTTATAAACACAATATACTTACATCCACAAGAGCTTTGCTTGAGATTCGTACAATCTTTAAAGAAGATTAAACGAGTCTTCACAAAATACAAAAGCGATGTGCAACCTTAACGATTTGGTTGCCATTAGCAGTCTTCCCAACATTATGCATTCATCTTCTTGAAGCATATATACATATATATAGTATAGAAAATACTTCAAATTTACTACACTGCTACAGCACTACTACACTATAGATAGCAATACGAGATGCTATAGCTCTTTTGAGAATTCCGCATATATTATAACACTTTACTTACATTTAAACACAATATTTGGTCCAGTTACTGATGTATACAAACCAAACTCTTTGAGTGTACAGCAAATCTTTCACACTGAAAAAGCTGCACTCCTACAAATTTAACGAAATCAAACATAATTTAATGACTTATGTGGTTATTATATCGGTTTCAGTCTTGCAGTTGAAAATCGAATCCAAGTGTTTTTTATTCTTGCAAGTCTTGGTCTTATTATTACTTCTAACTTCATAATTAATAATAATGACACGATTAAAAGTCTTAGTAACCCACCCATGCTCTATAGTCTACAGTTTAATGCTATAATAGTCTATTATAACACAAAAATCTCATAAAAAGTGTTTGTACTCACTCCTCACTCCTCACCCCAAACGAAATTAACCAAAGTGCAATTAATTGACTATCTCGTAAAAAATAATAAACGCTTACAAGAATTAACAACACATTCATTTACATATAGAATCATTTTAGCAAAAGCGAATTGTATTGAGATGTGTAATAAGATACCTCATAAACCTGATATCCTATCACCCTGTACTATGGAATCTAAGTCAAGAGTCCATATTCTTGTTATACGAAATTTAAACAAAAAAGGAAGAGAAAAAGAGAAGCCAGCTGCTTCATCTACAAGTCATTCCAATTTAACTGATGGTTTACGAGAACTTCAGTCCAGTTACTAATTCAATAACTTCATTATACAATAATATCCACTCTATGCAATATCAAAGCTTTTTTTTGTTCTAAAAATAGATCGGAGAAGAAAAAGCTTACCAACAGATGTTTTGAAATAGGTAAGAACTACAACAAGTATTAAAGTTTGATATGTGAAAAGGCATTGCCTCTTGCCTCCCTGCAAATCTGCATGTCTTGCATACGCGGATCAGTGATTTGCTGATTCATTGGTAAAAGCTTATTAGCTGGGGGAGCATAATTTACAAGAATTTGTTATTACAAACATATTTTGCAACTTTCATTGCTTATTGAATTCGTTTTTGTGGTTATTTTTGCAGACGCCTCATCATCCAATGAGGCTGTGCATCTACAGCAACGTCTCAAGAGTCTCAGCACTGAATTAGTCACATTACGAAATCGTTTGCATGTGGGTCAGGGTCAAAATGCAATTGCCACAGCAACGACACCAACAGCCAATGGAAGTACAAATATAACATTTCAGCAGCAATCGCAGCCCCAACAAGGCTCCCTAGAAGCGGGCTTGGAATTGAATGCATCTAACTCAAATCTTAATAGTACGACTAATAGCAATCATCATCATAATAATAATAATAATAGCAACAACAACAACAACAACAACAACAACAACAACAACAATAACAACAACAACACCAACAGTAATAATAATTTACATAATAATAATTTAAATAATTTTAATGGAAATGGCAATAATCCAGCACAGCCGCAAAAAGCGCACCCTGGCTTAATATTTTCCACAATAAACAACTATAACCACAATAGCAGCATTAATAACAAAAATAATAATAATAATAATAATAATAATAATAATAATAATAATAATAATAATAACACTAGCAACACATCTAATTGTAGTAATAATGTTAATTTAACATCACCTCCGATAGCAACAACGATTACAGTAACAACAGCCACTAACACTGTCGCCCATCATCAAACCTCGTCGTCTATTATTAACAACAAAGTAAGTAAAATAGATCAGAACACCTTTATACGCACATGCACCTGAACAATTTGTAGTTATTTCGCGTCACTTGTAGGTAGAGAGCAACTAATATTTTTTGTTGTCGCTATTTTTCTTCGCACATTTTTAGAATTCGCACATATTCAATCACACATTGCCACATAATACGAGCATTGTTTCTTCCGGTATTGCCTCATCAAGAAATACCTCCATTCCACATCCATTGCCCCATCAAATCAATGAAAAAGGTATCGGTAAGTTTAACAACAACAATAACAAATCTCTTATCTTAATAATTTATCCATCATCTACAAAAGCAAAAAAAATAAAAAATGGAAAAGAGAGAACTTGTATTTATTCATGTTCGTGTGTATGCATTTATCCTTTATGGATAAATTTATATAGAGCAACTGTAAGGAGAAATTCGTCATGTAAGATTTACGAAAGGATATTTATATACCTGAGTGAGTGAGAGTTCATCCAGGAGTCTATCATTAACAACACATAACAACAATTTATTTTTTTACTATGCCTAACACCGAAAGATCGGAGTGCACTCATTATGGAAAACGTCTGCAATACGTAGAAGGATGCTTCCCTGAGACCCTACGAAGCGTATATATATGCTTCAACTATATATATATATATGTATGAACTTTTTAAACCCAGCTGGGTATGTCGGTCTGCATGTGGATGACTGTGATAAAGACTGCTGGGAAAGGAAACATGAAAATATCTCCTTCCATTTTGCAAAAGCTTTGAAATTTCTTGATATTGAAGTTGATATTGAAAATAGGCCGCATTGCTCAAAGGATCTGCTTGCAGTACTAAAGAAAATTGCCCGTTATGCTCATTGCTTATAAACTAAAACAAGTGCATCGATCAAAATTTACATATACGACACGTTCTATGGGTTGCTCTACAGCACAGCAAAAAAAAAAAAAACTCCCTCGACAGGATATTGCTTTACTTCTTTGAGGGTTTTTAAAATGAATTTTGATAGCATAAAAGACTCTGCCACGGTCCAACATAGTTTTCTTAGCTTTTTTTTGGAGCATCAAGTTTTTATTATTTATTTTCTCCATTTTATTCTTCCAAAAGTAAACTGCTTTTAAAATGTTTACTCTCTTTGTAATTAGGTGCAAAAGTCTACAGAAAATTGACATGTTTCTGAATGTGAAGGGATGCAATTTTTCATTCATTCATTCATTCGGTTTTCTTTCGACATTTGACTTTTTCTTGTAATATGCTGCTTATGCGTTTACTATTGAAAATATTAGCTATTGATGGCCACTACATTCCCCATCGTTGAAATTCCGCAACGGAAAAAGCTTCTTATGTCTTGAGGCTATCCACGTATCGGTTCAATTTTCAACTTCTTCATAAGCACAAAAATGCAAAGCCAGTCCATGTGCGATTGGTCGAAGCAAGTGATAGCCAGAGGGAGAAATATCTGGCTGGCGGGGTAGAGCTTCTAATTTCAACATTCCTAAGTATATTTAGACTAAGATTGCAACATAGAGCCTTGAACATTGTCAAGCTCTATGAAAATGACTCTATCGTCTCTGCCGATATATTGCGACTGTTCGTCTTGAACGGGTTAATTGCTTTCGCCTGTGACTACCCTATTAATATGCATCTTTGCACCCATCTCGCTCCGAAAAGCCGCTCTTCAACATCAAAATCATCGTTGTGGAATCATTGGAACTGGTTACGTAATTTTCTATCACTAAAAGCCGTGCTGACGTGAGGTTTTAAGAACATTCACGCATTTCTTCGTTTGAAGCAGAAGATTTACCCATTTATTCGAAAGCGAAGAATTGAAAAATTTCGATATAATTTACCCAGAATCTGTAAACGATTCAGAATTTTATCTTTATGGTACTGGTACTGGTATTAACACAAAAAAAGGACGCAAGGAAAAAAAAAAAAGAGTACATAAAAAAAATTAATTGAAATATTGAGACAGAGAACAACATGTCTTGTTAAAGAAATATTTATGTGAAATGGAAACCGATATGTGTACATAATGTTTGAATTTTATATTTTATATATTAGTAATCGATTTATTATCGTTCGACTTGCGATAGTGAAAGTGAGGCCGTCTAGGTCCACGTAACTTCCATAGTGTATAGTTCCTTAAGCGAATTGGATGCACAACTCGAAAGGAATACCTTAACATAAAAAAAACAGCTATCCACCGATCAAGTGGACTAAAAACTATAACTTACATCATCACATCCGTTGTAACCCGTACGAAAAATGCATGCATGCACGGTAATGCAACCTTGGGCAATAGTCTAATTCTAAATCATAATAAGCCCATACCTTAGTCTTACCTATCACTTGGACAAAAAACTTGCGATTAAATTTCTTTTCACTTCTTTTCTGTCAGAATAAGATCGTATAACGAGCACTGCACTTAACCGTTGCATTTGAGAAAGGGAAAGAGTCCAAAATGGAAAATGTGAGTTTCCATAATTAGTTCAAATTGCTGCCATCTCGTACTCACACAGACGTCCCGCATGAACTTATAAACACAACGAATATAAAATTCGTTCTTTAGACGTTTCTGGAAAAGCGAATTAATATGCGTTCGGCGCAAAGTTCGCATATTTTTTTTTTGTTGTTTTTACTACATATCTGTAGGCAGAACTTGAAAATTGGGGCATATTTGTACTCACTTGTCACAATTGAAATAGAAAACATGGCAAAATACGTCACTCTTCACAAGAGTTACTTTGTAATGATTTATGATTTTTTTCCATTTATTCCCACAACTTTGAATTATAACGTAATGTGAGTGCCAGCAAATAAAATCTTTTCTTGCTTAGATGTTTTCTTTTACTTGCCATTCAAGTCGAATACATTGAAGGCAAAAATTAAGCACAGAAAGAAATTTCGTCTTTATGGGCGCATTCTTATTACTTTTCAATGTGCTCGACTTGAATTTCGAAGCTTGAATGTCGAAGCATATGATCCGAATATTGAAAATATATAAGAAACTCTGCTTAATTGAAAAGCAAAACGAGAATTTTTGTTTTCCTACTCGGTAGCTAACTCGTGTAAGCTAAGAAGAAAGTTGACATATATGATAGCATATACGATGACAAAGGTGACATCTAACGTAAAAAAGTGAATCAAGCAAGGCTTGATTTTATAACTTTCCAAATATCCTAGACTCGATTCGATTTTTATTTATTTCTGGTTCTTTTGCCATCTGTTAAAAGATTCGTCGATTCGATTACAAGTGTACATTCCCAACATTTACTGTTACGATTTATGAATACCTGTTGAAAGAAGTTATTTTTTCGAGTAGGTAAGAACCGCGATTACCAAGACAGTGTTCACGGGTTTCTATCTCAAGTGCAGTAGAGTTTTCTTTGCCCGCACCTGCAGTGAATGTTCCGTCAGTAACGGCATAACTGTTTCGGACGAGTCGCACATCCATTAGGATTTGGCCACCATATCCCATTCTCCCCTCTCCTATCTTCTTTTTGGCAGCCACCGCGTTACACGAATGGGGGACATCCACTGGCTGATTCGTCAAAAACAAAGTAGAAAAAAAAGAGACTCATTCAATCGAGGCAGGTATAGAGGAGGCAACACTTGAGATTAAAAGCTTCAACTATCACATCGTTATATAAAAACCAAATACACAGACGAACATGTTTAGATCGGTTCAGAATTTGATGCTGATCAAGAGTATGTACACTTTGTGGAGATCTCTGAAGCCTCATTCTTCGATGGTTGGTATAAAAAAGGTCAGGTATATACAGCTAAACAAATGAAAGTGAACAACTAAAAAAGGAAAGAATAAAAAAACAAATGTACGGTTTGGCACAAGTGCCCTACGCAGACGCTATGCATCAAAACATCGCAAATTAAATCCGTTCCGTTTTTTTATATAATTCGACAGCATTCGAAATAAATAAATAAATTTCTCTTTTTGTACTTCTTGCCAAGGTTCATATCACCAGAACGTGAACAACGTGGGTTTTATTTATAATTATTAGAAGCAGTGTTTACAATGTCTTCACAATACAACTCTTTTCACTTAAACTTTCTTTTCGACTGACTCGACTCGCTTACAACTGATTCGAGTGACTTTCGAATCTGGTCTTTGCCTTCCGTAGATATTCTGCTTATATATCCTTTTACAAGCAAGTTACCATCATACTCCATTACGTGTCATAAATGTGTGTGTATTCGGTTTTCCCCTTCTTCACAATTTAATTTCTTAGAAAACCGGCTAATTTTCACGAAACTCAAATCGTGAAAAATGGCATTTTCGTGGTCTTTTGCCATAGAATAAGCGGAGTGCGGTAAAACCTCCCAGTCTAAGCTGAAAAATATTTCTTTGGTTGCTTTTGTCGCATGTGGACGCATGTGTGTGTCATGAAGCAAAATCACTTCTCGATTTACTTTACGCCTCTGTGGACTTTTTCCTCTAGCACTTCACTTAAATTAATTAGTTAGACTTTATATCGTTCAGATTCACTTAAATTGATTAGTTAGACTGCGTATCGTTCCGATGCAACAGTTTCAACGGGCTTTAGAAGCTCGTAGTAGATGATTTGTTTCCAATGCCGCCAGACATGCAGTCCGGCTCTTTCTTGGCATTAATATTCAGTTTTGCATGAGATGTGGTTGGTTGTCCTGAGTCAACCCATACTGTTTTTCGTTTTGAGTTGTCGTAAAGATTCCATTTTCGATCGCCCGTAATAAGTTGATGAAGACAATTTCGCTTTCTTTTAAAGCGACTTAACAACTTTAAGCAGATGTCAACTCTACGAATTTTTTTCTCTTTGGTTAGTTCATAAAGAATCCATTTTCCTTCTTTGCGCGTCTTTCGGTTGGTGTGCAATATAACCGAAGTAGCATTTCGTCAAGTAAACTTTAGATTTCTTCAGAGTTTCGGAGCACTCAAGTTCTTGAGTATTAACATTTCTTTAAACAAAATCTCTGCCTCTGTCAACTTCAATGACTTATACAGAAAATTGAAAAATGAATTAACGTATATTTGTACCTAGTTTACATAAACTTAAATATTATTAAGCCTATAATTTCTTGCATTTTAATATTTATTAAGGAATTAATTCATTGAATATTTTATTTTCTTTGATTCGTATTACAGTGTCTTCGTCTGCTCACAACTTTCTTGATTCCGTTGTGATGCCAGCTCTACCTGCATCAACTATCAATGTTTTTTCAAACACCGTCAACACGCTCCCAATACGGCCGTCAGCCCAGACACACATACAAAATCAACCATTGCCCTTTATACCTCTTCAAAAACATTTGAATCCCTGCCATGGCATCAGCACGCTGCCGATGGGATATCCTAACTCAAATTTCAACGGGGCTCAGATTGCAGTGCATAATAGCAATGGTAATCATAACAGTAGCGGTCTTATGAGTCCATATGCCAATCAAGCGAAAAATATATCGCACGGCCAACAACAACAGCAGCAAAGACAACTGATCAAACGGCCTCATGAACTGGAAGATTTAATACACTTATCTGGGCCGTTAACGGAAGACGCTGTAATGAGAACCTTACAGGCCAGATTCAATGACAATTGTTACTTCGTAAGTAGTACGACCACAGATGGTTTTTTCTTTTTAAATTTTTATTGTTTTTAACGCGCTGGATTGTGTGCTGAATTCCTTTCTAGTAACGACAAACATACATGTTTGTGTATACTCAACACCGAAAAACGTAGGTGTAACACTATTTCGTTTGTAGTACTTAGACTTTGGAGATTCCATCGGATATAAGAGTACTAGTATTTGAAGATGTCCGTCGAAGTTATAGTCTATATTCCGAATTCTCTCTGAAAAATTCAATAAAACGAAAACTCTCTTTACTATTAGGCCGGTGTTAGAAAAAACTTCGGAAAATGGGTAAAACAAAAGACCGCTAAAATACCTTGAAAAGAAGTTGCGAGAGTAGTTTCGTCAATATGCTTGGATGTCGATGTGAAATGGGACTCCAATAACATATGACGCAATAAGTGAGTAGGATGGCATACAAATATAGAATCACCAAAGAGAAAACCGTGCAATTTTTAGTTACCTCAACAAAATGTATAAAAATTTCAAAACATTTTAACCGTTAATTTATAAGTTACATTCGCAAAGAGTTTCCGTACTTCTATAGTAGCCGTCAGATGTTCATAGTGTATAAATTTAGTGTATAAATTTATATAATAAAAATTTTTATAAAAGGAAAAACAAATAAAAGCGTTACAATGGACCTCGACCTACCATTTAACACACTACAGTTATTCATATAACGACTTTCAAAATAAGGTGTTAAATGGGAAGTAGTTGAAAAAGTTGTCTTATTCCAACCATTTTCAAAAGCGTTCATCCTTTGGCCATAATCCATCAGTGCATATTTAAAAAATTACTGCCTGAAACGGAGAAGCTTAGATGGGGAAAGTAATTCTAAATCTAATGAAAGACGGATTTACCTTAAGTTGTTGCATACATCCGCACAAACTCGATATACCCTTCTGGTCTACGATATAAAAACATTGTTATATAATAGCACAAAATAAAGCCCTTAAAACGTAATACTGCACATGTATTATCTAAGAAATAGTAAATCTCTGAGCTAAGGAAACAAAAACGAATTGTTATATAAATTCAAAAGTGCTAAAAAATACCATTGTCTGTTCTTACAAAAAAAAGGCAGTAAAATTCACGTTTTGTCGGATTTGCAAACACCCTGAGACTTCTAAAAGATTTTGAACAATATTTAAAAACAAACAAAAAAACGGTCCTCGCTCAGCCACTATTTCAGCATGCTTTGCATCAAATAAACAACAACGGTGTTGTAAATTCAGGCGTAAATTACCTCTTTGTTTTGCCATCATCACGAAAACCGTACTTATTGATATACTAACGAAAAAAACATGTCTCGCTTGGCACGGGATACGAACCCGTGCTTGTCGTCACATCGACCAACAACTACTCGCGCTATACCAAGCAACGCGAATATTGATAAAGCGTAAACTGGTCAATATTAAACCAATAGTGAATGATGTGGTTTATAAAATATTCGAAATGCTTTGTAAAGATAACAGATTGCTTGGCATAAGAGAAATTTATACTAATTTTTTTTTGTACGGCTAATGTGAAGCAAAATTATTTTGTGTGGCTAATGTGAAGCAAAATTAATGCAAATAACGCAACCCATTGCCGTATCAATTACAGGAATTAAAGAAATGAAAATCAAAATTGCGGTAATGTCTTCGAATATTTGAAGAAAAGTGTTACCTGGCCTTTCTTGAAATTTCGCAGACGATGTTTATGAATTCATTTATGCGGGAAAAGCAATCGTCTTTATATTTAAATAAAGCACAAGCACATAGTTTCGTATTATTATTTATTTATTTTTCGTATTATTTATTTAGCGTCTATTGTTTATTTATTTCGACGTCTAATATGTCTTAAGTGAAAATTCCGTTGCTTCCACTTTACGAAATATGTTTAGGGAGGAAAATCACGATGATTGTGTTCTGTGAGCTCCGTGGCACATTCAAATTTCAATATGGAAACAAATACTTTTAGTCTATGTTCCTATTCCTAGTAGAGTACGCGACAGATTTTGAAAAAATTAGTGCTATGCAGTTTGGGTTCGAATGAAAAATTAAATATTTGACCAATAAATTATTAATAAAATGTGTTTAAATTAATTTATCAGCAAGTGCTGTCCGTATCTCCTTAGAGAGTGCTTAGAGATATTGTAAAATATTTGTGTAAAAAGCTGTATGCTGTGTGAAGGTGCGATGTATCGTGCTCTGAGAAAACCGCCAGCTGTGAAGTATGTTATACACATGTTTTTCAATTGTAGCAGTTGTTTATTATTTTTTTCCATTAGTCTGCAAATTCAGCACCTTCGTGTTCAAATATTCTGCTTTGGTCCTTCTGCTCGAACATGCTTTTTGCTCAAACTTGCCGTGTCAAAGACAATATTTTACGTGTCACATATTACATGTAGCGAAGTGGCAGGCAGGACAAATGGCAAGAAAATGTATAATTCTATAGCCGAATTAAGAATGAATTCTAAAAACTTCATGACAAGTGCATTGAAAGCTTTCGACTCTCTCTCAGCCTCATAGCTACTCAATGGCAATTTTTCGTAAATATTGGGCTACTTTTCAGTAGAAACTTGTTTCAATACTCTTTTGATTACTTAAGAATAAACTCGAATGTTGTAAAGAGTTCAAAATATCTATTAAGCCAAAAAAGGTAAAAAAATTGATTTTCTAAAATCTTACAGTTCCCGCTTTAAGCGAATTTTAGCAAAAATATCGGAGAAATAACGTAAGCTTTGAAATCATTTCAAATTCAAGCACGAATATATCTAGAGCCTTAAATCTAAGTTTTAATTTCAAGTTAGACATAATAGTTTCAGTTGAGTCTAGCTTTTAATTGATTACTAAGTATATGATCATTTCATTTCTCTTTTCATAAAAGTTTGTTTTAATTAACATTTTCAGACGAATGTCGGGCCGATACTGCTCTCCATTAACCCGTATTTGGATGTAGGCAACCCTCTAACTCTTTCTTCAACACGGTCTTTACCGCTGGCTTTACAACTTCGCAAAATTGTGCAAGAAGCTGTACGACAACAGGCGGAAACAGGTTATCCTCAAGCTATTATACTATCCGGCACATCAGGGGCGGGAAAAACTCATTGCTCTATGCTATTGTTGCGTCAATTATTCGCTGTCGCAGGAGGGGGCCCCGAGACAGACGCTTTCAAGCATTTAGCTGCCGCCTTCACTGTATTACGATCGTTGGGCTCGGCAAAGACTACCTCAAACTCTGAATCAAGTCGAATCGGTCAGTTCATTGAGGTTCAGGTTACAGATGGTGCTTTATATCGCACAAAAATTCATTGTTACTTTTTGGATCAGACGCGCGTTATACGACCACTGCATAAAGAAAAAAACTACCATATTTTCTATCAAATGCTGGCGGGATTAAATCGCGAAGAACGCATTAAATTGAATTTAGAAGGATACTCGCCGACTAACTTACGTTATTTGCAGTATGGTGATGTAAATCAAAACGAGCAAGACGATGCTTCGCGTTTTCAAGCCTGGAAGACATGTTTGGGTATTTTAGGCATACCTTTCTTGGATGTGGTGCGAGTGTTGGCGGCCGTTTTGCTTTTAGGAAATGTGCAATTCGTTGATGGACAGGTGAGAAGCTTAACTTAATTCTAAGAAGAGAGAGAAAAAGGAATAAGGCGAGTAGTACGTTCTTGTGCGACTGTCAAACCTAGAGTGTGTACAAAAAAAAATGTTTTACTCTGAGTAAGATATGGCAGGTAGGGTGGCTTGAGTCGCATATATTGATGTTGATAGCTGAAAAAATGTTATTGGAATAAATAAGTTAGAAAAAGGATAGCTAAAAATAGTACGTGAATTGAGCAACGCAGTACGTAACAGAGTTGCATCACTGACTAAATCAAACATTAGAGCGGATTAGCTTTAGGACTGCTCTCCACATAGCACTTTACTTTGGAAAAGTTGTTATACAAAAAAAATTTACAATTTACAAATTCCTCCACAAAATTCACCGAGTAATAGTATTTCGGCATAGGAAATTAATGTGAAAAATTTGGATGCCATTGGTCCATTTTTTGAACTTGACCTCACGTAACCATCCCACGAAAACTAAACTTTTGTATTAATTTACAAAATTTTGACTGCGTACATCTACTTTTTTTGCCGCTTCCCATATAAGCGTTCTCAAGAAAAGTAAGCCTTTTTATGGCAACTGGCTCTAATTTTTACTACTTTGTCTTATGAATAATAAGATCTTTAAGAGGAAAGCTAAATTTAGTAAACTCAGGCGACGTTAACTCACGTCTCGAGCCCGATTCCGCCCACGAAAAGTAGGTCGTTGCTGGAGTTTTATTAGACGATGTGGTTTGTGGTATTTAATGGTCGTCCTGGTCCGACTATAACGCTTTTACTGGTTTCTCATTTTCTTTATCACACACCAGTGCGCGTTTCAAAACTGTTCTCTTTCATGAGTAAGGAAACGAGTTAATTAGTAAACATGTTGGCAGTGGAACATAAAACACTAAAGCTCTCTACGCATTTCTAAACGCCTTTTAAAGCACGAATCTAATCTCTAATGCTCATTCGATTTTTTTAACCGAAATTAGATTATCGTTGTCCCCTGTCATTGTTTGCGCTGTTAAACAATACGAACTTATCCTATCTTCTTTCTCGATACATAACTAAATAAATGTTATTGCTTTTTCGATACAAGTTCAATTGTATTATCCTTACACACACCATTAGTCATTGCCTCCCACAAGCCTTCATATTTTTTTGAAAAATCAGCAGTTACGCTGAAACTTGTGTTAGTGCTGAGGACGTAATGAGAGATTGGGGGAATGTGATTAAATGTTGTCATTCATGGGTTCCATTATATCGCCTACAAAACCCAGAAACCCACCTAATCTCTTCTACAGTGCAATTTTACGAGTGCATAAGCATTCCTCAAAATCGGCAAAGTGTTTAAACATTTGAAGAGATACAAATTTTTTGTTTAGGGGTAAATTAAACTTTTATGTAAAAGATGTATTTAATGCGACTTGGGGCGTGTTCTTTTCGCTCTTTGCTAAATTGAATGGTATCAATATTTGTTTTCAGAACCTTGAAGTTGATGTGAAGGGAGAATCTGAATTAAATGCAGTTGCCAGCTTGTTGGGAGTGCCGCCGGCAGCACTTTGCCGCGGACTGACGACGCGTACCCATAATGCACGCGGTCAACTTATTAAATCCGTTTGCGATGCGAACATGTCCAATATGACACGAGATTGTTTAGCAAAGGCTTTGTATTGTCGCACTGTCGCCACTATCGTTAGGCGAGCAAATAGTTTAAAACGTCTCGGTTCCACTCTTGGTACTTTAAGTTCAGATTCCAATGAATCGGTACATAATCAGGCCGATATTAATTCCCAGCACGCCTCCACAATAGGTGGAAATTCCGGCTCTAAATCGATGGCCGCTCTCAACAATGCCGTCCGTCACGCAACAGATGGCTTTATAGGCATATTAGACATGTTTGGTTTCGAGCAACCCACGCCACATGCTCAACTAGAACATCTATGCATTAATTTATGCGCGGAGACAATGCAGCACTTTTACAATACACATATATTTAAAAGTTCAGTTGAATCTTGCCGTGACGAAGGCATCATTTGTGACACAGAAGTCGATTATGGACAGGTGAGAATATCTAACAAAAGAGTTTAAAAATCGCAAAAATCTCAAAAAATTCCGAAAATATTTTGATTTGAAATTTTTTTTGTTACAAATGTTTATTAGGGCCATATGGACAATGTACCTTGTATTGACTTGATTTCTTCATTGCGTACCGGTTTACTTAGTATGCTGGATGCTGAATGCTCAGTGCGAGGAACCGCCGAAAGTTATGTCGTTAAAATTAAAGTGCAACACCGAAATTCGCCGCGTCTAGAGAGCAAACATACGGGTGAACCGCATGATCCCCGTATGTTTACAATACGTCATTTTGCCGGACGTGTGGAATACGATGCCACTGATTTTCTTGATACTAATCGCGACGTAGTGCCCGATGATTTAGTAGCCGTATTCTATAAGCATACGTGTAATTTCGGATTTGCTACTCATCTATTTGGTTCCGAATTGAAAGCGTTATTTGCTCTGCAAAGTGTACCTAGAGGTCTAAGTTTTCGCATTGCACCCACCTCCCATTCGGATTTATTGAATGGCGATGAGCCGGTTTCCACGCTTACTCAAGATTTCCATACACGCCTGGATAATCTTCTTCGCACTCTGGTGCATGCACGTCCGCATTTTATACGTTGCATACGGAGCAATTCCTCCGAGGGAGCTGGTTGTTTCGAACGCATGTGTGTGGTCAGACAGATACGATCGTTGCAAGTATTGGAAACTGTTAATCTAATGGCCTCTGGTTTTCCCCATCGCATGCGATTTAAACAGTTCAATGCCAGATATCGCATGCTAGCTCCGTTCTGTTTGGTGAGGCGTAGCGAAGATAAAATGGAAGAGTGTTGCAATATGATACTGCAGTATGCTATGGAGAATCCACCTGTTGTGGAGGGCTCTGTTACTTTAGCCTGGGCTCCTGGCAAACGTCATGTGTTCTTAAGCGAGGGCATACGGCAACATTTAGAACATTTAAGAACGGAAATTCGCAGCAAGAGTGCCACTCTAATACAAGCTTCGTGGCGAGGCTGGCAATGGCGAAAGAAAATGGGTGCCGTTAAACATCAACGATCACGTGTTAATAACACCGGGTTGCTAGTACTACCCACGGCAATTAAGCTTACCAAGAACCACGGCAGCGGTAACAATCACAATCACAATGGCATTCAACTCGCAAGTAAGAATGTATATAACGTGCAATTGTCGAATTAACATTTACCCATTAATTAAAGTTATCCCCAACCCAATTTCCCTCCTGCGACAAAAGAAAACTTTTCTCACTCACACTGCTGCATGTTCATTTACTTTGTTTGGCATAGAAAGTTCAAAAGCTTTAGGACGCATAAAACTTTTTGAAGCTAACAGCGTTATTGAACATGAACATTGCATATATGAATGTTGTAAATGTTATCTGTGCCTCTGCGTTATTTAGCTTATTACACGCACAATATCTTTGTTTCAGCAACAGCAACATCAACTGGTTTGGGGGCGCCATCGGCATCGACATCGACATCTGGACCTCGCCTATCAACGAAAACCACTAACCTAAACGCTGTCACAAGGCCAAGACCGCAACCAATTGCTGGCACTCCGCCCCCGGATCCAAATGAAAAATGTGATGCGAAAATAATACAACAAACGTGCACGCTATTTGGATTGGACTTGGTAAATAGCAATTAAAAAAAAAATTAATGGGTGCTTAGTGCATAAGAATATGTCTCTCAATTACTAGTCTATTCGTTTGTTTGTACGATTATTTGTTCAATTTCCCCCACTAGGGTGGTCCATGACGGAACCCATACCTCTACTTAACGCTTATTTCATTTCCTTTGGATATATTGGCAGCAACCTAACATATGTTCTCATTATCTAACATGCACATGAGTGAATTGTTTCCACTACCTTCTCTTTGTCAAGTCCTCCATTGCCATTTTTCGCTTATGAGTAGCTGCAAATCATTTAATGTAATGATTGTCTTTTCAATGCATCATCGACGGCGACATAAAAAAGTTTTTGATAGACGAAATACCAGCACAGAGTGGCATACGTTCGCTCGTAATCAAGTCAAATCAAGCAGACGAACGTTGTTGCTTTAAAAGCTTTCAACACTCGCAGCATCAAAAATTTTAAATATGAAGTGAATAACGCTACAAGAAGAAAAGAATTGGAACAACCTTTTTCAATTTTATCCCGCTGAAATCAGCTGTTTGAACTATTGTGAGATCACATTCTATTCTATCAGGTGCTTGCATGCATTCTGGTCATTTTTTCACTTGCAAATGGCATTTATTGAGATAAATTGGCGCAATCAAAATATTTTCCATTATTTTCTACAACTTGTTGCAACATAGGCGGTACCGTTTCGAAAGAACGATATTGGTTTGGCAGCGATCCAATCATCGACTCATTTTCGCATTTCTTCACCATTCCAAAACCGCGTGCCAGCCTTGACTCGATTCATAATTTTAAGCTGATCAGCTTTTATATACATAAGCTGATCAGTATTTATATACATACATCACCTGATTACTAAAGTTAATACGTCCGGCACAGGAATTAACATACGATCGAACTTCCCAAGTACAATAACCAGCGCACCGCTTGTCTATTTATTTATTTCCGCAATAAAATATCAAAAATCATTAATTATTCTGATCAAAAACTATACCTTATACCAAAGGAAAGACATACATCCCGTTTTATGAAAGGAGCAACAGAATATTAGCTTAGCATAAGAGTATACTTTTGTTTTAATAGCGTACGCGTGTTGGCCTACGCGGTAAAAGTAAGTGGAAACATCACTTACAGGACAGAAATGGTTGTTTCTCGATAATTGATGTCAACGTCTAATGAAAAGTGCAATGCAAAGGGGTTTTGGAAGTTTGCTTGAGCGTGGATGACTTTTTCCATGTTTGTATAGGCACGACAGCATCGATCCTAAAATAGGGGGAAATTTGTGTATTTTCATCTGCTGTAGTTTGTAATGATTAATAAGAAAATAAAACAATTTTTTCTGAAAATAGGGCCGCCTTCATTTTACGTGCCACTGAAAACGTGTTTTTCGATCGATTTGTCTCGTTTTATACTAACGTACGTGCAATGTTTGTATCGCATTTGAAATCGAGAACGTCATTTTGATGACTAAGAGTATATTTATTACAGAAATTGTACGGACGGACCGATGGACATGTTGCAAATGCGTTGATAAAACGAGTACACATCCATCCATCGGTTGTTGACGAAAAAACAGCACATAGAGAGTGCAATTCTTTTTGCGTACTCTGAAAAACTTTTAAGCTCTTCATCAACGAGTAGCATAGCAGTATAGTCGAAAATAGCCAAAGTGACTTTAAGGACAGAAAAGGCTAGATCTCAGTATTAAATGTACAGCAAAGAGAAAAATTAGTTGGACGTAAAATGATGAACTTTGAGTATGATTCTAGGTAATTACTTGATTTTCTTAACATATGAAACCACCTTTATCTAGATTCGAGTTATTTAATATTTAATATTAATATGAGCGACGCACATGTTTAAATGTAATAAATTGATCCATTGATTTATTTGACTTTCTGAAAATATTCTACTAGTGTAACGGACTCTATTCCTTTATATCTACCCATCTAAAAATTAATTTTAATACAAAGTAAGTAATAATAACATCGTTTACAGGAAAGACCGCCACCCGTGCCGCCGTCACGCAATTACACAATTATTGGAAATTCGAAATTGAATTTTCCACAGAATCGCGTTATGAAGATGACTTTCCCGGAAGACACTCTATCTAATTTACCGCCCGAGCAATTGAAAAAAGGTGAAACTGTTACTGTGGTTGGAGCCTCTTCTTGTCGCGGTCACTTAATTGTCGAGCATAAAGGACAAAACTATCACGTACCGTATCAGTTTATGGAATTGATCCGAGGACAAAACATAAATCTAAACAATGTAGGCAACAACAACAACAACAACAACACCAACAACAACAAAAGTACCAACAACAGTAATTTGCCAAATAACAGCAACAGTAATAATAACGTCGCGAATCTTACTAACAGTGGTGGTAATGGAACAACAAATGCCGCTGTTAAGATATAGGAGAAGAAGAGAAAAACATGGCGAAGCGGCGAAAGAAAGCAGCTTAAGAGCATTTTTACTAAAGTATTTAATACATAGGTAGAAGACTGTAAATAATTTACTTATAAATATTATGCACATGCATTAGGAGCCAACGTAGAAAATAAGCATATGTGTGCTTAATGAAATAGTATTACTTTTCAGTGATAAGTTCTGTGTGAGAGAATAAATTGAAAACTCACTATTTACAAAAAAGTATTATTCACATTATTCCTTATAACTTTCTCACTTGCCTACGCGCACATACGTACACGTAGATGTGCTTTAGACTTATTACGAAACTCACTAAAGTGCCAATTAATAATTAATAACCAAGAGGAATGTCTTACGTATACTTAAGATCCCGACTAGCAGTGATTGTATGCAAAATTATCTTTTAAAAGTTTGTTCGATAGTTGCGAAATTTTATTCGTTGTATATATTTATAAATTTTTCATTATAAATATTTATATACTTTGAAAAAAATCACACATTTAGTTGACAGCCGAATTTGTATTTGATTTGCAAGGAGCGTAAAGATCGATTCTAATCAATGTTGTGCTACTGAACACAGTTTGCCAGCTTAAGATAACTGCGCAGTCTTAGAAGCCAGCATGATTCGGAATGTACAAGAGCAAGTTTAATGTTAGCTATGAAAAGACTACACTTGTGTTCAATATTTTACATCAAGTTCTTCCATATTAGAGACTTCTTAGATATTACGTTAATTAATTATCTTAATTTATTGCACAAATTCAAACCTATTGAGTTTATCTCTTTAAGAATACCCCACGAAATTTACTGTATATACACACATTTTGAAATCATATTTTATCGCATAAAAAGTTTGACTTTAATAACAAAACTAAAAACTCATCTATTACTAAAAAAAAAAATAAATAAATAAAAACATTAACATTTTTTTGAAATAAATTTAAAAAAGTTTCTATTTTGTATCTACGACCAAATCGACTATGTATGTTCGATCTGGCAGGCATATGATGATGAGAATGTACCTCTAGAGTTTCCATACGCATGAGAAAACACTTTCTTTAAAGCATTTTTGGAATATTTTTACAAAGAGTTCAAGTCTTTCTGGAATTGCGACCTTTAATGCCCTATTACTGATGCCATCCCGACGCGTCGACTTTTCATCGCTTCTTGTGGGACTCCCTGATCTCACATTTACTCAAGACAGGACATTTTGTAAAACTTCTTTAGATATTTCGATATGCGTAACATGCCGATCCCATTTGTATAGAGCGAATAGAGCGATAGAACTCCCAAAAGACGCTGCAGTTTCGGCACCAAACTCAACATTCGAGCTAAATTTTTTTCCCTGGACCATCTTTCCGAGATTTGTAAAGAAACAATAGAAGCTGCAGGTCGTGAATGTGACGGAAATTCGAACTTCAGTTCACACATTTTCGCTGTTGTAGCCGTCGACTTTTGTCACGATGTTTTCGTTCCACTATAAGCAAAGGCGGTACCCATTTGGGAAGCACATTTCTCATACGCGAATTTTCATGCAAAATACTAAATACATTTGATATCATCAGGTCTTCGCCTGCTCGTTCGCTGTTCGAATATCGAGCATAATTTTTTTTTTTTTTGATGTTCTCTGGTATAAATACGTATTTTTCGCATCCCCTGCATTCAGTACACGACAGTTTAGTTTTATCGGGCTAAAACTTTTTAAGCCGAAACTGAGTTTAAACAGTATTTGCTTGATTGCTTGAATATGATAAGTGTACACTAAAACCGCTAAATCTAAGGAAGTGAGCGAATGCAGCGAACCGGTAACAGATACGTATATATGAAACTTGACTTTTTATATAGAAAATTCACGTATTCGAAATATCCTATCGCCTATCGTCAACTATATATCCTTCTCGCCTGTGTGAATGCCACACGAAAAAAATGTGGTTTCTTTGAGGTAAAGCAATCATCGAGCCATTTTCAGACACTTTTGTAGGAAGTAAAATTTTGCTCGACAAAAGCTTGTCCTATCGGTACAAACAAATGGTAATGGGAAGAACTCGAGTTCATTTTCCCAGTGCTTTTAAAGGGTCATGAGCAGATTTCGCTATATGGATGGACGGACTGATGACACGTAAGGAACGACCTTGTGTTGCCTTTTTTGATATCGCTTATTGAGCTGCGAACGATTTAAGTCCGTTCATTGTTCTTGACAGGCTTTCAGTATTAGCCTTCTCACCAGAGTTTAAAGAGTAATGACAGACCAAAACGATTCGATCTTGCAATAGATGTTCATGGTACGACTCGATCTTTCCGTGAATTTTCCACATTTCTTCTCCACTTAGAACACAATGCAGGCCAGATTTTCTTTTGCACCGTTTGGGCGAAAGAAATGCTGTCGGTGAATGTTCTTTATTCGGAATAAAACTCGACATTTTCGTTGTAAGAAAAAGTTATAAAAAAAACCAACACTACTTCGAAAATGTATTTCCTCCGTTATGGCTGCTACAGCCATTTATGGGCAGATTCCGGTTTCATATTTACACATGTAAGATTTTGACACTGGGCACACACTAGATGTGTGTGTTTTCTAAAAATGATTTTTATGTTGGAGGCAACATTTATTTATCAACGCGGGGAATTATCGATCGAGGTGCCACATTTTAGGCGGTAGCTATGCAAACTGAGTGCGTTTCTCGAAGTTATCTAAATTATTATTGGAATCCTTACCTTACTACACTTTAACGATTGGCGATTCACTTCAGTCTCAAGTAAATATCATATGCCAAATAAAATCCTTGATATTTTTTCTTTTTTTTAGGTATTTATATTTTTTAATTTATATAAATTTATAATAATTTATTTATAATAATTTATTTATAATAATTTATATAAATTTATATAAATTTTGACACTGGGCACACACTAGATGTGTGTGTTTTCTAAAAATGATTTTTATGTTGGAGGCAACATTTATTTATCAACGCGGGGAATTATCGATCGAGGTGCGGTAGTTATGCAAACTGAGTGCGTTTCTCGAAGTTATCTAAATTATTTTTGGAATCCTTACCTTACTACACTTTAAAGATTGGCGATTCACTTCAGTCTCAAGTAAATATCATATGCCAAATAAAATCCTTGATCTTTTTTCCTTTTTTTTAGGTATTTATATTTTTATTACATAATATAATAATATTTTTAAAGTATTTTAGTAATCATTACCGAAACGGTTTTCTTTGTGCTGTACAGACATTCGTAATAGAAAAAAAAAAAACGTTTCAATTTTTCTTTCTCCTAAAACTAAAAAGCAACAGGTAGTTTTTGTTGTATACATACGTACGTTTTATTCTTTGTTATGTTATTCGATATAAAAAGGCTTTGTTAAATAAAAAAAATAAATAAAAAATAAAAAATACAAAACAACACGTAAGTTATTAAGAATTTTATTATTTACGCTATAAGAAAAGAAATCAACAAAAGGAGTCAATTTTTGTGTCATTGGAATGGGGGGCCGTAATGTTTATATATTTTACGACAGAAACCGAAGATTAATTTTATCATCACATCTACACATTTAATACGTATATATATAAAAGTACATTTTGTCTCTTTTTTTTTTTTTTCTTTTTAAACACACATCGTTTTTTGTTATGTTGTGTAGTGATTTTATTTTATAAACTAAGCTTACATTCACACACACGTTTGTTACGCTTTATGTTAGTTCATGTTTGGTTATTCATGTTTTAACACTTCTTTATACGCTTTTAAGTATTAATGAGAATTTCAATCCTTTGGAGCAACAGTTTAACAACTAAAATTTGTTTTTTAATTACTGACATGCAACTACTACTACAAAAAGTTACAAATTTTTTTTCTTCTAATTTTGTCGATTTATGCTCACATTTATGTATATATATATATATATGTGTTTATATAAATTATGTCAAACAAGAATCTCTCTGGTAAAAAATTAGACAGCATTACAATTGCGTATGTACATCAAATTTAAATTAAATTTATTTCATTTTTTTTTTTTTTTTTTTTTTTTTGCATTTTGGGGACGTTTTTCTTCTTTGGCTTTTACTCATTCGTTTCGTTACCATTGCGTTTATAAGTATTTATTTAGACTTCTATTTCAGAGCGTCGTCTTCGTCCGGGACCTTCTGGCGAATTGGCTGAAGCTATACCCATACGATGCCGGGCTTCCGCAGAACCAGGATAGCCACGAGTCAAACCGAAGTCTACCGTACGCTTAGAACTAAAAATAAATATATATAGTGCTCATGAGAAATATCAAATTTGTTTATTCTTTAAAAAGCAAAAGCAAGCAAAATACTTGAGAGCAAGCATTCACTATGCCACAGCACGTGGATTTGTTTCGAAGCTTGCAAGTCACTTTCTTAGTATAGTAGTTTGGCTTTCACACAACTCTTTCAAAAGAAGTACGTAGGGCAAGTTGGAAACATTGATATTATCGCGTGAAACCAATGCAAAAACTTGTAAACCAACTCTGTTCATTACGGGCGCATCGTTTGATCCATTGGAACTTTTTTTGCTTTCTTATTTATGTGCTTTTTTTTCTGATATGCCTTCACACGGTGACGCCCAGAACGGGATGGGAAAACTGAAAGATATATGTAGGTGGTAGCCACAGCCTAGTGGGTATGTTCCCAATATTCGGAGAGTAATATGGATACGAACTCTGCATTCGCTGCAGCTACGGCCGAAGAAAACTTTATTGCGATTATTACCTACTACTGCTCCTACTACTACTACTACCACTCATAGGGGCTTTGGTCATTTACGAAATCCGAGAAAATGCATAAACCCAGTTTTATTTCAATTTCCCTCGTAGTGGTGCCCTAATCCTTTTTGTTTATCGTGAACTCGCTTACTAAGCAACACATACCCTTTACTGCCTTGAAATTTTAAATAGTTCTTATGAATGCTTGCTAGAAGAAAGTGTCTTAGAATAATACTCGCTACTGATTAAAATCTGGCGTTTCTCATCTATTTTGAAGGTGGCAGTAAACTTATAAACCGCGGATTAGGAACTTTTTGTTGTTCAAGCCGACTATAAACAAATCTTTTGTTTTTACTTTTTGGCTATTGCGGTTATTATACCCTACACCACTTATAGTACAGAGTGTATTAAGCTAGTGCGGCCGTATAGAACAAGCAGAAGGGCTTAAGATATCAACTTTTTATTATACCGGTCAATTCAGAATCATAATCTGTCTGTCCGTCTGTCAATGAAAATTTATGTTCGTAATTTTTGAGACATTTTGATGAAATCTGATACAGTAGCGTGTTTTGACCCAAGGAGGCTTGCTATTGAAAGTAGTTCGAATCGGTCCACTTTTTCGACCACTGCCCATATAACGCTATATGGAAAAAAATTTTAATTTTCAAAAGTTTTTGGCAAAAGTGACTAAGTAGTAGTACTTCGGCCTTCTAAACTGGTATGAAAACTTTTGATCGGCTGTGGCAATTTTTGAACACCTCTCATATACCGAAAGCTGAAGTTCATAAGGCAAAAAGGTATCATTTTCAATGCTTCACGATGAAAATTATATCATAATAGTAATTTAACATAGAAAAAAGTTGCGCTTTGAGTCCGCTTCCCCATAAATACACACATGAAGTATACCCCTTTATATAGAAACAAGATATAGTTTTTGTATTCTATAACAAAAACAAGAATTTTGTTAGACAATGTGGTGTTGGGTATGTAATGGCGGCCTTGATCGACTGTAATGTTCTTAGTTGTTTTTTATATATCGCGTTAATTTTTAGACAAGATCTGAGGTTCTGAAATTTTGATTACGCGAGTATGTACCAATGTTTACTTGTGACTTTTAGAGTTCCAACAGCAGACAATCGGAATGCGGAACGTGACTATGTCAAGAATGAATGCGTAATCGAAACGCCAGAACTATTTTCCAGTTATGAGGTAATTCGGTTAAGCAGAACGCAAGACGCAATTTGTTTAGAATTACGAAAAACACAGTATGTCTGCGAATTGAATGAAGCAAAGCGTGTAACTTACAACCACACTATCGCCCACATAATGAGTGTAAAGCGAGCCGAAAAATAAAATTTTTACTCACTTTTCCAGATCATTGCGAGCCCTCATAATGGTTTGCCCAAAGCGTGCTATTAACTCCATTAGAATGTCGTCCGGTACTTCCTCCAGCTCATTGCTGTAATAACTGTTGCTTTGGCTGCAATTGGCGAGTTTAGAAAGATAGAAAATTTAAATGAAGAGTTACACGTGTGCTAGCACTCTGAACAAAAACTAAATTAATTATCCTAATGAAGTACAGTGTGGTGTATAATGAATTTAATGTGAACGGAATTGCTTTTATGGCGCGTATCGAAGAGTTCGTATAACTTTGTTTCTTAATTGGCTTGTAACCAATTCTGTTATTGTAAGATATAACAGTCATGTATTTTCGATCAATTTAGACCCGCTTGTACTCTTCCTATGGGAAATGAATGCAAGTTTTTCAAATTTGCGAGAGATCGATCTTAAACTCTCAAACTCGCAAAACACGCCTACAATTGGTATCATCTTCAATTTATGAATTACGATGTGATTCTCCATTTTGGCACAAACTCATGAGACGAGTGTTGATTGACGCAACATATAGACATTAAATCAAATAGCACTAAGTAGCGCATGTTCATGCTGCTGTGGCAATCTTTACTTAATAAAAAGTTAATATTCTACACTAATGGAGAGACCGATTGTAGCTTTTTTTTGTAAAGGTACTGTGGAATCGCCGCCATAATATGAATGGAAAAATTCATCGCTGGTGCTGCTGTATAAGAGTTTACAAGCAATAGGCCAAAGACCCGGAAAGCAGCAATTATCTGAGTTTACGTCGTACTATACTCGTACTGTTTTTTGACCGATTGGGCTCATTTTCTACACCATACTGCGAGCAAAAATCTTTGATGTTTTTCGTAAATTTGATATCGATTTCTTAATTTATCCCCCAGAGAAGGCTTAGCAAAAACCCAGACGAACTAACCGGCAGGCAGGTTAACGGGCATGCTTGAATCAATTCGGAACTGAACATTCAGTAAAGAGTTCATGTGATCTCTGGAGTTTGCTTTTGGGTGTTGACAAAATGGATCTTTCGATGATGGATAGAAGTGTTTTTCCACTTCATTCTATTAGGAAAAGAAATATTATTATGGAAGTAGTCAACTTTCACTGGCTTTAGCCAAAGACACGATAGTAAGTTGCAGGGCGCGAAGAAGTCTACTCGTACTAGATGATAACATTAAATTGGATGTTGTTTGCTTTAGAAAAGTTACAACTACCTGGGCATAGGTGCGCTTTCCGTTTGTGAAATGTTTACCAGGCATAATGTTCCCAAAACAAAAACGCAACTAACAAATTGTTTTTGCGTCATTTTCTGTTTCAGGGAAACCTCAGGCTCCTCTTGGAATAAACTCAAATCTGAAATTATAAAAACAAAGTTGAGCAAGTTTCGTAAATTAAATTTTCTTAGGACGAACAAATAATCAAGTTTTTGTGGTTGTGAAAAATATTTGAAAAAGTCTTTCATCTTGAATAAGTAATAAATGATTGGATATCGTGGACCATAACATTTATATAAAATGTGGTTATGTTATGCTCACATCTTATCGCGTCGCGGCTGAATTACAGCCATTTCTACTCATATAACTAAAGTATTAGGGAGTAATTAAAGCTATTTCGCATTGTACTGCGCTGTACTTTGCGATTTTAAGAGCAGTATACACCATTACGGCGCATTGTATTCATCAGAAATTTTGTTCAATTTTGTATACATTGAGTGCAGGAAAAATTTTGTTGACAAAAGTTGAGTTGTAAGTGTGATAAAAAGAATGAACACGCTACGCTAATGTAATAAATACTTAAGCAGGTAAAAACACCATAATGGACCCGGGCCCGCTCTTAAACACCTTGTATCACCCTATAGCTATTCATACAACGACTTTTCAAACTAAAGCGTTACATGCGAAGTGGTCGAAAGAGTGATCCGATGCGATCAGTTTTGAATACCGTTATAAGATAACTCAAGAACTGCCATTTGTAAGTTGAGCACAAAAATGTAAGACGGACAGACGGACAGACAAGCTAAGATCGACTCAAAAATTGATTCTAAATCGATTCGTGTAATGGAAAATGGGTGTGTCTCAAATCTTTCTAGGTGTTGCATGCATCCGCAGAAACTTGATATATTGTTGTACAACAAGTGATGTAGTGCGTAAAAGCTACAGTGCAGGTCACGCTAGTATCATGAATATCGAGGGCAGAGTCGATTAACAGCGCTTCGCAATGCAAGCCACAATGGTTAACATAACACATGAGAAGTTACGGCGAACAGTCAGAATATCTCAAAAATGGGATTAATTAATTTTTCAGCATCGTAATGCCCGATTACAAGTTTGAAAACCCGTTCAGAAAAGTAGAGCTCCACTGACAATTTTGGCACATTCGCGTTAGTCGTGGAGCAAAACTTTAGTTTGCATGATGAACTGCAAAAAATGGAGCCTTCGTGGAGAGCCTCAGAAAAGATAATATCGTCTCTGAGCGAAATTCGTATTCTCTCAAGAGGATGAGAAAGACGACAGCTAACAGTAGATGATTATTTGAATACAACTCAAAACCATAACAAACGCTCAACTTTAGTAAAATGCCTGAAAAAATTGATACGTTGCCCCAATACAAGCCAACTCTTAAGGTATATGTGTGTTTGATAAGGTGTGTGGAATATATGTGAAAAATGTATCCTTAATAGTCACCACCCAGGATGGATTTATACATTCTTTATGCGTATACTTATTATCAGCAGGAGATTTGGAAGTAATTGCAAACCTCAAAGAAAGCATGACTGAAATCACTGCAATAATTGAAGCACTTGTAAAGCGAATAAATAGAAATTTCTATAAATTATAAATAAATAACATTTATAGTATAAAAGATAGGGGAATGAGTGGAAATTTCAATGTGTTTAGAGAGACAATGGTTTCCAATGCCAGATTTTACTTACAACTGACCAGAGTCTGCTTAAACTTACTATGCACTTGTTGTCAATTATTTCAATTCATAATTTACTTCTGCTCTCGCTTATATCTATGTTTTTAAACGAACTTATCCATCATATCGACTTAAATACTTTCTTTACCAGCTTTTTTTTTTTTTCAATTTCCTTTCAATGCAAACCTTATCACACTTAAAGTCGCCAGTTATTGTCGTTACACATTTTTATGCTTCTCCTCTTCTTTTTTTTTTTTTACTATAAATTTATTTTTTCCTTTCAGCCTGTGCTTACTAGCACATGTTTACGTTTTCCCATTAAACATCACAACTTGAGATAACAAGTTTAAATTCGTTTAAATTGAAAAACCTTTGATTATTGTTCGCTTAACACTCTTTATATATATATATATATATATATATATATATATATGTGTGTGTGTATATATAAAAGTCACCAAGTAGAGCAATAAACTCTACTCATTCGCATTCGTCCTCGCTCAATCATTGATGTGATGCATTATATACATATCACAAGCAGAAGGTGAAGCATGCTCATGTTTTACATCTACTTGTGGTATCCAAAAATATGGCCTGGACAATGGTGCTCAAAAGTCGTAATCACATTAACTTCCTCATCCCCCTTACAACACTCGGAATGAGTGTCGTTTAAAACACCAAGAGCAGAAGTATGACATTATTCTACTAATTATATGTTTAACGCTATAGAACGTATTATGAAGTAATCGCGTCTCGCCTTTAAAGCAATCCAGAGGCCCTTTTACACCAAAAATGTACAATATTTAGAAAGCATCGAGCCGAGTAAGACAGAAATTATTACCGTGGCACACTGTGATTAATAAAAAAAAAAAACTACTAGTTTGATCTCCTTATGTCAAGAGACGAGGACTTAAGATTCGTTGTGAGACGAATAAAACTTTTCTACTTTTCTTAAATTGCTTGTGGCAATCGCAAGCGGTCATTTTATAATACCCGTTGCGGCATAACTTGGCAGTTTGGTTTACCTCAATACATCCTCTCTTTCCTTTACTACAGGGTCCACTTGAAACCCTCTCGCTGGTAATGGAAAAGACTGCACAGTTGATTCAATTGCCAGCAGATTTTCAATTTAAAAGATATATATCTGTGTTGTTATGCCCATGCTCACACTTTTTTATATGTTTTTACTTTAATCGAACGATGTGGCCAACGTGCGTTAATCCTGCTTTGCACTGAATTAATTATTAATTGATTATAAAATTGTTTTAAAATTTGATTGTTTAAAATTCGCCGATGAATACAATTTTCGCAAAATGTTTTTATTGTATTTATTATGAATGCCAGGAAATGGAGGAACAGAAATGCACGACAAATATATATAATTGTCTAATAGTTTTTATATCCAACTATTTAAAGTCGCAGGGACAACTAAGTACTCTTGTATAACTCGACACTACGTAACAGGGTTGATAGACCCATAAACTTCTGTATAGTATCAACCTTCAAATCTTTATGACATTCCGACTATTAGTTTGCAAGTTCAGTTTCGGTTGCACTACACAGACGAGCGGAAGCGAAAGACGGTCATGCTTAGGTTCATCCCGAATTTGAACACTGTTGAAGAATGTATATAGTTTTTGGGGTTTATGAAGCCTTCTTGTGGTGCGTCGTTCAATTCAACCGGCGTGCAGGAATTTCCAATGTTTCTATTAGACGCACGGACGTGCAAACATACCTAAATAGACGCAATTTTTGCGACATGCACTTTGCAGTGTCTCTGAAGCTTCCCCCCATGTTTAAGTGGAGGGAAAGAAAGTTTTCAATCACAGGACAAGAAAAGTGATAACATGTTTATTGCACTCGGCTTTTATGCCTACCGACGAAACGTGGCAATTTTGGACTACGCTTTTGATACTCCAGAAGGTGTACACCATCTTGACCAGGGCGGAATTTTGAGTCTATCTATCTACTTGCGCATGTCTCTGTATGTCTGTCTCTGTCTTCCTTAGTTGCTATTTGTAGTTTTACTTTGAAAAATTTGGCTCCAAATTAAGCAGAAACTATAAGTTACTGAATTGTATGTTAATCTAACGCTTATAGTAGATATTTGTCATGTGCGCTCAATGTCTCAATGCAGACATCAAAATGATCTGCCGTCGTGAACGAAGTCGTCTACAACATAACAGATTATGTAGCGTATAGTCCATGAGAGACATTGAATGGCATTTCCATACAAATGCCTGCCAAGAAAACGATCTAAAAAAGATTCCAATCACCTTTAACAACATATTTCACATTTCTCTTGCGTTAGTTTAAGTTGTTGCATTCCACACTTACAAACACCCATACTGGTTATTTTATTCTTACTTGGATGTGTTTACCATATTTTCTGATACAGAATAAAACGACTCAGAATATATGAGCGGTATTATATAATCCCTCCGAAAACTAACACGAAATGGCGCCAAATGGAATATTGGAAGTACTACGCCTTGCAAAATTAGTTGCAAAACAATGGCAATGAAGTAAGAAGAGCTGCACTTGAGTATTACTGTGCTTGGTGCTTACCAACATCTTCAACGATCTACCCCGGACGCATTTCAATTAGCAAACGGAAGTTGTTTGGAGAAAGATCAACATCAATATGTCGGGGTCAAAAGCAATGTGTATACAGGACTGCAAACACATGCATCACATGTCCATAGATTCATCTTTAGATGGCTTTTAATTTTTTTCATATATCTTTTCATGCAAAGAATGTAATATCGACAAGATATATATATGTTCAGCATACATGTGTAGAGTAAATAGACCTTTTCTTTCTTTTATTCACTAATTCAAACAATTTTTTCTCTTTTAGTATAACTAAGAAAAGTGTATAAAGTAAATGTTGCAGCCATTTCTATAGGTTCGGTAAAAGAAGATTAAAATAGAAGGACAAGTAAGGATAAAAATGAGTTTATATTCAGAAAAATTTTAATTTTTTAATTAAAAGTTATCGAAAGTTTTACTCATGGGGATGATAGGCTAATTAATCCATAAAATGACATCAATATGAATATAGTCTCGAATAATTAGTCGATTGTATACATTACAAGATACAGAAGCTTGCTCTCTCAAAAAAAAAAAAAAAACAACAAGAGAAAGAAATTATATTCGGCTTGAGCCACAATTAGCGTAACATGTAAGTAGAAGTAGATGTCTGTCTATGCATGTTACTTATCACATATTACTCTGTTTGTTTTATGTGGTTTTTTGGTGGCAACGAATGAATGTTGATTTTCTCCAAGTTTTGATAAGCAAAAAAAAAAAAAACGCATAATTGTATTATTTACAGACTTTTGCCAAACGTTTACGCTTTTCGTATCCACCACTCTAAGATGGGGGTAAACTCATTTTGTTTTTTCCCATAATGCATGTAACACCCAAAAGGAAGCTTCAGACACCCTACAAAGCATATATATTCTTGATCAGTTATAAATTCTAACTTGATTTCGTCACGTCTGTCCGTCTATGTGGTGTTTGTTGTTGGCACTCTCCTGGTCACAAAAATGAAGATATGGACTTCAAATTTTTTTGAAGTTTTTGGACGCACGCTGGTCAGAACAGAAGCCCGCAGTAGAGTATAAACTGAACCCATCTCCGTTTTTCTTAACAAATATTTGTGGGTATTTGCTCGTTTGTCAGAATTTATAAAAGTTACAAGACTGCACTTTTCCACGTCTACTCTTTACATACAAAAGTGGAAAAAATCGGCCATGCCCACACAAAGTGACAAGTGATTAAATACTGTTTTTTTTTCACTTTTTTGAGGTTGTGTGCGTATTTGTCATAAGGCAAACAAGACAGAATGTTTAAAACTATTTTGTACACTCGTGGGTTAATTTTCAAATGAATTCGGTAGACACCGCGATTTCTTTTTTCTCAACAATGCCGGCGATATGGGTATCAAATAAGAGAACTTGGAGAGTAGAATGCGGAAAACATAGTGGTGGGTATGCCCCCGCCGAATATAATTTTCTTACTTGTTAAGTAATTGAATTGTTGTTTTACTAATTTTATAATTACTATGTGACTAAGTAATTCTTACTTCTGGGCGTAGATAATTTTTTCTATTTTTTAGAGTAAATTTTAAAATTTATTTTGCGTATCTGCCGCAGTTTATTAGTAACTAGGAAGAAACACGGAATGCAAAGGTTTTCTTAGCCTCTGTGAATAGGCTGTCGGGCGTTGTAGGCGTGTCCTGCGGCCGGTATGGGTCATTTTCAAATTCTTTTGCAAAATTGTACGCAATATCTTTATTTTTGGTCAAACGGAGAATGTTTGCCATGCATATAACGCAGTTAGACAGACGGAAAAACGGACAGATGGACATGCTTAAACCGATGCAAAATTTGATGCTAATCAAGAATGTATGTACTTTGTGGAGTCCTTCTTTGTCCTTCTGCGCAAAATGAACGTACCCCTCATCCTCCGGAATATAAAAATATTTGAATATGGAAACTAGACCATCATCTAGCAAATCTAATTCACTGAAATTTGATAAAAAAGCGAGTTACGTAATTAATGGAAGAAGTTGCCAAAGAGTCAGTTGCAAAGAGCGTACTTTGCAATTTTTGTACATTCGCATAAGGCGATGGCTATTACCGATCCTTCTTAAGGTCGATATACATTTTTTTGCATAGTATTGCACCAAGTACATAAAGACGTCTTCTTCAAGCCAGTTCCTATGGGGTGTGACCATTGCAGTCGATAAGTCAAATCAGACTGTACTTTATAACGGTGCTTCTGTAGACGAATGTACAAAATGTCGTTTACTTGGTTGTTTAGAGAGTTTTAAATTAAATAGTGAGTAATTTTCATTGATTTGTCGCCAATAACTTATCAAATTTCTATTCTTATTATTTCTTTCTCTAATGTTTGCTGTTTTTTTCTTGCAGATGGTTTTATATCAAGCGATTAAAAATCTGTTATAAAGTATGAGTAAAGAAATCTATGCATATTGTGGCGAATCGTAATTACCCACCATTCCAACTTCTTTCCCGGGTCTGTGGTCGATCGAATGGGCCTTTAAGACCATTTCCACTCTGCATTTTCAAAGATTTCGAAACAAGTGTAAAGTAAAACTTGGTTTAATATCTCTCTCTCTCTTTCTTTGCTATAAATATGCAAATATATTAGAACTTTAAAATTCTTCCCCAATCAGTTACATTAGACATTTCGAAGCGGAGTCCATATTACACGTTTGCAGTGTCCATCTCTATCTTTAAACCCTTGTGAATTTAATTATTGTTAGAGCGGCCAATGAGGAATCCGAAGTGAAGTAGTTGATAGTGTCCACCTATAATACAGGCGGGCCGACTACTGATGAAAAAGTCAGCACATCCGCCTGCCTACATGGCTAAAAATCTTGCACATTCGGGAAGGGTAGCATATTTCAAAGACCTCTTGTAGGTTGCAAAGATAACAACGTATCATGCATGCATGCGCTAAAATGCATTAATTGCAGTAAAATGTAACTCAATAAAAGAGGAAAACCACAGTAGTTGCACAAAACCCACCATTAAATACCCTACACCGCTTCGTTCAATACATTTATTCATTCAATGACTTTTCAAAATAAGACTTTATAGGAGGAGCAGCAGAAAAATGGGTCCGATTCGAACCATTTTCAATAGCGTTCGCCCTTGGGCTAAAGCATACCGATGTACCGAATTTGGTGAAAATATCTCAAAAATCGCCTCCTGGAGGTGGAACACAAGAAGAGAACGAGAGTAGACGGGCAGACGGACAAATGAACAGACAAGGTTAGGTCGACTCGGAAAGTGATTTTGAATTGACTGGTGTAATGAAATATGGATCTATCTCAGCTCCTTCTCAGTGTTGTGTACATTCGCACAAATTTAATACGTCCTTGTACCACGAGTGGTACAACAAACTATGCGAAGAATTATTCCATTAATTCGAGCCAATCAATATAAAATGTAAAGCATTTGCTTTGAATACATTTAGACGGTGTTTAGCTTTTAAAAGCGAGAAAATGAATTTATTATTTGTAAAACACTTACTACTTCTAATATTCGCTAAGAAAGTGCATTGTGTTGGCGTGACTTTGTATGAATACCAGCCGGAGCAAATCCATTTGTCGTTTGGAGGTAAGCATGTGAGAAAGTAAAGAATTAAGGAATTCATTCCCGACAATGTGTTTTCAAAGAAACTGTACGTGATCTAGTCGTCACATGGTCGACAAATCAAAGGACGAACGCATCTGTATGCAAGTACGGTAGAAACGCCGTGGAATCTACAAGAATGAATCCTGAAAGTCCGCGTCCTTTCATAAGATATATACATAGGGTATATAGAAATATAAAAACTTGCGATTTATTCTAGATCACCCACCTATTCTTTATTGACAGGTGACGCTGAAGAATCTTAAGGAAAACACTTGCTATAAATATTATTGCGGTAGCGAGTTAGGCTGGTCACGTAAATATTGGTTTTGCGTCCCACAAAGAAATGAAAGCTGGTCTCCTTCGTTGGCAATTTACGGTGACATGGGTCTTACTTATGCCTACTCCCTGCCATATTTAACCGATGATGTTCAAAATCGTATGTACAATGCCATCATCCATAACGGCAATTTCGCTTATAATCTTGAAAGTGAAGATGGCGAAAGAGGCGACTTATTTATGAAGCAAATTGAAAATATAGCCGCATATGTGCCATATATGGTGTCAGTTGGCAATCACGAGGCAGCTTAGTAAGAAGGCGCTTTCAAATGTCTCTCAAATGTTTCTTTCATTCATTTATTACTTTCGTAATTTCAGCAACTTTTCGCATTATCGTAAACGATTCGCTATGCCGGGCGACTCGGAAGGTCTTTATTATAGCTTTAATTTAGGTCCCGTACACTTTGTGGCCTTTTCCACCGAAGTCTATTTTTACTTGCAATTCGGCTACGAACCATATTGCAATCAATACAATTGGCTCGAAAATGAATTAAGGGAATCGAATAAACCCGAAAATCGGGAAAATCGTCCCTGGATCGTAACGTACGGTCATCGACCGATGTATTGTAGTGCTGATAATATCAACGAATGCTCAATAAAGGAAAACGTAATACGAGCAGGCGATCCTAATAAAGATTTATTAGGTTTGGAGGAACTTTTCTATAATTACGGCGTTGATGTTGAAATATGGTCACATCAACACGCGTACGAACGCTCATGGCCCCTATATAATTACACCGTACTAAATGGTTCCTTAAGTGAACCTTATCGCAATCCAAGAGCTCCTGTACATATTATTACCGGTGCTGCGGGAAACATTGAAAGCCAAGACACTTTCTTTGGAGATTTGCCAGAATGGAGTGCTTTTCGTAGTCAGGTATCATATGTTCGCAATAATTTCCTTCTAGCACGTTAAAATGACTTGATGGACTCATGTTCGTAGCTGGAGACTATTTGGTATTTACATTTGACTACTGGAAAGATGCGGTACTTGAAAGTACATTTTTATGACAATGAAGCAATAATTCCAGACAATTTTTAGGACTTTTGCACTTTCTTTGCAATTATAGAGAATTGTTATGCTTATCGCGTTCATTTTCGCAAAGTCACGCACCTAAGAAGCATAGCTATCAAATCGATGTACCCGGGTTCACTTCTCAGTGAGATTCGCTATACTTTAGTTACGATTGGTGCGTGCGTATAGTGAGTTCATAACAACTGCCGACCGGACACACGTACACCAGGCTCCGATCACTTGCAATCACTCTTTCCCCACTTCTTCCTAACCATCGCGACAAGGCATATATAGCAGGCATTCCTGGAGTAGTTAGTCATATAAAAAACAAAAGAAATTGAAGAGCAGATCTTTATCTCCCACCATCTCAATCCGATGTATTATAGTTGCAAAGTATTTTACTTTTCATTGGCATCTCAATTAGTCAGTCAGGGTGACCACTACAGTGATCGGCGCAATTAATTGTACGGGATTTCTCATCAGTATCTCTTAAAAGGGTTAATTTATACTTTTTTGCTTACTACGATCGTGATCGTAAGCACTCCCGCACGTACAAGCTTACAAGTTTACGTTTAGTACGTTCCAGTTTAGTTTTTTTGACCGTAAACCTTACATCGAACGACAGATCTTCTGGCGGGGGACAAGTGAAAGCGGTTAAATAAATCTAAAGATTTTTGAAACCAATTTCTAGAGTG
The DNA here is from genome assembly GCA_000688735.1 of Glossina austeni. Taxonomy (NCBI): domain Eukaryota; kingdom Metazoa; phylum Arthropoda; class Insecta; order Diptera; family Glossinidae; genus Glossina; species Glossina austeni. Next base: position 530,633 of record KK502550.1, on the reverse strand, counting down.
GCATTGAAAATCTAGTATAAGCCCAAACCCATTCCATAACTATAAAGATCAAATACAAAAGCTTGAGATGAAGTGGAAATTTCAATTCCTTACCCAAAGAGTTTGAAGAAGTACAACTTACTGTATTATCGGTAATCCGATTTACCTGATTTGTGAGTTCGACCTGACAAGAGCTACACAAAATATTTGAAACAAAGTGAGTTTTTATCAGACTATGCTGCAGTTTCTGCTGCACTTTAATATATTTATACAACGGTTTTCCGAAACTTTTCAAAAAGTTTGAATGGAAGCCGAGGTATCATTTGACATGATACATAATAGAATTACGAGTCAACCGCATTTATCTTCTCCTCCCTTGCCCGTGTTTTAAATTTTAATTCTATAGATGATTTATTATATGGATATAGAAAATGTTGTTCTTAATTTTTAAAAGAAATCTACTCTTAGCCTGCAGAAACAATCATTAGCTTAAAGAAAATATAAAGAAACTGTGGCTGTTTCAATTGGGACCGAATATACAGAGTATAGGAGATTTTATCCCTAAATTTTGTTCTTGATCAGAGCAATTTCTCCAACAAAAGACAGACAGAGAGCAAGCTTATGATCGGATAATAATAGATTCAGTACAGATCCAGCATTCGATTTTAGTGTTAAGGTATCTTCAACTGGCCAATGTTGAATATGATCTTGCACTACATCATATGTGACACTAATACCTAATTAATGTCTTTCTTTGCAGGATTTCGGTTACACTCGTCTCAAAGCTGTTAATAATTCGCATCTGTATTTTGAACAATTTTCCGTGGATAAGGAAGCTGTTATCGACAAATTTTGGATTAGTAAAGACAGAGTGAAGCCCTACTTCAAGAATGCAAATCAACCGTATTATAGTCACTCGATCGATTCGAGTAATAATTCGAACGATTCAATTAATTATTCGAATTCCTTTTCCAAGCAAAGCTTGGTCTGCACACAAATGCAATCGACATTTTAGATGTAAAGTCCTTAAAATAGTTAAATAAATTCCTGTAATACTTTTCCAAGCCTATAATAGATTTATTAGCGATAATGGATTCAAAGCCCATCGAGCAGATGTCAAGCGTGAGGGGAAATTTTCCATTTAAGGGTACGTACACTGATACGTACGTACACGATAAGGGAATGACCGCCTTAAAAAGACGAAGGAAAGAAAGAGAGGTGCAAGACGAAAACGGAGGCGCATGATCGTCATGGGTCATCGGATCCAACTTCAGGATCTCCCATTGCAAATTACAGGCCGAAGGAGACCGCCGGTAGGATAGGATACAGAATGAACTAAGACTTAGGATCTGCCCGGTTGATAATTTTCGTCCGTCCGTATAGGGTAAACACGTGTATTCTTTGTAATATTTAAGGCCGTTTATTATCAGTTTTACTTGCATTGTAATTTTCGTAAAGTTTATGCTTCGAAATATACTAAAGCGATGCTAACGATTGATCCGCTTCTTGCTTTCGCCCTTCTATTACCTCATGGATGTTTGCTTCAGAAATGAACGATGAAAGTTGCAAATATTTGTGACGTGGCTTGCATGTTTATTAAAGTTTGTTTGTTAAGAAGATGTTGTTTGTATAAAATTGTGCAAAATTAAATAAATTTTTCTTTTCAAGCATATAATCCATCATCGAATTATATGTTACACTAAATTACACCGAGATATTAGTTCTTATGTGCATAAACATTGCCATAAGGATCCCCAATCTTACAAATATTTGCACTCTCTTCTCAACAAATGTGAGCACTCGCATTATTGTCAAAAACACAGTTATGACTTTAATACCTTTTTAGGCAATAGCCTTAGGATTGAAATTCTCAGCACAGTTCTTGATTCAAAGCAGCGTTGGGCCGCTCATGTTAATTTCTCTAATACCATGGCTGAAATGCCATCGTGAAAATGTTATTTAATGTTTTTCTATTTCTGAAATCCAGTCTAAATCCGAGATCCATTCTAAACTCCACTATATCCAGGAAAATTCAACAAGAGCTCTCTATGTACGCAACTTCCTCCAAAGCTCTATGAATTGAAGTTAGGAACAATTTGCAAATCTCCTCTCCACTTATTTTTTGCGGTATCCGTGCTGTTATGATAAATAAATAATTTACTGCTTGTTAAAGGAAGCTAGCAGGTCGGCCTTGCCAGACAATAAGGTTTTTCACTGTTTTCGTATAACGATGTTTTTCACGGTAGAGCTTTCTTTATACGCGTTTCGTAAAAATGGCTCGATTCAATGCTTTCACAATAGCAAACAATTTCAGGGGAACACAGGTGAGCATCCGAAGAAAAAACTTTTGAGAAATCTACTCTATAGTTGTGAATCAGTGTAGCATAGTCCGCAAACTACCCGAAAGTCGATAAAGTGCTCTCCCTCTGCCGTCTTTTTTTTTTATGGGTCTATTACAAATTGCTTCTAGATGTCGCTTAATCTCTACTTCTTCGATAACTCATGGATAATTTTTTTGAGATCCGCGCTAAAATCCCAGTCCCTGGTATAGCATTTCGTGTGAGAATTAACGAACAAGAGCACACCTTCAAGGTTCTAAAATAGATTTTCACGGACGGTTCTAAAAACGATTCGATGATAGGCTTCCGTGTAAGCACTGCCAACAAACATATAATTACACGAGAGAGATTCGTTTTTACTCTTGTATATCTCCTACAGAGATTAAGACCGTGTAAAAGTGAAGAGAAATTTTTAAACCTCAAAAATTTAAGATAAGGAATTGAAACTTTGAATGCTCACTATTCATACCATTTTACAAATAAGCTCTGAAAGTGGACTTAATCCGAAAATAGAAAAAATCTCGAAGACAATTGCAAAGAATATCCCTTTACGGGTTACAAGGCAAAGGGTTTATGGGAGCAATCCGTAAATTCATTTTAAAAATTGCTCCCGAAACATGCTCATCGTTAAAAAAAAAAAAGCCGTTCAAGTCGGATTTAGTTTTTACTTTCCTTTTTTTTCTTTTTTGTTAACTTGATTTAACTTTTAGTTTATTTATTTTTTATTCCCCTTACTTTGTCCGGAGCGCTAAACGAAACGATTTGCATAAACGAAAAAGCGTATATTTCTGCTTAAGCGTGATAACTCACCTTTAGCTTTAGAAAAACAAAAAATCTTTTGTGTTAATCGTTCTCTAGCACAATATATTTTTTTCTCAATGAGCGAGTTTTTGTATTACTTTCCGTATAGAAATGTAAAAATAATTTAATAAAAAATTGAAATGTGCGTAAACTTTTCACTTTTTAATTAAGTTTAAAGAACTGAAGTTCGAGTCCACTTGTTGCAGCTTTTAAATCTGAGTCAACAATGGAGCAAAACAGAAAGGACATCATGGATTTATATGCAAACTAGTGAAACGAATTAACCACACGAGGCACAAAATCATGCAGACGTTAAGCACATTCGCTTACATACACAATCCAGCGTACATGTGTTTTAATCGCAAATCAACGAATCGCAAAGCCCGTAATATTTCTAAAGGAAACGAATGCCGTAATCAAATTCGTTGATATGTGTGCGTACACATATATATATATATATATTTATGATACTTTATGGCAGCACATCGTTGACGATAATGATTATGGCCTTTAGAATAGTAACGGCTAAGTTTCAAAATTCGATACTCTCCAACGGAAGTGTGGAGAATTGCTAATGTGTATATGCGGGGTATGCGGGCCTGTGTATGCAAAATTCCACAACACAATTAGAAAGTAAAGCAAACGGTAAAAAGCTACAGCAAACAAAACATCACACCTATTAGCAATGCAATGAAATACGATTATGCGCAATACAATTTGCGAATAAGCGTTGATGTATGTGTCGGTGCGACCGACAGGAAATTTCTACTATAAAATTTGTTACTACATAACTAAAAGTATTTTTTTTTATTGTCAGTGTAATGAACCAAAAAATCATATTAAAAAAAAAGGATTTGAAAAAGTTTTTAAATTAAAGAAAAAAAAAAGCTTAAAATAAAACTATTAATAAGTAGCTCCTCTTATGCGCTGTCTAAGAACAAAGGTCTCAAGTTTGTAAATGTAATTATGAAGCACATGATGCACATGGAAACACATAAATAATTTGCTAAACAATCTAATCTCTACTTCTAAACGATCCGCCTCTAGGAATTTAAAAGAAAATTCCATGAAATCACACACATATATAAATTAAATATATATATATATATATATATATATTTATTTGTTGTTTGATCACAGTTTTATAAAATATTTTTTTTTTATCTTTTCGTCGTCTTCACATGAGCTTGGTGAGACCGATACTTGAATATGAATTTGTTCAAAAGTAATTCTTGCTTTTCGCTCTTAGGAATTTAGGATGAAGTCCGCTCGTCTCCTTGCCACCTAACGAATATAGTTTGCTATGTTTAGCCGTCGCTTCACTAGGGAAACATAGGTTTTTATCCTATATGTTTCACTCGTGGTTAAGTTAATAAATGGCGCCACTGACTTCTCTATCTTATTAGAGGAGATTAACTTTAGCGTCCTTGCACGTTCTTCTAGAAATTTTATTTTCATAAAACTTAGTCAGTGTAATTATAAGCTCTTCAGTCCGTTCAAGGTGCTCTGCAAAACACTAAGTGATATCTACAATTTCATCTCAATATCGGATTCTTTAAATACTAGCAAATCGACTCTCCTTAATGAACGTGTCTTCGCTACGACGGATCTAAATTGAACCCCAATCTTTAAAAATTAAACTAATTATGTTCACTATTTTCGTTTGCGAGTGTGCCGCTATACTAGAAATGTACGAGCTGTCTTTCTATTCGTTTTTATACCCATTACCGAAAAAGGAGGGACATATCCGTATTATCGTTTGATAGCTTCAGGTATCCCGCAAAATGTATGTACTCTTGATCAGCATCAAATTGTGAATCGATTTAAGCATGTTCGTCTCTCCTTCTGGCTGTCTATCGGCCTGTGTAACGCCTATTGTAAAAATTCTTCGCACACTTGTCCGTCTGTCTAACTTACACGCTCTTCTCGTCAAATGTGCAAAAGAGTTTGAAAATATTTGTAGAAACTTATGGCGATGCTGCTCCGTCACAGCGCGATTTTCGGTTTTAGTTCCAACTGTTTACAAGTGGTGATTTTAATGTCAATGGCAAGGGCTGGTGGACCAAAAAACTTCGAAGACAATGAATTGGAAGACTTATTGCCAATTACAGCCAGTAAATCGAGAGTTTCTAGACGATTGCATGGAATTTCTCTCAATAAATGCCTTTTTCAACTAAAAATATGGCCAAAATTAACGCAACCACTTAATAAATTTCGACTTTTTATCTAACATTAGAAAAAATCAGACCCGCCCACTCAATATTGCATAGAAACTTAGTTCTGGTTCTTTCTTCCAGTATCGCGGTGATGGGTATAAAAGATTCCGTCACGTCCGAATGTAATTTTCTTACTTTTTCTTACTCTCTATAAAAGTCATCCTCAAGATTTCACTTAAGTTTTATTGTTAAGAGTCTAATCTATTCGGCTGCTATTTTTTATTTTAGTGTAGCTGAAGTGTCTGTGTAAATGCTTATTAATAAATAAATAAATAAATATTTAAACTTAATGTTACACAATTTTCGATTCGATTTTTATTCATTTCAATAATTTATACAACCATTCAAGATGACCTGGACTTTGCATTCGTTAAAAATCTAATCCAAAGCATTTCTTTAAAAGCTCTTATCAAATCCCTCTTTTGAACTAATCCATAGAAATAAGAAGACGGCAAAGGCATCGTACACTGGTTGTTCCATTTAGAAATTAATTTACTTTTATTCCTTAAATAGCATGAATGAAGTTTCTAAGTTTATTCTTTGCATTGGGTTAGGTATTGCCTCCATTGATGGACACCAGCCTCTGTTGTTGTTCTCAACTTGCTGAGGTGAATACTCCACCGAAATATTAAAATTTACAAAAAATTAAGAAAAACTATAAAAAGAAAATTCATTGTCTCCTCTTACAGCAACTGACGGGTCACAACGCCAGTTTATACGCCAGAGCATAATTTGTTGTAATCAACGGAAAGAGTAGTTTTCGAGTGGTGCAAGTGCCGACTTTTTAAGTGATGAAAGTATGGGGAAGAATTCAAAAGATGAAGAAGCAGATGGAGAATAAAGAAGAAATACTTTCATAAATATAATGTTGATGAGAGGTTTTGGGCGTGTTTTAAAGGTAATCTAATTCATTTGGAGATGTTATGTCGTTAAAACTTCACAGTTCGCTAAATAATCACCAACAGAAAGTTTATTATGATTTGCTTTCCTGCGTTAACGTGAAGTTTTGTTCTGCAATAATTGTGTCGAATTTTTCTTTATAAACGACAATTAATAAAATGTTTTACATCCGAATAATTCATTGGATCCATCTTTTTTTATATCGTTCGGAATCAGAATCACTTTCTCAATAATTTTTTGAATCCGTCCAAGCTTGTCTGTCCATCTTGAGATATGTTGATGAAACTTAGTATTCTAATGTGTTTTTTGACCCAAGGACGAACGTTATTAAAAATGCTTTGGATTGGAAAGTTTTTCGGCCGGTTCCCTTATAACACTTTTTCAAATGTCCATAATATGAATAACTGTAGTGGAGTATATTTAGTGGTGGGCCGTGGCCCATTTTTATCAATATTTTCTTCAAGTTCTCTTTCTCAGCATTTCAATTTTAGGAAACTAGTTCGCGCTTCACGCAACTTATTTATTGGCGAATGAAGACCTGTTAAAATTTGAACGCGATAGCTTGCCTTTGCAGTTAAAATTCATAGCACCTGTTAACAGATCAATATTGACGTGGAAGTAGAAGTTCAGAGCTAGAATCATTGGATGGCAGTAATTTCAATATCAATCGCTAGGCTAACTTGCAATTTTGAAACAGAACGGTAAACATTCCTCGACGTACAACGACTACTAAATAGATGCGATTACATTCGCCGTCGACGAAGCTTAAATTCTTAACCCAATCGGATGAAGCTATATTTCATTGGCATATAGCAGATTGAAAGAAAGTGCTTTTGTCACTTTGCTGCTTGACTTTCATCACACTTGTACAGAGGTGGATCGATAGGATTCATTTTTCAATCTTCTTTTTTTCCTTTATTTTTCTTTGATATGACCGAACACTAAGGGCTGCATATGCAACGCGGTGATAGTCAGAAGGAAATGGGCAAAGAGGAATAGATACGGAACGGTCGCAGTCTGGTGGATGTGTACCCTAGCGGTGAGCCTTTGTCGACTGAGAACTGAGTAACTAACACTTTCAAAAAGCCTCCTAATGCCAATTTGCAGACTATTCCGGATCTGAGTCTATACCTGGCAAACAAACGAACGAACGAACGAACGAACGAACGATCAGAGCACCACGATAGTCCCTAGAGTACGTACAGCGTACTTCCTGCACGAGTAATCAAATAGAGACGGAAAGGTCAGGTGTGAACAGTGGTGTTGCGCTAATTTTTTTTTACCGGAACGCTAATTTTTTTTTTTACCGGAACGCGTATATATAATTATATAGACAGGGCCGATCCTGGGTAGGCGGCCGCTCTGTGCGATCTCATGTCCCAAATTTGACACCGGGGGGGAGATTTCCCCCAATTGGGTATGGCAATAAACTATACCAGGGATGAGTAACGTACGGTCCGCTTGCATTAAAATTTATGTATGAACGCTTTACTTTTTTAAAATTTTATATTTTTTTCTTCTAATGTTTATTATAAATTCTCGTTACCAGAAATCATTTTTAGTTCCAGAACGCGTTCCTCTCCAAAAAGGAAGTACCGGAACGACGTTCCGGAGCGTTCCGGCTCGACAACACCACTGGGTGTGAAGACCCACAAATCTTTTTTCGATAGTCGTTTTATATTCTTGCAAACTGAAAAACAATTACTAGTTGAAGGTACACAAAAGGTGGGACTTGTTAGAAAGACAGAATAATGAGTGCTGAAGCAAATATTCTGCGGAAGCGAAAGCAAGAGTCGCCTTCTTTATCTTCTTTTTCTTTCTTCTCAGCTAGAATAAGTGGCACGACATCTCTAAACGCACACAAGCTCTGTTGAAGTACTGACTCGGTATGGAGATCTGTAGCAATAACTATATCCAACTATATATAAATCAAATTCTATCATCAAACGTGAATTCTTTCTAATACAAAAATAGATTTTTCCCAATTATAATAAAAAAGTTTACGTAAATCTTTCTGTGGTGGTTCCCCACACTTTCTCTAGCTTGGACGGAAAGTGTAAGATTAAGTTAAACTAAGATAGAGTAGATTAGATTCAATTAATTGCAAAGCAGATAAAACTAACGACAAGTTTGAAGCATCCCAAATGAGATCTGGGAAGGATATCCGACCTAAGCTAACCGTAATAGAAGTGAAAAGGACGTCTTCCGGTTATTGACGCCGAGTTGACTTTGTATAGTTTTGCTGGAGGCTCCGTTACGTCATTCCTCTTATGTAAACAGCCGACACTATCAGACATGTTCTGGAATTTTTTCTCTTTTCTTTACCTCTGAAAAGTGCAACGAACACATTCTGACGTCTACTCTTCTGCATTTCTAATCCCAGTTTGTTTTTATTATATGCATCTTAAAGAGCAAATGACACACTTCACGTTATCAATTCTTAGGTCCTTTATTTACTTGAGTTACTTATTTCTTTGAATGGATTAACGCAACGATTTATTTAAATTTAATAAAAATAGTCCTTAGTGTCAATGAATGAAACCTAAATGTCAACGTCTCCAATTTATTGTGTGTGTGTGAATATCGAAGTAAGTTATTATATATTTGAATATAATTTCTTTTGACAAACCCCAGGATAAAACGCGAGCGCATCCGCGGCCTCATATGTTCTGGTTAAAGAAAGAGTTTAATTGATTTTATATGGCGGTAAGAAATTTGTCTCTTAAGATTTTATATACCGTCTAAAGCTAAGAATAAACATTAATGGGAAAAAATTTAATACACATTTCTTATGCAGCTTTAAGTAAAACGATTTATTAAAAATGTGGCAAACATCAGCTTAAACAATAACTTAGCTGACGAATCAGAGACGACAAGTATATCACATCAGTCGTTCACATCACGGGGGAATACATGAAAAATCACTTTGGTTGGCTGGTATCTACACAACTTAAGTTATTAACTGGCATAAACTGATATTGGCTGACGAAAGCAACAATAACTCGTATGTAAGTACCTCGTATGTAAGCATAAATATGCGTTCATATGCATGCATATGCAGAAATGTTTACATATTCAACAAGTAACAGTGGATTTCTTAAATGTCTCTAATAATATTAAAACTTAAAATATCGAATAATGTAATCTACGTTCATATTAACCAAAAAGGAAGGGACAAAAGCTGAATTCAACTTGGGATACATCTTGAAGAAACACACTCTACCACGTAACAAAATGTGTAACAAAAGTGATCAAAGTTACTGAGCTAGTTTAGTTGCTGGTTATTACCACATTTCCCAAAGTCATAAATACGCTGGAATACAATATAGGAACGTTCCGTATATACATTCATGTCTCGTGAGCAGAGATCAAAGTCGAAAATGCATATAACATCTAGGAAGTTACAATAACGGCGACAACAAGAAAACATTCACCGTATTTGCAATGAAAACGGATTTCAATGAAAAATGGTTTAAAATGTGTGGACCAAGCATTTAGCAGGCACATCTTACGATAAGCTCGTTGATGTGCATTTGAGAAATCGTGTTAAAGGCGTGAAGGATATAGTTGAGGTGTTTAGCTAAAAATTTTTTGGGAATGATTTGTCCGACAAAGGGAAAAAGTCTAGCAATAAGAAAGACTGGTATTCACGAATTGTACGTGAATTTAATAATGAGCAGAATTGTCATTACGAACAAGTCTCTCGAAGAATGGCGTCCTGCGCAATATAAAAGAGAATAAAACACTCCGTTATACGGATAAAAAGTGATTCCATATATTAAATTCTAGATCAAGCGATTATTGTAAATATCATCGAACTATTTCGGCGAACTGGGAGTGCCATGTTGAGAGCTTTGCAAGGAAATACAAAGCCAATCATATCGTGAATATTTAATCTTTTTCAATGGACTCCAATGCCTCCTAAGGGTTTATCGAATTCTCTAATAGCAACTAAATATGATTTTGTCCTCAACGCCTAAAGAAAAATCAATTCTCTACACCCCCATATCAGACAGCGTTCAAGCTACGCGCAGCCTTGGCTTAAATAAGAAAAAAGAGAAATAAAAACTAAAAGAAAACAAAGCAAAGTGCAATTTATAGAATCATTTTATTGCTGTTGAAAAAAATAAAAGTTCATTTCAGTGAACCGTGAATCTAAGCCATTTCGAGCACGATAACCGTTGGCTGGATGTCCCTTTCAAATAAAACCGCTTGATCAAGCAAGCAATCAAGACCAAGTCGGGCAAGAAATGCGGTTACATCGAATGGAAAAGATCCAGTGTTTGCTACGCAATTTATCTCGGGGAGTCACTTAGTCGTATCTTTTTAATGCTGCTCCTTAACTGTCACGTAAAATCAATTCCATAAAGAAAAGATATTTGGTTAGAGGCATTCCTAATAACAATGTCAGTGTTTGTTTTTGTTGCTTTCATTGTCATCTACGTTTTGTTAAGAAGGAGCTTTGCGCTTTAATCTACTTGCTCTTCTTAATCCTTCCATCAGACTTTTAACTTTCCACTTATTACTGATTAGTGTCATCTCTGTACCCACCGACGAAGGATGGAGGTATATTCCATTTGTCAAATCACTTGCAACACTCACCTTCAGAGATCCAATGAAGTGTATATATGCTTGGCCAGCATCAACTTCTATAAACGTCCGTCTGTCTGTCTGTCCGTGCTTATGCTTATGCAATGTCTGCGGCAAACATTCTCGTGGTCGCCAAAAAAAAAAAAATCGGCTTCAAATTTAGCAGAAACATTGGGACTTCTTCCATACAGGTTGGTATTGAAAATAGTTTATACCGGAGAGAGGGTATGCCTACACTACCACGTAAACTGAGCAAATCTGTGTTTTGAAAAAAAACGAAAATAGTTTTTTGCTCATTACTCAAACTACAATAAAAATTTGGATGATCCGGTATAGAAATGGAAAAAATTGATCACGCCCACCCAGCATTATAAGATATGAACATTTTTTTTTGTAACAACGTTTGTAACACACTGCAGTAGGCTGCAGACACTCTATAAATTATGTACATCTTCATCGGCCCCTAGACATGTTTGTCTGTCCGTGTTTCTGTCTGTTTTGTCTGTTTGCTCACACGTGTATGGGTAAAAATTCTTCCGGTCACTTTGAAAGATTGAAAGTTCTTGCATGCAGGACTATGCTAAATCGGTGCAAGAATATGCAATGCTACATAAACAAGTAACAACCGTGTTTTCTGGATTTTCCCTCATTATTCATAAGCTACACTACACAATTTAAAATTAAAATAAATTAAAAATGTTTATACCCAATATTAGAGAGTATGGAAATTTTCTTTTTACTTTTTTTTTAAGTCTTTTTTAGTATCAAGGTGGTGGGTGTATGAACGATTCGGTCACAGCCGTATAAAAATTTTCTTAGTTGCTACTGATTACAGACGACTTCCTTCGTCCTTTATTCATTTTTTTCTTACCCGTGGCGATGTATGCACTATGATAAAAGGAAAAGGCGCAATCAACAATTTCCGAGGTGATCATCCACTTCTTGTTGATTTGTGAAATGCTATTGAATTTCACTATTGTCCATCATGCATCATTAAAGTAGTCAATCGATTACTTTAAATGCATCTAGCGTACGGATTTAATGAAGTGCGTATTAGGATTTAGTGGAACAGATTGTACAAATTGCGTTTTAAATTCAGTGGACGGACATTAGAGAGCCCTTTTTAAGTTTTTATCTCTTTTATTGAATACTTTGCGCATTTGAACAATATGCTTGGCTAAGTCAATACAAGCATTTGCATAAGCATTCATATTTTACATCTGTTTAAATTGTAAAAAGAAAGAGAGTCCGCCTGCCTGACACATGACCAACAAAGCGTAAAGAATTATTTGAAATGGACACATAAATGACAATAACTTAGTGACAGTTTTGATAAACGATGGCTCTACTCGCCAACTTTAGTTATGTTTATTGATAATTGCGATAAGATTATTAGAAAACAAAAAAGACAGTCATATTCGGCGGGGACCGAATCTCACATTCCCACTACAATGTTTTTCGCATTCTACTTTCCAAGCCCTTTTATTTGATACCCATATCCCTGGTGTTATTAAGAAAAAATTAATGGCCCCATATTCATTTTAGGATTAACCCATTTTTAGACAGATAATATATCTCGATTTGAGGAATGTACAAAGTGGTTCTAAATATTTTGGGGTTATGGTAAATAAACATAAAAAATCAAAAAAGTGATACAAATAAAATTTAATCACTTGTAACTTTGTGTGGGCATGGCCTATTTTTTCCATTTTTGCACGTAAAGTGTAGAATGGTTCGCAAAGTATCAAAGTTTTAACTTTCACAATTTGTGAATAATGGACAAAATCCACAAATTTTTATTAAGAAGAACAGAGTTGCGTTCAGTTTACGCTCCACTGCGGGCTTCTGCTCTGATCAATTTGGCCCATGTTTAATACCAGCCTGCATCCAAAAACTTCCAATGTCTCTACCAGGAGGATGCCAACAGCAAGCACCACATAGACACACAGACGGGCATGGGTCTCTTTATAGGGTCTCTGAAGCTTCCTTTTGGGTAAGGCATACATTATGAAAATAAACTAAAATGAGTGTAGCCCCACCGCATTGCATTCAGTGGTAAGAATTGCACCAAATCGTTGTTGCCCATACCTTCGAAGCAATATATAAAAGCTGCGAATTTTGGATATCATTTTGAATACATTAGGCTCCTGACCTCTTCGCAATATTACAACGAGTCATTATTCTTGCTCTGCCAATATTTTGCTGAATGTCCTTTCGACAAATAATGATGTGCAACTTTTTATGTCACAAGATGTTTCAGCACTAATGCCAAACATATCTTAATACTCTCTGTCGTAGACTTTGTGTTATTCCCTAAAGGGAAATAACGCTGATAGCAAACATACTTTACTCCTACTAAGTTCATAATAAGTGAGTACTGATTCCGATTTTGAAAATATTGGTTGAGTGGAAGTTTTGAAACCACTCTTGTTATCCGATCGAGTACTGTCTTCACCGAATTAATACACCCGGTCTATCTTAAGATAATTCTACTCCGTATTTTTATGTTTAAATAAATAAACAAGTGAGTCTCTACTTAGTGACAAATAATTAAGTTTCTAAAGAGCAATGCAGATTTTCTTATCTGAAAACCACTATAGATGAACCGCACAAATTAGAGAGTTAGAGTTGTTCAAACTGGCAATTCTTATAATAACCATAAGGAAGCCTTCAGGCAGTGTGACTTAGAAAGTTGAAGATAAATTAGACGCTATGGTGGCTTTTCCACAGAAGAACAAAACATACGTGCTCCTATAAAGGGTTGATTTGGGATTTGATTGTTTACAAAATCCTGGATTTAAAAAGTATCTGGTGAGCAAGCTTTTAAGGTCTGCGCAAAACTTGAAATGTACGGTGGAAAGCTTTGGCGAAAGGTCCATTCACACTGTATGAGAAGACTGATCGCATGTCATTCGCTAAGCAATTTTTGAGAAATTTAACAAACTCGGCCGTTCAGAATCGTGATGGACCAATACAATCTTTGTATGTTTGGAATCACATATCCCCGACGAACATGTAGTAAAATTAAATGTAACTAACCCCTGGAAATGATTTGCAAGATTTGTGTCTTGCTTTTTTCACTTAACGCTATTTCCTCTAACGGCAAGACTGTTTTAGAATGATCACAAGTTGAAAGTGCACGCATAAATTGTTATTACAATACATCCACAGAGCTACATGTTCTAGATCATTTTGAAATCAGTAAGCTCTGCTTTTGACTTAGACATTTTCAAACTATATTTCAACTGCAGCATAAGAACTTTGAACTTTCTTTTTGCTGGATTAACGTTCCGTTTAAATTTTGGATGATATATACATATATATATACCTATACGTATAGGTAAATAGGTGACATTTTCTGAAGAGTCCGCATTGGACTTTTAAGTTTGACGATTTTTCCAAGAACGTTTGCCATCAACTTTTCAAATTTCAAACATTCGTTTCTTTGCATCGTACGAAAGCAGTTTCATACAAAGATGCTGGCCAACTGCAAATTTTCCTAGCTTTCACAACCTCTATCCGTTGGACAGATATTGTATTCCAAGTGAATTCTTCTTATGCGGTGAAACCCCCGCTGGACGAATGTACATTACGTAATATTATGTGTACAAAATTCGTGGCCGATATCATCATTTGCGACCACAAACATTACCAAGACGAACAGACATATATGTTTCAGAATATGATGTTGAACTGATACTGGAAATTATATATATAATTTCGAATCTTCCTTTTGCGTATTACAAACATTTTCACAAAAACAAAACCCTTGCTTAAATGGTTGGCCTACAAATGCAAAATTTTGCAGACTTCTATTATTATTTACTTTGCAGCTCTTGAATGTTTTTTTTTTTATCTTTTAAGAAGCAACTAGGCCGACTACGAAAATAGAATCGCAAAATCAGTTTGGGAGAAGGTAGGTAATCTACCTTCCTCCTACATTTCGATAACGTGGTAAGTTACCCATTCATCCACTTCTAATTTGTGTATTGAGTCCTAGAAACTTAACAAAAACACTGCCAAACTTAAATAAGAATGTCAGCATAAACCAACAGAGAGAGGAAATAACGAACAGCACATGCTCATGCTTATAATTAGCAGAAAAACATTCAATTATCGCCGTGAGTACTTATATCCCTGCAAAGATAATTGGCCCGATACGTTACACGTGCAGGGCACGAAATGATTAATTATTTCGTTATGAATACTAATAAATAATAACTAAAATTCATAAGAAGTAAAAAAATATATTTTAAATGTTTACATTATAAACAAGAGCAAGAAAGACGTCAAGAAACACATTTCTTTTATATCGACATATACTGCACGTGTAAGATAATTGTGCAGCATCATTATAATATTTTGAGGCTGTGCTGGCATTTTGTGTTAGAGTTTCAGCTTTTTGCTTGATGTTGTCATCTTATCAGGTTTTCTTTTGTCCGGTTTACCCAACGTCATTGAATTACTTTGATCTTGTAATTTAGAGAAAAATGCTTTCGAAGATCCCAAATTCTGGTGATCATTACCGGGAGTGATCTGAAAGAAATGGAAATAAGTTGTAAAGAATTTAAGAAAAATGTTAAGGTTGTAAATTGGTATCTACCTTCTCCACATTACGTTGCTTCGTTAGATTCTTCATTAGCTTCACTTTTTCCTGTGTTTTGGATAAAGGAATGCCTAGTTTTTGGCGCTCCACAACTTTAGCCTCCAAAGCATTATGAATAGCTCTTTGCTTGGCCTTCTTCTTTCGTAGCGCACGATTTTTATCGGTTTTCGTACGTTCTGATTTGCCAAGTAGCTCATGTTTTGGACCGCGGAAAATTTCCTCGGGTGCCAACATGTTAGCATCGCTAAGAGCCACGGGAGCGACTTCTTCCATAATGACAGCGGGTGCATTTGTAATAATTTTTGGTTCTGGAGCAACCGGCTTTGGCGTGAAATGAAAATTGGATAAAGCGTCCAACTTGACAAATAAATTGCGCATCAGTTTTCGTATTTCCTGATGTTCTTTTGGTTCTTCCTCCTCATTGCGTTCATGGTTAGGTGTGAGCTTTTCCAATTCTCGTTGATATTCTTTTTCGTAGATATGGGCCAAGGACTCTTTCGATTTTTCCTGATCCAAGACTAACTGCTTACGATATTCTTGTGGTGTTCGAATGGGTCGTACTTTGAACTCAACGTCATCCCAAGCCTTATCTTTGATTCGTTGTCTTATAATGTCTTCCAAACAACGTGTTGTTTCTTCCGTTATTACAGGAGCGGGCCGTACAGTAGAGTCGAACTCAAGAATTTCCTCAAGCAAAGAATTCTGAGGACGATTTGTAGCCATTATTTCACCTTTAAGCTGCCAAGGTTTCTCACCAAGCACTTCTTCTTCGTGATCACGAATACGTTGTTCTAGACGAGCCTGACGTAATTCAAAGGTGGATTTGGGCTGTTCGTTTATTGCGATTTCAGAAACGTTATTTGAATTTGTTTTATCTTTGCCAAGGTCCTCTTCTGAACTAGAACTTTGCAGCTGACGTCGCTCGTCATCACTTATATACATGTCGCTTTTTTCAGTCAATCTCTCACTAAAATAATCTTTACCCTTTCGATTCAATCCGCTGTTTTGGACCTTTGGGTTTTTCCCTTCCTCTTCGTCGTTCTGTTGGGTATTGAAAAAGTCTTGATATGTAGCGTTATCGTAATCACTATTGTCATCATCTGCACCTTCTGCGTCTAAACCACCAAAATCATCAGCGAAATAATCAATGCCGTCCTCATCATCTGGTAAAAGTTTACCCATCTTTCTTCGGGCCTCTTTAGCTTCTTCGGCTTCAAGGAAACTCGTCATTTCCTCAAGCTTAAAGAATTCATCATCAACAGCATATTTGCGTGTAAATCTTTGACATTGTTTTTCGACATTCATTTGATCATCGTCGTCGTCAGATTCATTTTCTCCTTCGTCGTCTTCTTTTTCTGACATATCAGCTGCGTCCATATCATGTTCGTTCTCTTCTTCTCCTTCATTTTCACGTTCTTCTTCGTCTTGTCCCTCCTCCTTTAAGCGTATCTCGAGTTTACTTTCGCGTAAAGACAAAAACTTAGCAGTTTCATCGACAAAAGCCGGCATTAAAAGATTACTGCGCAATTCCAATTGTTGCCAAATTTGCTCTTCATCCATATTTTGAACTACTAATTCCGGCAATATGTCTGGCATTTCCCTTCGTTCCACATCCATACCTACTGTAAATCCATATAATGTTTGGATCATTTCTTTTAGTTTATCATATTTTTCCGGCTGAGCCCTAAAATATGATGATAATAAATAAAAAAACAAATTTCTTTCTTAGCACGTGCGGCTTACACCAAAAATTTGTCCGGCTCTGCTGTCAGTCGCTGCACCGACTTTGTAAGCTGTTTATATTTGCTTATTGCTCGCTGTTCGGCAGTTTGTTTAGATTTTACTCCCTTTTTAATTTTTTTCATTGCGAAAGCTATTTTTTAAGAAAATAATTACGAATACGACAATTCCTCAATGATAACTTCCTCTTCTTCTTCTTGAAAGTCATCTGTTGTTCATTCGCCGCGTTATAAAACAAAGATTCAATGTGAACATAGAGTTAGTTTGGGCTTTAATAAAGTTGGGGGTTAGCTTAGGAATATATATTTTCTTCTTCTTCTTCTGTTATTTAGCAAATTAACACCCGAAAATTGGTTGGGAGGTGTAAGAAAGCATATATATTTTTGTTATTTGCTTATTTTATTACTTCTTTACATTTCGTAAATAAATTTAATTTATATCAACATGTTGTCAATTTTTTGCGAGTTGTACGTCCGCCACTTTTTTTTTTTTAATTTTTGCAGACCTGTCATTCGGGTCAATATAACGAAATTCTCGTTTCTCAGGCAGTGATTGCTGTAACGGCGTGACAATGGCTTTTTTTTGCCATCTCTGTGTGTTATGTGTTTTAAACAAATTAAATAAAAAGAAATGAACGAAAAAAAAAATTGACTTAGAATGTTTACACACTATATTACCACAAAAAAAAAACATTCTTATAGAAACAAAGCAAGGGGTCGAGATTACAGCGTAGCAAAACGAATCCGCTAAGAATGCTTAGTACACTCTTCAGTTTGCTATCGAAGTTGATGGAGGTAAGGCCCTCGTTACAAATTCAACGTATTATTTCAAGATATCGAAATAATGATAAAAAAGTTATCCATATACATCTAACCATTTACGTTGCGTTTAAAGAAGTAAATTTAGAGTATGTATTAAAAGTTATTTTGTAATTTGTTCCAACATTCGTTCATGATATAATAGCCTACAGTGTCTACGCCGTTCTTTTTTTCAGCAGATTTGTCTAAAAAGGGATGCCGTTGTTCTAATCGTTCCGATTCAACTTGTTTCTCATGCAAATCTAATTTTTTTTGTTTACATAGTTGGAAAAACTTGGTATCCTTTCTCAGATAACTCAGTTTTTTAATACGGTCTGGTCAAGCTTTATTTCATTTGTTTTCGTTGAGGAAGGCTGTTGAAAATAATTTGCTAACAGTTAAAATGCGTAGAAATACTTTAAAATGGTTGATATTGGGCGGCCTGATACGTACATATTTGGTTAACAGCGAAGTGGGGACGATAATGGCAAATCGTGTAGAAATAGCAACGCCATTAAATTCTTTCAAAAAAGGTGCTAATTTCTTTTTTTTTTAGACTTTAAATAAATTCGCTCATAAATTCTTAACATTCCAGCACAAGAAGGCATTTATTTACTTAAACATAATATTGATCCATATGCCGGTGATATGGTGCATGAAATTCCTCTAATGTTGTGGTTATTGTGGCATGCCACGAATTTATTGCAAGGCTGGCTGCCTTTGCTGTATGTGATGCTGGATTTGATGACTGCGATAGTTTTGTATAAAGCTAGTCAATTATTTGTGCGTAAGAAGCTAAGCGAACAATCGAAAGAACTGGAGCATTACGCTGCCGGTACTGAAGATTTACAATATCAGACAATTGATGAACTTACTATGCCTCGCTGTGTGCTGTTAGCCTATCTTTTCAATCCATTAGCACTGTTCAACTGTGCAGGTTTAACATGTACAATTTTTAGCAATTTCCTCTTATCAATGGCGCTGTACGGATTAGTAGACAGGCGTGCAATGTTGTTTTCGTTATGCGTGGCACTGGAAGCTATGCGGAATATGTATCCTATAGTATTGTTGGCACCAGCTGTTTTAGTTTTTGGTAAAAAGCAAGTGAAACCTATTGTATACTTTTTATTCATCTTCATTAGCACATGTATGATAATATGCTGGCTTAATTATAAAATAGTTGGCAATTGGCGCTATTTAGATGGTACCTTGGGATTCATGTAAACACTTTATGACTTTGTTTTTTAAATGAAATTTAACTGTCAAAATTTTAGCTTCTTCTATCGTGATCTCCAACCGAATATCGGTTTATTTTGGTATTTTTTTACGGAAATGTTCGAACATTTTCGCACATTGTTTTTAATAACATTCCAAATGAATGCTACCATATTGTACATGTTACCCTTGACGATGAAAGTACGTAAAGAGCCGATTTTATTGACTACAATTCTTATTGGATTAATGTCAATATTTAGGGCTTATCCGTGTTTAGGTGATGTTAGTTTCTATATAGCTTTATTGCCGCTTTGGAAAAGATCTTTAAAGTGTAAGTACTAATTGAAATCAAAGTTATTGTGTTTTACAGTTATCGTTCCAGTTTTTTCTTTTACAGTCATGGCTCACAACTTTGTAGTATTTTGTCTTTTCTTGGTTTCACTATGTATTTTGCCCACGCTGTGGCATTTATGGATATATTCCGGTTCGGCTAATGCTAATTTTTATTTTGGTGCAACATTAGCATTTTCGACGGGTCAGGTATTGCTCATTACAAAATGTTTATATGTGCGATTCATCATATATATATTCTAGATCTTCCTGATTACCGATTTATTATACGCTCAGGTCAAACGGGAATTTTGCTTATATCATGGTCTAAAGATTGTTGTCGATGGCAAAGACGCGAAAATTGTGTTGGGTTAATTGCTAATTTTTTGCGCTTTTGTGTCATTTTCTTCTCTGTGAACATTTTTTTTACTAAATTTCATAGAAACATGAAATCTTGCGAAAAGTACGCTTTCTTACTCTCTTTTAATTTAATAAATTTTCTCAACATATTGACCGTTTATATGTGTAGCTTACACCTTATGAACGCTTGGCCGCATAAAGGCAAAAGTTAATAATATTCACCGGTGATGTACGCTTTTATGACGCAGGAATGGTAAATTCCTCCTTTATATAACAAAAAAGAAAACAAAATATAATCATGTTTTAATTGAATTTTTTGATTCATTAAATGCATTTTTATTTTCAATCTATTTTTTTTATTTCCACATTTCTTTTGATTTATTATATTGTATTTATTAATACTATTTTTATAATTAAACTTAAATAACTTTCAGACTCTTAGCTTTTCAATATTTTTCATAAATGTATTATAATAAATATTTTAAGAAAATGAATTTTAAGTAAATAAGGTGTTTACCGACACTTTACGTAAGAATAAGCTGGACTAAAAAAGAGATCATATCCGAAATTCTTAACAACTCCCAATGCCTACCGCAAATGAAGTTAAGGGGGCAGTGGCCATCGCAAAAGTTTTAGAATTTTTTTTTTTTTTTTATATAGGACATGCTTGTAGTTATAGGACATGGAAGTAGTTCATCACCAAAGTGACATTGTTTCGTTGAAACTTCCGGCTTTTCCGCAATCCCTTAAAATGTTTAAATGATTACCCGACGTTACCGGTTGATGGTTTCTCTGTTGATTTCCAAATCACTTAATACACGAATGGGTACATTGAGAAAGTATTTATGTTCATTTGAAAACATTTCTAAACAAAAACAAGTAAGTAACAGCTCCATCGAGATGGATTTTGAATAGATTGATGGTGATTTAAAGGCTTTCAATCATTCTGCCAATAATTAATTGCTTGCTCTTTTTGCTGTCATTTCGCTTAAACTGTAAAACGTACTATTCTGCCTTCAGCGTTTGGTGAGAATAGAGGGACAGAAGAGAATCGCTTTCATAAGCAAAAAAAAAATCTAAATTAATCACATGTTTGTAGTTAGAACAGTTTTGAGTAATCGTAAAAATAAATCCTATTATCCGCAGACTTCACCTTCTCTGGGGACCTTTACATAATCCTGAATTGTTGTGGCAGCAAGGGAACCACTTTTGGGCACATACTCTTCGAGAAAAGGGAATGAGGAATAATATTTGAATGTGTAAAGGCATTTTATGGTCCTTGGGGATTGCAAATTAATGGAGAAAGTTTTTCTTCGAAAGAAAATTCTTCAAACTCTCGTAATTTTCTTATTTTTCACTCGAGTTTCTTACAATACATTCTCCTGCAAAATCATATTCTTCAGCAGAACATGTGGGCGGCTTTGGATAAGTTAATTTGAACATTTTTTTATTAATAATAGATTATATTTCTTTGGCGAAAACTTCGACTTTTTTTCTTTAAACACTCAGCAGTCGTACAAAAGTGAATACTTTTTAGGTGTACCCTTTTAAAACTTTCCATGCGTTTCGCTGGCTATAGGCGTTAAGTTTAAATCATTTTTTTTAGATGTAAGCTTACACCAAAATCGCGTTGTTCCCAAAAACCTACTCATTTGAATATGGTTTTTTGGTATTTTTCGTCTCTCCTCAAATATCTTTCCTCTATTACCTTTCTTTGAATTACCAAAAAAAAAAAAAGTGCAAGTGGCTTTCCCCACATTACAATAAAAATTTATAATTATACGAATATATAATAATTTATTTTACATCGAATTCATTAATATACAATATTTGGCAACGAACCAAACCATTGTTACCGAAAAATAGATAGCAGCATCCTTCCATAGCACTTCGCCATGAAATTTGCTTCTTTTGGACAAAGTTTTTAGGCTTTCACTTTTCGCGATTTCCACAGGCCAACGAACGCAGATAAATATTAGCAAGCGATAATTTATTGCATAAAAGTCTCCGCGGGTAGATATATGCTGTTTTCAACATTTTTTGTTAGTTTTTGCCAAAAATTTCATCTTCCGAAAATGAAATCGATGAGAGAGAATTTGAATTAATGTTCAATATTGTAGAAAGCGAGACAAAAACCATTTTTGGACAGACAAACAATGAATATGACTGATTAGGAATTTACGCACTTTTTTGGGATCTCCGTGAAGGCGTAAAATTAAAAAATGAAACGAAACTAATAACTCAAGAGTTTGTTACATTATTTTTAAGGTTTTTAATTGTACTTTACAAATAAATATAAATAATAAATAATTTCCATATGTATTCTGAGTTTATTTTATAAATGATTTTTAAATATTTTTATTCCATTGTTCTTTTTTTATATATATCTTCATTTTGATTTTACAATTTTTTAATTCCATGATGAACTTACTATGTTAATACGATAACGGCAACTACTACTGCTATGCTGCGTACTTTAACGAGAGAAGTAATGAATATTATGGTATACTCTTGCATAGTTTGAATTCATTCCGATTAGATGCGTAACTTTTACATGATTAATCTGTTAATCTTAAATATCGACTTAATGTGCATAAAAACAATAAAAAAAAAAAATCATTTATTATGGAATAACTTTTAGATTTATATAGGATTACATAAATACGTTTGTATAACAATGCTCACACTAATGTGTATTTCAAGAATATTTTGAGGTTAAGTTAATCTTACATTTTAAGATAAGTTTTACTTTTGTAATGTGTATAAGTAACAACGTCATAATTTCTTATTAAAGCTTTTAGAAATTATTGGAATGAGAAAACTTAGGATAAATCATTTTTACATACAGGAATTTGATTTCTTACGTTTCGTTTTTATACAAAAAAGTTAACAATTACTTTTTAATTACTTTTGTTTTCCATCTTAAAATCTAGCCACCGCGTTGTTCATGAAATATTTATTTGTTAACACTTTAATCCGTTATAAGTGAAAACGGGTGTAAAAATATTTCATTAAATTAGTTTTTTTTTTTTTTTTTGGATGAAAATCTGAATGAATTCTTATGTCAAGTTTTTACACTCACAATACTCAAGTTTTGAACAATTTCCACCCATATGTTCCTCTTTTATTTATTTATTTTTTTATTTGCTGCTAATTGACTTTATAAAAGAGAAACCAAAAGAAAAGATTTTGAG
Source organism: Glossina austeni (assembly GCA_000688735.1). NCBI lineage: Eukaryota > Metazoa > Arthropoda > Insecta > Diptera > Glossinidae > Glossina > Glossina austeni. The sequence goes on along the minus strand of KK502550.1, from coordinate 507,566 downwards.
CAAATTTTATTGGAGGAGGAAAAAAACAGTCTACAAAATTTTATTTTTACCTAAATATACATTTCTTTTAATTTTTATGATTTTGTTTAAGTTATTGTATTGCAATTAAGTATCGATATAAGACCCCCTACATAAAAAATAAAAATAAAAAAACCAGTATTAGTTTCACTAGTTAGTGCGCGAGTTACGTTCAACAGTTAATCACAACAATCATTAAACTTACTCCTGTTCTGTCCTTGAGTCTGGTCAAGTACTACATTTCATATTAGTTTTCTTTTTGTCAACTTTATTTATTAGGTGTATTTCGAAATTGTAAACAAACACATTTTAGAAGTTACAAGTACTGTTGCAAAAAAAAGATAAAGCGTGTAAGGAAGCGTTTCGCTTCCGCGCAAATGTTTACCCTTAGACTCCAATAACAGTCTGTCTGAATTGCCTCTCCGCACTAGGAAATAAATACCACTTACGTGTCTGCTCTCCTGCGCTATTGACCACAAATGTCTATAAATAAGATGTATATAAATAAAATATATTCTTAAGTAGCACATAGGTGAACACTGTACATAAGTCCAACATATATATAAGTAGGGCCTTATAAACATTGTAGAGAAACATGTTGTAATCCGCTGGGCAACATTTTAATAGCGGTTGTCAACAAACGACCGGTAGCGTTGAGTATCCACAGTTTGCAAAGGCACCGACCTAACGGTCTGGTGGTTTCGCAAAATCGTGCTCAACGGATTGAAAAAATTATACGATTCAAACAAAGATTACAAAAAGGAAAAAAACTTTTCAAATTATGCATGTGAATATGATGTGTGCCATATGAAGGCATGTTAAACGGTTTAGCAAATCACACTAAGGCAGGCATCAAAAGATGCACAAAAGCTAACAGTGTACTAGAAAAAAAAGGGATATATAAAAGTATGCGTGTTGGTATGGTACGCATCATATGAAAACATGCCTAACGGTGCTGCGGCTTATAAAATCATTCGATTTGATACCTAAGCCAGCACTAACAATAAGATTATACAGATTGGCGCTTAAGGTAGCATTAACAATACATAAAGGTAGCATTAGAACACTCAACACAGAAAGCTGAGATGATAACTTTGTTGCAAGCAAACATGTTTGATCAGACCTCAGCTAGCATAAGTAATAATAGGTAGCATAAGAATATCGTTACAACACACATGCAAGTAGGTATTAAGGTTGTAACGTAACTATAGGCAAAACATCGATATAACGGGACAGTGATGGTGATCGCGAGTATAAAAGAGCGCAAATCAACTCACTCATCTTTTTAGTCGTGTTACAGCAGCCAAAGGGTAAGTGAATACGGACTACATTACCAGTTGACTTCACTGCTCGTTTGATTTTTTTTTGACTTTACGGATCGGGGATGGCAGGTTTGGCTTAGCCGTCATCCCTGAATGACTATTAGGATTGCTGACCTTTACGGATAGGGGATGGAGGGTTTGGCTTAGCCGTCATCCCTGAATGACTACTAGGATTGCTGACCTTTACGGATAGGGGATGGCAGGGTTAGTTTAGTCGTCATCGCTGAATAACCGATAAACACTCTCTGCAGCGACAAGAAACGGTTAGGAACGGACGATTGGTCCTATAGGCCGAGGCGTATTCCTTTTGTTTTCAGAGAAAATCTCGCAATAGGGAAGACGTTAGAAAATTTATATAAAAACGATCGTTCAAAAAAAAAAGCGCTAAACGAGAGTCTGGTCACTACGCTGGTTTCCCCACCCCCCTGAAAAAGAAAAATCGCTGTTAAACAAAGAAAATTTCGAATATAGAAAAGAAAAATCATTGTCAAATAATAATAAATTCGAATATTAATCACCAATCCGGAGGTCCAAGTTATTATTATTATAAATTTCTTGGAAGGAGTCCTGGTTGAGCCCTGAGCTTACCCTGCCCAAGAAGACTCGTTACAGGCGAATAATTAATAAAGTGATTTTGTGAAGAAAGTAACGTAACTTGCGCCTTTCAATTCAACCAGACCTATTGCCAGGGAAAGACGCGGTAAAGAATTTTCTTTGCATTTACGGCAAGTGAAAAACCAAATTTTTACTTTCAATTTGCTTTTTCAGATAGATTTGGTTTTGCCTCCGAGAATTATCTCGTGTGAGTAACGTAGGTAATACTTTAACAATTATCGATTTTTCCCAACAATTTGTATGCGATGCAATGTGTTTACGCAGAGAGTACTGTAAAAATACAATAAACTCAGCACACTCACCATACACAATTTCAATTCGGTTGTGACCAGCTCAATAATACACCACATTGCAGCAGTCAATATTATATGAAATGAATTGTTATATATATATAATTAAAATTATTATAGTTAAATGGTAAATATCGCAAAATAAGCATTTTTGTAAAACACATAAACACATAATGTTAAGCCGCACTATGAAAAATTCAATAGTGTTGGGAGAAGTCAAAGTCGTTCCTCGTTTTGACCTCAAAAGACAACGTCGTGGAAAGTACAAATCAGGTGCCTTCCACTGTCGTCCGAGTCAAGCGACCTGCAACTTCCGTTTTTCTTGTTCTCTTTTGATCGGGCGACTAGCGAGTCACGACGTTTTTTAAGCAATAAGTTTTATTTTACGTACTTTATAAACAACTTCTTCCTTTTCTCGAAAAAACATCCATTCGTGAGTTAAACATTAATGAGTCGATCTTCAATTCAGTCACTCAGAAACGTAACTATAAGTCAAATTGGAAAATTGAAAAGTTAAATAGTGATAAAATTCAAGACTAAAAAGGCACAATTTTGAAAAATTTTATGCAAAATATCTCTACCGACTTCCTGGTCACGTTAACATAAACAGGGGTCAAATTTTGAGATTTTTCATTATTTTTTTTGTGGTTTGAAAAATTTCGTTGAATTAAATTTTTATATGTGATTTGCGTGTTTAATGACATTATCATGAAAATAAATTTTTTGAAATTTTGAAAACAGAGAGTAATTTGTTGGTGCGTTATGTACAAAAAAAGGAGCCATGTTTTTCTACGAAATGGAAATTTTGATGTTAATATTTATGTTGAAGTCCTTAGACATCTTGTGAAGCTTGTAAACGCCCATGCACGCATCTGCCATGACAATCGGGAACTAACCAACTTCCGGGGTCTAAGTGTGCCTTTTCACACGTCCTGTTCCATTGGGTACCGTTAAGCCTTCACGGCAGTAAAACCACTAGAGATATCTGTCTCTAATAGAACGAGACATGACGTCACCAGGACTAGGCATCAGAGTGAAGATGTCTATACCAACCACAAAGGGTAAGAGATGTAACGTCCACTTATAGAGATGTAGGAGGTTTCGGTCGGTTGGTTTTTTCTCTGCTCTTTACAAAAAGAGTAGCGTTACTTATAATAAAGGAATTCCGTTAATCAAGATTTCTTGTCATAATTATCCGTTTACATAGTAGCGCCATTTAAAGAAAGAATTATGAAAAGAGAACAAAGTCCAAAGTCCGTCTGTGTAGCATAATGATGCTACATCAGAAGTCTCTGCGTATGCAATTGGCATACTCTGTGTTAAGAGGAGACGCAACAAGATTCATGAGAGAAATCAAGACAGGGCAGTCGAGAACAGAATCTCGATGAAGTCAAGTAGTGAAGATGTACGGAAGCATCGGGTAGCTGATAAAATTTTATATAAAGCTTTTTATTGATAACGATTCAACAAAAAGAACAAAAAAATGGAGGATAAATAATGCTCTTTCTTTAGGCACGAAGTGACCTTTTTAGGCCATAAATGCACTGACGAGGGAAATTCAAAATGAATGACGTGTATATTAATGGAAAACTCGACTTAGGCCAGTTTTTTCAAAGGCTTGAAACAGAAGCCGGTATATTAAAAATGTCAAAATTCAAAGTGTCACCAAGCGAGAAGATTTTCGAATCCGTATCGCAAAATCAATTCAAAATAATGGGCAACAAAATATTAAAAAATATAAGAGGAGCGCTACTCCAAAAGGGGACAACCATAGACAAAAATAATAAGTCCGAAATCAAGAACATTCTAGAAAAATATCACGAATTCCCTATAGAAGGCGGTCACACAGGAATTACACGTACGTTGTCGAAAATACGAAGATACTATTATTGGCCGCAGATGACAAGAACAATAGCTAAACATGTCAAAGGATGTCTACTATGCCAAAAAGCTAAAATCACAACTCATACCAAAACTCCTATGACCCTAAAAACATTGACCCCCTTTACAATATAGACGATTACGCTAAAGAGACTAAATATAGATTAGATATAGCAGACGCGCGCGCTAGTATACTATTAGATAAGGAAAAAGAAAAATAAAAATAAATTACGACAAAAAAACTATCAATTTCCCACTAGAAGTAGGTAATTTAGTATTACTAAGAAATAAAGTAGGAGATAAGTTACAAAATAAGTATTTAGGCCCGTATAAGGTCGTAGAAATTAAGTTTAAGTTAAAGTTAAGGATAATAAAAACAAAAATCAAATAGTACACAAATATGGGTTAAAACTATATAAAGAAGCTACATAAATAATTTAAAAAAAAAAACCACTAACTGTATGGCGCCTACACAAACAAACAAACAAAATTTTTTGTAAGAACCTACAAACAAATTTCTTTTTTATATATATAAGTATTTATAAGAACCCTACACAAAACATGTGCAACTATATTCATTACAAGATTACGGTAGAAGAAATACAAAATTCGAATTAATAAATCAAGAAATCAAAAGAACCTTTAAATCTGTTTTTCACTACAAATTAAAAAAAAAAAATCGAACAATACAATTAACCCTTGGACCTAGAGAAATTAAATGGTGCATAAGTGTTATTTACGCAGTAAACCCGCTAATTATACATATGGATATAGACATATTTACATAGAAAGCATACATAGGTATAGCGTTATTTTCTGTTTATTATCTCACCTTTCAAGAACAAATAAAGAAAAAAAAAGAAAAACCTCCATACAGTGACTGAAAAAATGAAGACGTTGATAAACACCACAAAAGCGTTCAAATTGATATACAAAAAAGAGATAACTTTCAAGAACTACAATAAGAATTGTTCAAAAGTACAATAAATGTGTTAAGAATTTACAATAGATAGGTTAAGGTTTTTTTTTTTAAAAAAGGCCTTAAAAAGCAATGCATACATTTAAAAATATAATAAATTAGAAAAAAGTTAAAATACTAAGACTCAATATAAACGGGAAAAAAATAAAAGACAAGAAAATGACATACCTGCCTTTTTTCGGAAAAATAAAAACGCTAGGTATACGAACAACAAAAAGGAAAAAAATGGAAGACGAAGGGCATGATTAGAAGCCCAAAATCAAAATCATCATCTGCAAACCGGGTAACTGTTGTGCAGGTGCTAAATACACAGTGCAGTTTTGCCAACCGAGCTATGGAACTATGAGAGGGTGCCATCTGAGGCAGTTGAACAATTTGAAGGTCTTTTTCTGCACGCAAACAAGGTGATCATGTCCGATGTCAAGATGTGGGTTCGCAAAGATGAAGTAAGTAAATGAGTGTGTGTGTGTGTGCGTCTGGATATAACCACAGATAATAACTTAACGGACCGACAAATACATAGACACAGACTAACGGAGAGGAGCCCAATACTGACTGACAGTGGGACTGTTATGTAACCACGTAGTGACATAGGTTTTAGTTATTTCATAATTTTTATTTTGTAACTGTAGCTGGACTAGTCAAGGAGAAGAAAAAAATTCACCCCTCGGTCCAAATACATTACAAAATATGGCAACCAACATAAACAAAATCCGATTAAGTGTGTGTTTTCGCCTGTATTAACTTATTTGAGAATCTTCTTTTTCACATATTTCTTTTATTTAATATATCTTGGTCGATAAACAGTAATGCAGGTTTTAGTGCAGGTTCTTTAATCTTTTTAGTGTTCAATGAGTCAGATTACATACGTGCATGTATATTTTGCTTTTGGACTAAAATCAATCAATTACTTTGAGTATACTGGTGCATGAGAGAAGAATTAAGAAAGGAGAGATTTGACACTCTCTTGTAATCTACCTGCGCGTGTACATATGCATTATCTGTAATTTAGCCTCATAGTTTCAACAGGGAGCATTGGTAGCAAGCAAAAGCAAATGGTTAGTAGTGATGAAAAGAATTTTATAGAACCTGTGATTAGAGTTGATGATTAATTTTGCTTTTGGTTCTTATGAATGTTGTTTTAAAAATAATATACTTTATCGATATTTTTTCTTTGGTTTATTAAGGCGGTTTCTTTCTAAAGTGACTAGGTAAGGGTATTTTGCTTTCTCGTTAACCAAACTGTTGTCGCACTGTTGAAACCGAGGTTTTGAATTATTTGGCAGGACGGTCAAGGCGGAAATTTTGTAAGGTGTGAGATCCTAATGAGGTACCTATTCTAGGAAATTTTCTGACAATAGATAAAGCTTTAGGATTCTCTTATCAAGTGTGGTGGTACGGATTGATCAAGCAACAGGAAAGTGGATGGTTCTCTATTAAGTTTCGTGCTTAAGCAATGCGTATTTTTTTATTTTTTTTTGATTTTTGAATGGTACGCCAATATAGCCACGAATTTAAAACATAAGCTGGCCGACTGAAAAATGGGTATTTCTTTTGGGGCTGGCTGCCAGAAGGGGAGGGGCGTTTTTCAGACATTTGCGGGCGCACAGCATTAAATCCACGATCTTTTTCATCTAAGTGAAACCAGAACCAAAATTTTTTTTTTTACTATATTATCAATTCCAAAATTTGTTTTTCTCCCGCACAATTGCGGGTCATATAATATACAGTATGTTATTTGCTTTTTTTGTTCTGAAATATTAATATTACATAAATTTACATAGAAATTATTTCCCAATACGCTCCATCTTTGTTGACGTTATTTGTGGAGATATTCTTATTTTCGAGTTTTGAAATATTTATACTTCACCATTCATCGATATTTGCGAAGGCTAGCCTACATTCTTGTTTCATGGGGTTTAGTGTAGTTCTGTATTAATGATAAGGTTATAGGATTATTACGTTTAGAACAAGTTATATTTCTGGTAGTCCAAAATTTTGAATGAATCATAACACCAGTGGTGATAATTATAGACAATGTTGATTTCAATCGTTAGCATTTAAAATTTGATGCATCTGACAAAGGTCTGACAGTCGAGAGTTTTGTTTTTAGGATAGAAAGATTGGGAAAATAGCAGCAGGTAAGTTACGACGAATTATTCGCTGAACTCCACTATTTAATAACAGGTAACGCAAATAAGTGTTATAGGCAACTATTAGAATACCACGAAAGAGATGCCACTTTTGATTATTTTTTGTTTAAAATAGAGCTGTTAGATTAGTGTAAAGTGGCAGATTTATACTATGAGCTAATGAGAGATACTATGAAACGTAAACAGCAGCGGAGTGTTTCGAAGATTACTATGCGGAAATCCATGACCTAACCTTCAGGATGAGAAAAAAATGCCCCAGCAGGAGTTAGAGAATATCGCGGAGCTCATAGCGGAGTGTAAAAGGGGGGAAAATCTGCTGAGAGAAAATAGAATTAGAATGAGATACGTTAATCAGTTGGCAGTTGCATCCCAGCAGAAAGTCGACAGAAGGCAAGCTAACTTATACTATATGAACAAAAACTATGTAGATCGAATTACATCTCAACCTTTTATGTTACCTGAACTTTAACAAGGAACATCACAAGTAGTCCCGCCAACTATACAGTCAGTGGTAAACCCTAACTATGTTCAATCATCCACACTTACGGCTAACGCAACTTTGAGTAGACCCTTCTGCCAATCACCCTTCCACTTAAACTTGTATGTTATGTCCGTGATATGCCTGGAGATTTCTTCCTCAAGAATCCCATGGAGGCATCTAGAGAAAATCGCTGTGGGGGCCTTTTTCATAATATCATTTGCTTTGTGTGCTTAAAAAGTCAAAGCTTCTATACATTCCGATTATCAGGAAAAGCCAGACTGGTAGGGCACACTGCCCTGCACGGAAAATTGTAAAATTCCGGAACCAATATGTAAAAATGGTTAACCGAAGTAAAACACCTGTGACGGGGGTCGTCACTTTGCCAGTGGAGTGGGAAGCAGAAGTTATAGGTATTGAATTTTTAATGGTTCCACATCTGTGGCAAGTGGTTTATTTTGGAATAGATCTTTGGAAAACTTTTGGTTTATTCGTCGTTACTAAATCATGTGACACAAACTCTTCACATATTTGTGATGTTTTGGAGTCTACATTCATAGACAACGTCATATCAGATACCTGCCTGAGCTTAGTTCACCAACTGGAAGGGAGAGCGGACGGCTCAGCGCCGTTATCGCCACCACTAGAGCGAATTCGAGCCCGCAAGAATAACGAACGAAGCGCTCACCTATCACACGCCCCAAGGAACGGGAGATCTGTGAGAACTCAAAGGCGTCCCTCGTTTTGGCCTCATATGTCCTCTGTCTCGATGGGGGAGTGTTAGGTTAAGGTAGTAATAAGTAATTATTTTGTTAAGGTTACACGACGAACGACGGGTTTGGGAAGATACGGTAAGGCTTGCAAAAGACAACCTTAAAGGAAGTACGAGTCAGGTGACTTCCACGATCGTCCGAGTTAAGCAACCGACCGTTTATGTCTTTTTCTGGATGGGGCAATGAACATGCGAACGTTCTCATCTAGTGTACAATGTAATTTTATCTTAATTTAGTCACAGCATCAATTTAATACAACTACTGCGGTACCCGAGAAAACATTGATAATTCTTAAAATTGAAACGCAAGCAAAGTATTTTTCGCAGTTTTTAAGAAAATAAAGCTACTATTTGTTGTTTTGTAAAATAGAAGAATTTTTGCTAAGTATAGCGTGATCACATAAGCAAAAACAAATCAAAACAAGAAGAAATAATAACAAAATAAATCAAAACATTAAGTGACACAGAAATGCTACGATTAGCATTTATTTTCTTCTTAATATAATTGTTAATAATCATATCAATCGGCAATTAAAATTGTATAGTTATTGTATAGTATTAGTGACAGATGTGTTACATGGGGTTAACGTAGGTTCCTGCATAACCCTACGGTATTTAATGGCACACGGAGTGATAAAGCGTCATTCATGCCCCACAGGGAGTAGGGAGGCTCCCACGCAGTTGCAGATCAGGAGCATGTGTCTGGCATGTCCTTCCCTCTGAAGTAGGCGAGAACTATCTAACACCTCAAATATTTAATGTTCCCGCGATTGTGGGGGCAACCACAAACACCACGAAACTTCCTTAACGGCCGTTCCCAGCAGTCAGGTAGAAGACTCACATTACGCACATTCTGCTGCACAAAAACTGCAGTCAGCAGTTCCCGTGACGCCCGTGGTGCATTTACTATTTTAAAAGTCTAGCGTATGTATGTATTTGGTAGCATATGTCCACATACCAGTTAGATCCATATCCCTTGAACTAGTGGCCTAAGTGCCAATATGAAACAGGTTGTGAAATACTGAGAGCTGAAGTGAATCCACCCAGGGACTCAGTAGGTACGATGGCGCCCACGCTCAGCAATAAGTCATCTTTTAAAGGCACCTCTTGCGAATCTGTTCAAGCTTTGCATGTAAGCGTCCTCAGAGAGGGCAATGTAGTCGTTATCATTCAGTCCCATTCGCATAGCGGCTAATGTCGCTAATGTCGGAATAGAGTGAACATGCACAAAGCACATATATCCAATCCTCCGATGGACAGCCACAAGAACACGCCTTAGATTTAAGAAATGACTTAGTGAATCATGTCCCGTAAGTAGGAAACCAAAAAACAAATTAAATCGAGAATCGGGGTGGTCCTCTACAAATGAGACATACCTAACAAACTGATATATCATTCTGCCCTTGGCGCTATTATCTCAGCGAGTTTGGCATAAGCCGCAGACACTATCCCTCAAAAATCTAATGCGTCAAGTTTTCTCTCTCGCGACCCCCGCAAAACAAAGTCCATCCGCGGATGTCAAAGACAACCTTCTTTTTTATCTGTAGGCCGCACTCGCATACAAAACCTTTGAAGTCTGTAGTTGCGTCAGTGGAAACAGTATGGCAAACAGGTAAGCAAGTTAGTAACTCTTTGGCTGCTTAAAATTTTATGCTGCCCCCAGGCAGTCGTGATTGTCCGATACCAAACCGGACCACCATACGTTGCACACGCAACAAGTGGACCCCGATATATGGCACGAACCCAGGCCCAAGTCAGAACCAAGAACACGACATAGTTGACCAACAATTGTAATCAGCTTCTGGTAAAATGCAGGAGAAAGTTTAAGCGTTCTCCTACTCTTGCACCAAGGTAACCAATTTTCGTGACATCGTCTAATAATGTGGTTGCCAACTTTTATAATGGGATGCCTACTGGATGAGAGGCTGCCTTTTTCTTCACTGACAAGCTGACAGCACTGACCAAAATGAGCAGATGGTCTGCGTAAGCGCAACATTCGTAGCGCCCTTCAAGCTGCCTAAGTAACGAGCACTTGCGGACAACCGCGGACAACATCCACCCATACCAACCCACCCCCATCCCTATCTGGCTTGAACCACAAGCGTTTCTTTCCGATAAGTAGCCTGCTCAAAGAGCTAACTCTTGGAAACTCAATTCCCCTAACTTACGCAAAACGGAGTCTCATTGTAAGTAATCAAAGGCCCCTTTAAAATCGATGAACAGACCTAGAACATGTTTGCTCTTTGATTCATTTACATGTGTTTGAACGCGGAGCCAAGCATCAACAGTACTACGCCTATTACGAAAGCTGTACTGTCTCTCTCGTTCAAACCATTCTGAAGTCTTTCAACCACGACTTTCTCTAACACCTTACCAAGTGCAGAGATCATGCTTATGGCATGATAAGTTCGTGGCTCACTACGAACTTTATTTGGAGATATCAGTAGCGCAACGACTTGGACTATCTTCCACTCGGACGAAAAGCAACTTTCAGACAGAAACTTATTATATAGCGCATATAAGTACTCAGAAATAACTTTCCAAATGGCCTTAACCATTTCATCAGTTATACCATCTGTACCAGAAGATCTCTTCGATCTTATTTGAGAGATCCCATAGGCAACTTCATGCATTTCTAACGTCGGAAGACTAGAGACCAGCTCTACGGGTAAAACTTGTCTCCCTACCCAAGGAAAAATTGGGACATTAAAGTACGCATATAGTCAATCCAATTAATATCGGAATGCCGTTTGCCTTTGCATATCGGGCAGACTTGCCCGCAAAGATCATCACGTCTGAGTAAGATAAAGGATCTCCATTCTTCTTCTTTAACTCGGACAATCAGACGTTTGTATTCGCATAACTTAAGCTGGTAGACAGCTCTAATCAGCAGCTTTCTTCATTCACAGTACCCAGCCGCCTGTCTCTTTACAACTTCCTCCCGAGCTGCTGGACGGCCAGTGCGCCTATATAAAAGTAGAAGTCCACCACAACTCCTGTACGATCAAACCTATGGCTACGCGGAAGGAGCAAGTCATTGACTACCCACAAGCATTCATTAATGTAAATGATCTGCTTAACCGGCTTCCGTCGGAAAACATAACACTTCCTTCGCTTGACAAGAATCCCGCAAGTATTCCAGTCAACACCAGGCGGTACACCACCTTTTAATGTTAGATGTCAAGACTTCATTAATTTGGACAGGAGACACCACAAATTTATTTAATTGGTGGCCACTCATGCCATACCCATTCATTATATTCCAACTGATTTCCCCAAAGCTGTCTCATTTACGAGCGTCAAATCTATATCACTAACATCAGATGGACCATTATATGTGAATTCCAAACTTGGTACATTAGCAGCACGACCTACTGTGGAGATGCATCATTCCCTTAGCAGTTCACCTCTTATTTAGTTGCTTCGGCCAACACGAATGGGCATTTTACCAAACCAGCGGGATGAGCAAGCGTTAGCATCGAGAGCTAGTTGCGCTGTAGACAAGGCAAGCTGCACAATTGCGGCATTTAGCCTCATTTGTGCACGCATTACTCTTGTGGCCAGTGTTACCACAGTGCCTCCACACAACGTCACTTTCCCGAAAATCCTTGACCAAACGATCAAAACCTAAACATCTACAACAAACCGGCATCTCATCAAAGAAACGTACCGGAAACGAGTATCAGTAGACATAAGCCCTGCCAGCAGCGATATCGTTGAACCCCTGGGTAGACTCTAGTATTACATTTCTATGTCCATCTCCATCATCCCAGGGACGAGAAGCCAAACAGATGGATTTCTTAAAGTCCTCCTCACTAATTCCCTTAACTTTGAAGGTGAGCTTTTATAGCTTCTCCATAAAATCACTAGGGGTGATTTGTTTGTCTACAGTTTGGACAATCAATTTTGGGCCAATTTTATCAGGCACTGAGTCTGACAGACCTATCTCTGCAAAGTTAGCTTTCGATAAAATCTTCCGTGTTTCCTCAATTGAAGTGGTGCGGATAAACACTCCGCCGTTTCGTACAGCCTTCATGTCATGCACTCTGACCACGAGGGTCACAACCTTTTCCACTTATTTGGGAGTATCGGCAACGTTCTTGCTACAGATCTCGGTTAACTTAATTTCTGTAGTGGCTTGAGAGATGAGAAAATTGAAAGTTCAAAAACTACTCCTAATTGCTGTGCTTTCACGAAATAGCCTAAAGTTAACTGTCGATTTGTTCCTTCTTCTTTATTCAGCTATCACTTAGAATTTTATTGCATAGTGATAAAACGTAGTGTGTATACACACAAAATAAAATAGACAAGTTAAAAAAAGCAAATAGCGCGCTCGCGAAAATATTGAATTGCATCTTTGTGCAAAACATAACACTACACCAGGCGCCCCATATAGAATAAATTGCTAGTCTCAGCATATTATATTTGAAGTAAATAAAAATTGTAAATAAACTTAAGCTAAAAATTTAGTAGGAAGAGTGCTGGCAATCACCTTTGGAATCAGGATGAGCCCGTGTGCTGAAACCTATAAGTTCATAATAAGCAAAGATTACAAGCCGTAATAGATAACCCCTCTGTGAGAATAGCCGGCTGGGTGCTACGAGCTGCAACAGTTCAATTTCTCTATCCAATGCCACCGAGGGTGAGAAAATAGAATGACGTACGCACTGCGCGGTGAAGCGAATTTTACGAGCTGCCTTGCCTAAAAAAAGGATCTAGGACATAACAGTCAACCGACTGTATAACGTTAGTGATTTTCCGTCGCTTACCTCGGTTAAAGCCATGAACTTCGTCTGTCTAATGCGTTTTATGCTGAGAGTGCCTCGGGCGGACTGACAAACCGGAAACAGTGGCAAAAAAGTAGTTCCAAATGTTAAACACAACAGACGTTAGTACACACAGCTGACCACGAAATTATTGGCCTTACAATATAAGAGATCAATGTAACGTACGTACGCATTCACACGATCCTGCATTGTCAAATTACATACTGTAACATTTGACTTGCGTTTGCAACATTAGTTACAAACATAGCACGCTGTAGTATTGTAGAATGTAAGGTTGGAAAATTCTCTGATGAAAAAATTAAAATTAAACTGGAATATTCCATTATCAAACTCTGATTTCATATGTGTAAACCCGTAAAAGTGCGCATGCACAGGGCTAAGCTCAGGTTACTATGGTTGTTGGTGGTTGTGATCGGCCTTCACGTACCCCTCTATATATGTGGAGGTTTGCTGCGAACAACGAATAAGCAGTTCCCGGGCAAAGGAGGCTGAAAAGGCGAACCTTGGGCGGCAGAACGAATAGGCGCCGTTCTTTATGTAAGTAGCCTTCAATCCCACAACGTGGGATGGATATCCGTGATATAGGCCTATGGGTAGGCACCAAGACCGACACCGTTAAGGTCTTGATTATGGATAAGAAATATGAGTAGGTTGTGTTGGACTGGTAGTATCCCGCTACCTGAGTAGGCAGGGGCGACACCCTGCAAAACGGCTGTCGGCCTAATGCTGTTCACTCCCTCTATCTCGTTAAAATCTGGCAAGTTTGTGACAAAAGGTCTTGGTTGTAACATGGTTTAGGAAGCCAGACTTGGCACTGAACACTAATTTCATAAGGGCTAGCGTCAATTCTCGCATGACCTCCCTGCTTGCATAGATATCTATGGGGTCCGTTAAGGCGACTACACATACGAAACCGGATAAACGCTTTTCAATTCGTGCCCAACATTTCAAAGCAAAAACAAGAACACCTGTAGGCACTAGGATTCACGCCGGCATTTTGAAAAGTGAAGAGAGAGACGCTCGCAGCCACGGATCGGTCAACCGCTTCCCGAGCAGTCAAGTAGCAAGGTAAAAAATACGTCGGCTTTTGAGAGACTTGGCAGCCACATTGATGCGTTGGTTGAAACGCTAGTGGACAGCTAGCGCCAAATGGCGTCACATTAACTGGGCGATGAGGGACATAATAGGCGGCATCAAAGCGATGCACGAAATATATCAGAGAGAGCAGTAGTACGTCGGCTTTTGAGAGACTTGGCAGCCACATTGATGCGTTCGTTGAAACGCTAGTGGGCAGCTAGCGCCAAATGGCGTCACATTAACCGGGCGATGAGAGACATAATAGGCGGCATCAAAGCGATGCACGAAATATATCAGAGAGAGCAGTATTCCCTACTGCTCTCTCTATCGGAACTATTCGGAAAGAGACTAGCGTCAAAAGCTCGTAGACTTTGTCGTGGTTAAAGCACTGAGAACCAAAAGAGAAGGAGACCCGATTATGTAGGATGGCGCTCAGCTCACTAAGATATGGAGAAGGAAAGTTCTGTGATCGCAGAAGACTGCTAGAGCGAGAAGGTTCAGTCAGAGAATCCAGGGAGTTCAGGGAGTTAGATGACGTGACGGACAAAAATGAAGTTAGGAAAACGATACGAGCTTTCCCAGGGCTGGCAGCATGCCGAGGCAGTCGTTAGTCTGGCAGCAGCGGATGTGAGCGTACTGCTCGAGACCACGAAGATTAAGAACGGGTGGGTAATTTTACGCGTATACGAGAAAACTAGACCCACTAAACGCTATTAAAGCCTGGAATTTGGGCACACAGTAAAGGACTGCGAAGGTGCTAACGACCGATTCAAAGCGTGTCGCAGTTGCACATTGCTTTTTTTTTATTAAATACGCTACAGTATATAATAACAACAGCTATAACATGTAATAACGCTCCAATCATTGCCTGTATCTGGATGACTGGAATTGGACAGCTTTGCACAGTTGTATTTATAAATTAAAGATTGTATTGCGACAAAACTAGCAGACAAATAGTTATTATTTATTATTATTAAATTCTTTAACATGAGAGGAAGGTAGATTTAGAGGGAACTTCGTACTCAATGCCAAATTAAAGAAAAACAATTTTTATTTTTACTTGAGTATTGCTTTCAGCACTTCCAAGCGAACATTATCTCAATTAACTATCATGTTCTCTCCTATGTTTAGACTGGCGATCTACTCGCTCATTCTCACCATAGCAATATTCCACGCAAATGCAAATCCCAAACTCCATAAGAATCTGGGAGTTGTAACGACCGAAGTCCCTCCATTGTATCCTAAGGAAGGAGTCTAGAACCATGTAATGAGGATAGATATTCCATGTGTTCAAGAGATTATCGGATCATCAGAGTTCTCTGAAATAAATGATACATTGTCCATTCTGTCAAGTTTATACAGAAACTTACGCCAACTTAACATAAGTGGTGTCGACAATGCTAAGCTTCACTCGGCTACATCCCTATATAGGATTTTGAGGGTAAGAACACACAAAATAGAAAAAGAGATGCGATCTCTTGTGTCTAAGACGCAGTAGGGCTGGAAGAAAGAATCAAGAAAGAATCATGCCCGATGAGTGAATATTTCAAAGATGAAGATCCTGATGAAGACACAGTAGAGTGGGAACCTTTCCTCAGAACTCGTAGATCAACACACATCACAGCAAACACCCCTTTCTATATGGTGATGCATAACTACTATGCAAATGCGACTCCTACTTCTGTGACTGATTCAGATGAAGATGTAGACAAGGTACAAGATCAACACGCCCCTCTCCACAATATCAAGTTGCCTACGAGGAGAAATGAACCTAGGACTGTCATTACCAGCTATCACCCTATTCCACCTAACAGACAAATTAACCATCATCAAGCAGATTACTCTAGAAACTCCATCAACCTCGATGATGATTTGGATCAACTAGACAAAGACATGTTCTCAGATCAGAATGCTGCTGGGAGCCATGGATTATTGAGGCAATGGATGGACCAATGTCTATTCCCATTTGTCACTCAAGATGTGTCAAAGAACCATATTAAACTGTGCTCCACTATGGACGAGTCTCAGTCAGGAGGATCTGAATCATGCCACATTCATTACTTCGAAGATGCTTTGATTACAGGACGACGACGACGTGCAGTGTGTGGGTTCTGTGGGGATTTTTACTCCTGGTTACATGGCACCGTGACTACTGATGATCTTGCATCAATGTTAGATGCAATTAAGGATGATTTCAAGCCAACCGTGACAAAGATTAATGATGCATTAAGCCAACAACACGTAATGATTGATGTCTTGAATAAAAGTTATCAGCCATCAAGAGCAATTTTGGCATAATCAGTAACCAGATCACGGAGTTGAAACACTTCTCGAAGAGGGTCACAGATCATTTGAATGCCCTCTCAACAGATCTGATAGTGAGTGAAAAATTTGAAGTTTTTGTGAGTTCGTCACTTGTATTGAACACATATCTCGACTTGGTTAGTTTGGACATACAAGTCATTAAAGACTGGTATGCCTCACTAAAACATTCACTGCAGGCTCAAACACTGGACCTAGATCTCATTAAGAAATTCAAGATAAAGGATTTAATACGTGACATAACTACACACTTGCCTAAAGATCTGACAATCCCCCCTACTTGGGCCAAACTAAGGTACATAAGAAACAACATGGCTTCTGTTGCTGTTAGAGATCATGGTTTATTAATTACTATCAGTGTCTATAATTCCGAAATCTGGAAAAGTATCTTACTGGAGCATCATGTCGGTCCCTCACAGTCTCATAATGGACAGTCCGAGCAAGGGTTAAAAGCCTTATGTAGCATCTGAATTGGACGTCAACAATAAAGTAATTGTATTGGATACCTCAAACAACAGATGGTTGAATATACCAGGTGAACAAGCTCGGCAATGTTGGGCTCAAATGGGATCAGTATGTGACTTAAATGCCATATGGAATACCATAAACAATCGGTCATGTTTGCCATCATTAATCCTACATGTAGAGACAGATCAAATAGGCAAAGAATGTCCTGTGCATTTAAGGCGCCTTTATGATGATGTAGCGGCTGTCATGGTTGACAAACAACACTGGTTAGTTTCTGTGTTAATTGACCAAATCATGATGTTTCAATCATGCACTTCAAAAGGTGTCCTCCAGTCGGATAACACTGAGGAGACTCTGATTAGAGGTATGAATCTGATACAAATTCCACCTTACTGTGATGCTCAAATCGGTAATATAAGGCTAAAAGGATTCCAACAACTCCGAAGTGAAACTCGGTTAGATATGGGTGACAATAATGCAGCCCTATCAACAATAAATCGTAACCATGACTCCGTTCCTGTGGTTGTCGAAGCAATAAAAGCCACCTTATCAATTAGTGCAAAAAACATAGATGCTGATATGCTGAATCTCCCACATTTAAATGAGACTCTCTTCCAATTCGGAGAAGTTCAGTATGGAGACCTGAGGGATAAGTTAAGCAATCTAGGGGACATCAAATTGTTCGATATAACAATGCTTCGAGCTGAAAAAACACTAAATGAGATAATAGACCGTCAGTTTCATTGGACTGATTGGAACATTAGCCATTGGATATGGACATCTTTAGGTTGTTTAATATTAGTAATCCTATTAGCATACTGTGTGAAGTCTAGGTTGTTAACCCCAACACAAACCACAGCTGGAGGATTTGTGGGAGTTCCTATGAATACTCTAGGGCACCCACTATACTATACACCAAAAGCTGTATCCTATCTTGGGAAGACTACTGAATCTTAACCAAATTTTCCCTCAATCCACCAACATGACCCATCACCCTGGAGAATGCCCAATAACCTTGACTTCTTTAATTGAAGTTATATCTATATTCAATAAGAGGGTACAATTGGAGATTGGTGTTCAAGTGGCAACTCTCCCATTACCGGGAAGTCAGTGGTACATTTCTGATAGCAGTAGCTTGCATGAGGCACTAGAAGACAGGAATCCAATTTTCCGTTGGAGTAAGTTCATCCTTCACCTGAACTGGAAAGCTCTGTGTATTAACTCAAGCCGCCACAATGTTGAAACATGTGAGGCTATGCCTGTTAGAGTCAACATGGATTGGGATGATATTATGCCTCAAGTATCATCTTGGCTATCGTTTGCATGGTACAAGATTGTACCCCTTAATGTGACAACCATAGGAGTTGGCCAGGGAATGTCTCGACGACTCATGAGATCTTACATTGACTCAAAACCAATGTCTCGATCTGAATTCTAATTGCAGATGAATCAATGCCTTAACATTGTGCCATATTGAGACGAGCATTTAGTCTTATTTTAATAGGACACCTATCTAACCCTGCATACTAACTTGCATGCTATTTTATATTTTATGTTGTACTTGACTAAAAACAATAATGGGGGAACCCAAAAATATAAAAATAAAAAAACTTCGGAGTCTCCCATAGACACCATGGGCCGAAGTAGACCGTTAGCTAGGGCGGGTAATGAAAGGCCCCGGGGTTTAGAGTATGCCCGCCCGGCAGGTTAGGTTTCGTGCATCCGCGTTTCCTTAAAGAGCAAATCCATGCTACTCTCTTAGGTGTAAAAGATATTTGATCCATAAAAGACCTGACTGTGGATTTCAACACTACCTCATCTAACTCTCCGACCCCTCCTTCTAACAGCAAACTAACTTCTTTTCCCAATAAGGGCGGTGCTGAGCACAGCAACAAAAACAGTAGTTCAATAACAGAAAACAACTCTCACCCATCAAGTCAAAATCTTTACGGTGATGACGTGAATGGTGAGTCCTACGTTTTCATTGAAGCAAATCTCAATTACTCAAACAAGCCTTTTCGTCTCAACTCTGACTTATTCTTCTTTGAACATAACAAAAACCTTAAACTTGATGGATTGACTAATATAAAAACCATCAGCAATGACAAAGCCACACTTTGTTTTGCCACTGCAGCTAATGCAAACAATTTCATCTTAAACAACCATTTCCGCCCTAAGTCATGCAAGGCTTATATTCCCAGACTGTTTACCGAAAAATTCGGAATTGTTAAAAATCTCACTCACTCACAATTAAAGACGGGGACTTCCTTAAGTCACCAAGCTCGGACATTGAAATCCTGTTAGTGACAAGACTTAGCAGAAGAGACACTACCTAAACGTCTGAGGAGTGTCCTAGAGCCAAAATATAAAACCCCACCACATCTCGCGAACTAGCTAGCTCAGCAAAGGCACGTACATCGGTCTCGTCAGCCTCCTATGCTCATAAAATGGCATTTTTGGGGCAGCCCTAAAAATTGATGCAATTGATACTTTTACAGACAGACAATAAAGATAGAGACAGACAATGTTATTAGACACAAAACTGGCACACCACGCCGACGTGGGGTCACAATATTGTTAACAAATTGCGTTGTTACAGGCTATGCAGCCGCAATAGGCGTTTGAAAAGATTCTTTACATTTATTTTGTCTTTGTCTTGAAAAATTTCTTATGATTAGTCTCCAACATGAAAAACTCCAAAGTAGGAAATTTACGACAATTGGAAAAGATGAGCAAACATTTTTTTTGTAATCAAATCAACCAATGGAAAAGATGCGGACTTAAGTTACATTAACGGTAAACGCTAGCAATTATTACCAATGTACCGATACTGCTAAAACAAAAAAGGGGGTTTGGGATGCATAAGTGCAATAGAGTAAAAGATTAAATTCTGTAGCTCGCGCCTTAACAAAACACATGCTTGAGTGCTACTTTTCTTCCGAGGTGGAAATCCAACGGTTTGTAATTGCAGAACGGCCATGTTGCACTGAAAACTGTTGTAACATTCGTTTGAAATGCCATCCTGTAGCCTTTTAGCACGCAGGATTGTTAAATTCAAGGACGACGAAAACACACAGGAAACATAGTTAATATGCTTGTACGATTATCAGGCCTGCGAAAATAGAGAAAATTCAAAAGGAAGGAGAAAAGTGGAGAACTGGGGAGTAAAACCGGACATGTTATAAAATTGTATAAAAAAGATGTAAAAATTGATGTAAATTAAATCGTGCCAATTCTTTTTCTTTCTTCGATAACTATCATTCGTACGATTGGCGTCTTGAGTATTCCTTAAAAAATATTAAATCGTAAGTCAAATCTACGGTACACAAAAAGGAAAATATTTGAATTTTTAACAAACTGTTGAAAATAGATGAGCACCTATTTTTATTACAAATAAATAAAGCAATATAATTATTTTTCAATATTTCTTACTGTGTATGCTACTAAGTTAATTAAGGCTAGTGTTCATTTCGATAACTTGCGATTGTTATTTGGGTATGAAGCTTTAACTCAATAATCAGGTAACTGCACCGCATATATATTTACTTGGATTATTGCCACGCAGTAGATATTCAATTAGAAGGTGCAGTTAATCAGAAGTATTACATTTTATTCAAGTCTGCTGATGTTAATCACTTCAAATGACATTAGCACGGAGTCGTTGAAGCGGAATTAATTCACAGCAATTTGAATTACATGAGTAAAGGAATTTAGAATCACTTGAAGGTAATTCAAAGCCGGTCAAATAAACTACAAAAAAACTGGCCCTCCGTATATCCTTCAAAATAATCACCTGCCAAAATCTTACATATAGAAAAATGTGGCCAGAGTTTAAGTGCTAACAATCGAACAATCGTGAATGTTCCGAATCCTCAGAATTTACACTTTCATATACCACAATTCTGAATTTACATAGAAAATATTTCTACCGAATTTATTATATATATTTTTTTTTTGTTTATTACCACTTAATCTCAAATTGCAACATTTCCATTTGGCTAAACCGACTCGTCGATGGAATTGTAATTTTTTGTGCTTCAAAGAGAAACGTAACATAACCACATATATTCTCAAAGGTAAGTACACATTAACAGTTGCTAGCTGGTTCTTCGTTTCTCCCGCCTATTAGAGACCAAAAAGTAACTGACGACGACTTACGATCCTAATGACTGCTGGAATGGAAGCTAAATACCAACGAAGTGAAAGCGGTACACGAGAATGCAAAAACTTACGAAGATTGTTTGAAGCAAAATAAAGAATCCTCTAAAGAAACGCAAGACCCTACATCGCACATAACATATTTACAACATTCTTCTATCTATCTGCTCGCCTGCTATTTATAATATTTTCACTGGGAGAATTATTACCTGGCAAATATTCTTTCTGACTTTCTGCCAGCGTCATTTAAATTAATTTCAGCAATATTCAAAACCTGGAATCAAAAAACCTACGACGGAGACGAGAAAATCATTTCAGAAATCATACGTCAAGTTTTTAATCAAACAAAAATAAAAAATATTCTGACGAGCGACGAGCCACGAAATGTTCGCAGTCAGCGAATTGTATGGTAAAAAATTTATTATTGTTTCATTTTTTTTCCAGTTCCTTGTCAAAACGACCGCAAGCAAACCGGAATTGAATAGTTGATAATATACAATCATAGCAACTTCTTGAAGACGACTAAAATAAAAAAGTGTTTAAAACGTTTTCGATAAAACTATGTTAAGTTTTATTTTCTCTTTGGTTAACGATTTCATAAGGAAAATATTTTGAAGAAGTATAAAGGAACGCTTCGAACGCATTATAATTTTTCACTTTTGCTCAAAACCTTTACTTTTCGATTAATAAACAAATTGGATACATAAAAAAATTGACATTATTTCAGCTATGAAATTGTGTACACATAGAATAGATGGTGTTAAACTTACCCTGTTCTTGAATTAAACCGGCAGCTCCAAGGTCTAATCCAAGAAGGGGTTTTGTCATAGATGTCTGTGTTGGATGGCAGCGGCGACGACGGCATTATTCGCAGCAACAGGCGATGGAGATGGTGAAGATGATTTACTATGGCGTGGGGTTGTGGCAGCAGTTGTTGTTGTGTTGGCCGAACTCACCGATGGTGAAGATTTAGGACGTATAGGTGGAGGTGGAGGGGGAGCCCGTCGCATTCGCTGCTGTAATATGCGAGGTAATTGCGGGTGCGACTTCTGTGGAGCAGGCGTCGGTGGCAGGAGCCCATGATGTTTACTCATTGATGATGTAGCAGATGAAGACCCGGAAGTAGCGGAATGAGAACTGCTTGAAGCATGCGAAATAATTGAACTTCTTTCAAGCGGTAGTTTAGGGCCAGAATGCACAATTTTTGGTGGCGGCTGTGCAGAATATGATTCGTCTTCAGGCTCAGATGTAAGCGAATTAGTTTCTGAAGGTGTGGGAGACGGAGAAGGTGGTGAGAGCGCTTCTTGCTCTTGCAGATATACTCGAAAGCCTTGTATAGATTCGTTTAGAGCCCACAACTGTGACAACAAAGACAAATCCAACTGCCGCAAACCATACATTTCGCGCCTTAGTATGGCTAGTTGTGTATCCAGCTTACTATTGGACCCCGAACCAGACGTACTTTCGCTATCAGTACGTGTATGATTGTGAGTATTATTATTGCTGCTGTTGTTCGAACTATGATTATTGTTAGTAGGCGTAAGCAGCTGTGTGGAGTGATGATAATAATGGCTGCTGTGAGTTGATGAAGCTCGACTGTGTAAACTTTCGCGATCACTTAGGGACTCTTGGGTGCTTGATAAACTTCCATGTCGATGGTTAACACGTTGCCGATGAGCAGCCGCTGCTGAGGAAGTGGATGCACCCAAATAAAGTTCACCGTCCATAGTTCCACTTAAAAAATGTTGATTTACGTGACTTAGCGGTGAGCCACTGGCAGTTCCACTTGCTGTTGCTCCTACAGCAGCACAAAGGCTCTTTGGTAAAGGCGGTAAGCCAGGCAGTGAAAGTTTACGGTCGCCCTCCATTTTGTTACCGTTTGCTTCAGACCTATTTATTTTACTTTTAAATATATTCGACAATATCTTTATTTTACTTAAATATTAGTTTGCGTTTTATTTTTGTTGTATTACGCCTTTACATATAGATGCGTGCACGTTTTCCCCCCTAGTTTTCTCTTTTACACAAAAGGCTGAATTGTTCAATTTTTGTCTTTTTCCTTTGTGTGCGTTTGGTCGTGTGTACGCGAATAGACACCCGTGCTCACAAAGATTTTAATCAATATTTCCTTTAAACATGCTTCTGCGATTTCAAGTTTTTCGGTTTTCCGTTTTTCATAACAAATTTTTTTATAATTATATACTTCATATCCTATATTTCACAAGATTACACAAGAATTACATTTATACTTCTTTTTGGTTACTTCTCTTGTCCTTTTTTTGCTTTTCTTCTTTCCACTCTAATGTATATTGAATTTCCAAGGTTGTCGGCACATAGGGCACTGTTTATTCATAGGTTGTAGATTCAGCCATTTTACAATGCAGTGCATGTGAAAGCAGTGAGAGCACACGCCCCATACTAATGGACAATCATCCCCGGGCAGTGCGCACTCTGGGCATGTACTTTCAAAGGACATGCGACAAATGCCGCAATTTTCATCGTTTGCTATCCAGCGCCAAGATGCAACACCCATCCATGACTTGATTATCACTTTCATTTTGCATGCATCAGTAATTACGACGAAACAACGATGGACCGAGAAGAACAAATAATTCCGAAAAACTTAAAGGAAACTCAATATCAATATTCGCAAAATTGCGTTTAAATCGCCTCAATAACTTTAGAATAATTTTCTACTAATAACATGTACACCCGCTAGCAGTTAATGCAGTTAATGAAGCAAATTGATTATAACACAAATTTCAAGTTTTTCCTATTCAGCCATTTTTAGGTCGAGTTAATAAGTTGCCAGCATGTTTTTCTTATAAAGTGACCATGGTGTTACCATATTTAAAGAATTGCTTTAAAAATTTATTGATCACCGCGAAACTCCAATGTATTCAGCATGTATTCGTGACGGCAGCAAGAAGCACTAATTGACAGTGTGCCAGTTTTGGACGTATAATAATACGGTGTACCAGTTTTGGACGTATAAAATAAAAGTGTGCCAGTTTTGGACATATAAAAATAAAGTTATTTTATTTTATATCCATATTGATTATATTGTTAAGGCGAAACGAATCCCCCACTTTGTGGAGTCCACCATATTTATTTTAGAGTTAACATATCTTTAGGCAGATAATATATCTTCACTCGTTTATCAATTCAGCAAAAAGATTGCTATAAAAACATCCATGAAAATAGAACGTGAATATACATATGTGCACAAATAAAGCTTTCCAAAAGCAATCTTCTTTCTTTTTGCTTTGGTGTACTCGTTGAATTCGCACCGTAGATCTAATAGATTATTATCGCAAGCACCATTCAAAGTCGGTGTTGTATTTGTCTAAAGGAGTACGTTGCCATAAAAAGAGGTTATCAACAAAAAAGCTTGGGATTAGGAGGAGTTTGGAGCTTATACAGTGCATGCAAAGAGACGGAGAACACAACAGAATATTCGCTGGGGGCTGACAGGATCAATTTTATATATTTTACAAATGTATAAAATGGTGTAATATACGTTCCTAAACAATATATTTAAAAATTTATAAACTAAATCTATCTGCCATTTTATGAAAAATTTATAATTTAAATGGCAATATAAGCGGTGCTTCACTATGTAAGCTTCCAATGACTGTGACACAATGAAACTTTGGTTTATTTTTGGGTTTGGGAATAAGAGTTGACCACATGAGAAGCAATATGAGCTAACACAATAAAGCCAAGCAACATGAAAAAGTGCAACTTCTTAAGAACCTGTGTGAGTACTAGCTAATCGTACGGTTTTGTATGCATACAAGCAAATAAAACAAGAAGAAAAAGGTAGACGAAGAAATAACATAATTTTAAAAGCTACTTATCTAATTTTATATATCGTATTATATTATTCTAACTCCTTTTTTTGTGTTATATTATATGGAAATAAATATTCACTGTGTTCCACGAGGGGCTAACACAATGGGGCGTTATTTTTGGTATTGGGTCAAAAACTTCCAAGTGGTAAGTACAACGGACAGTCGCGCTGCCGTATTGTTTTACCGGGAAATGTAAACAAAAACATATGGTTTTAGAACAAAAATAAATAAATGAAGAAACAAAAAACAAAACAATTTTGTTAATCTTCATCATCTGTTTAAATTTTATGACTCCGTCGAGAGCCTTTTTGTGCATTAATTGATTCGTAATGTGGAAATTACTATTTATGACTCTCTAATAAAACAATTTCAACTTTAAACGTAATGGTCTTTATTAATTACCTGTTTCGAGCTGGGAATTTAATCTTTGAAGCCGTTACGAGAGCTGGTAGATCGTATGGTTTTCTGCGTGTATAAAATTTATCTTAAATTCAGAAGTTATTTATTTAATTTATGTTCATTTTTTACTAATTTAAATCCTTTTTAAATTCTATGATTTAAAATTTTAATTTGTACTCTATATTATTTTATAAGGTGCGGAAAACAAACAGCAAACGCAGTTTATTTTCAATCTAATTTAACTGAAGTCTACCTATGCACATCCCTTTTTAAATTCATTTTTCTTATTTCTTTATTTTGTTAATTAATCGAAAAGCTTATTTCTATTTATTTATATATATTTTAAGACAAATTAACAGTCGAATTCAATTGACTCTTAGAAGTAAGTCTTATACTAAGTAATATTAAAAACTAGTATAAAGTATATAAGGAGAAGTAAAGAAAAAAAGTGATGGTAGTAACAATTAAATAATAACTCATGTATAAATAAATAAGAAGGAGAAAAAAAAAAAAGAAAAAAGCATGTACACAACCAGCACAGAGGCACACCCACAACACCAATTAATTTTCGAATCAAAATGAGATATTAAGATTAAAAGTTAGTTTAAATACGGCACAAACAAATCGCACGTTTTAAAGCAAAGTTGTTTTGATAGACTTTAAAGAATCCGGTATTGCGATAGACATCATTTAGGTTTCCGCAAACAACTCTAAACGGGTTAAACAGCTCATAATTGTATTTATATTGAATCAGTTCAATGAACATAAAGTGCCTAGAGAAGCCGTTCGGGACATTAAAGCTTATTTCACCAAGTAATGTGGACGAATCGATAGTACCATTAATTAACTTAATTAAGAAGGAGACGCCAACAATAAAGCTACGTAGTGACGGTAAGGATAAAAGAAACAACATATTTTCATAAGGAGGCAAAGAGACAAGCAGGTCTCAACCCAATTTTTTAAAAGCAAACAGCAAGAGTTGCTTTTGAATTGATTCAATTGAATCTGCACAACACCTACAGGAAGGAGACCCCACAGCCGAGACATACTCATCAGTCTAACTAAGCTTTTTTGTAATCCAAGGAGCCTTCAGCCCTTTGAACCCCCTCTTAATGAAACCAAGCTCGCACCTAGCTTTACTTAAAGAGAGCTCAATGCGCAAATTAAAACGTAATCTTTGATCGAATAGAGCAAAATCTCTTAAAAGATAAACGAATCAATGGTTTCCAACTTGTGTGTGCCAACAAAATATTTAGTACTGAATGACTTCCTTCTTAAGCTTCTTTCATTTTTTTAGATTTAATTCCATAAAATTTAACGAGGACAATGTGACCAAATTATTTAAATCCGATTCCAAGGAGAAGGAAGAAAACAGTTTAACATCGTCAGCGTACATTAAGATCTGGCTAGATTTACTCACCACGGTGAGATCATTTATGTGCAAACTAAATAAAAGGGGTCCTAAGTGGTTGTCTTAAGGGACGCCATACGGAAACGGATTCACCACCAGTGAAGTGATTCAAATTGTTTGGAGAGTGCACCAAGTTTGGCCATTCTCCTATATATTTATATGTCTCTGAAGAGACCTTAAACCATCCAAAACACCATTTTCTGAAATGACCAAATTAGGAATCAAAACCGAACTAGATATCGGATACGGCAGTTGAATCGGAATTAGCCGCTGCAAAGTTTTGTCGGAAATATTCAACAAAGAGATTCGAAAGCCATTCAAAGAAACATGCGAGGGATGTAGGGAGGTTTTTCTTTTAGAGTTGACAAACTTAAAAAAGTATCTAGGACTAACAAGGAATGAGGATTTTGTCAGCTGAAGGTATCTGCAATAATGTGCAGGCATGTTAAGAAAGATAATATATTCTGGCTGCTCTGTTAAAAAGGAACTGCTCTGTTAAGAAAGATAATATATTCTGACTGCTCTGTCCAAAAGAACTGATCTGCTAAGAAAGATAATATATTCTGGCTGCTCTGTTAAAAAGAGCTGCTCTGTTAAAAAACAAGAAGTGTGGCAAAGTGCAAAGCAATAAGAAGAAGAAACTCTGGGAAATTAAATACGAAATCTGTATGAAAATGTAAATGAACTACATTTATGGCAATTTATTATTGGTGGTTGAGGTAATTAAATCTATGACTTGATGCACAACAGGCAAAATAGTCGCAAACAGAACCACTTTTCATAAATTTTTTGAAAAGATTTTTTTTTTCCAATTTTAGTAATACTCAATTGTCTTGTTAAACCATGCCGGGCACCTGGTGAGCTATGATATGAATTGTTTGTTGTTATTGTTTTTCATATATACTTGTTATGTATATTTACGTTGGTTTCTTTAATTTTATTACTCGAGTTTTATGTTAGTTATATAACTTTACACCGATTTTCTTATTTTCTTATTTTTTGTGAAGTAATATGACAAATAAGGCTGGATTTCCACACCCGCGGAAATGAATGTAGGATGATAAAATTTGCAAATATATTGTTCCATCAATTGGAACTGTGTGCGCTCAACCTGCAAAGATTTGTCTACAAATTACGCTCCCTTGGATACATTTCCAAAATACAATCCTCCAGATGTTCGTAGAGACCATTTGCATGTTCGGCCAAAAAATGATCTCGACCGGTTTACCGACACGCCCGCTAACGGCTACATTGTCGATTTTAATGCGAATGCACATAACGTTTGACAGTTTTGAACTATTTTCGATACCCTCTTACTTTTTGAACCCGTCTTAATTATTTCTGAGAAAATTCGATTAATCAGATTAGAGTTCTGAATTATAGTCTAGATTATACTTTTTATTATTTCTATGTAATTTCTGAAATTTGTAGACAAATGTAAGCAACAATTATAAACGAAAATTGCACAAAAGATAAAAAGAACTTTTACTACAGTTTTTTTTTTCATTTAAGGAGAATCTATTTACGTTATACTTAAACATATCAGAAAAGCATAAGTATAAGTGATGAAGTAGTCAAAATGCATTTGGCTTACTATATAAAGCATCTTTGTAGTGCTTTGGCCTTTTTGTTGTTAGCTATATTTATTGCTAACTCTCATGGGATTTATCTGTTTTTTTTTTGTTTTTTTTTTTTTTAATCCCTTTGTAATCTTGTGCAACTCAATTTAAAGTTTTTGGTTATTGCTTATTTCTTCGTGATCTTTAGTATGAGTAGCATATAAAGAAGTGCTTTACACTCGACGGCTTCCTTCGGATGGTGCTTTCCTCGCCGAAAGGGGAGCAGTTGCGCTTTTTTTGACCTTCTCTCAAAAAAAATAGTGCTTAAAAAATGTAAATACACTTGCAAGCATTATCCTCGTCGGTTACATCAAGAAGTAGTTCAGTAGTGTGGTTCAAAGTTGGTAGAGTTGATTTTTTGGTTAAATTACAATAGTATTACGGTTCCGGTTTCGTCATAAATTACAACTTTTTGCTTTGCTTACTTTTCGTCCGAAGGATGGTTCAAAAAGCGTTCCGGTCTATGTTTTCCGTATTCATTCATGCCAAATTATTCGGCAGATTTCAGAGTTGGAGTTTTGCCCGAGAAATATTAAAAATTGAAATTTTTTTGCATAAAGATGTTTTTCATATATTAAATGTTCTTAAAAATGGTTCGACCCGTCGACCTCTTCTCAATAGGATTGTTTCTTGGAAGTGGTGAGTGCATCGAATTTCGTCGTGATTTGTAGGTTGGACTCAAGTATTCATGAATTGATAGACGCGCAAGCTTAAATCAATTTGGAAAATGATTGTGAATCGGTTAAGCCCTCCTCAATGTTACATATATTTGCAGAAATTTAAAATATATTATGTGTTCTACTAAAGGAGGTCTTGATAAAATAATTGCTGTGTTCCTATGCAATCACATATTTTATCTTTTTTTTTTCAGAGATTCCAGCTGATGCGTTCAAATTCAGTTTTGGTCGGTACATGACGAACTTTTATTTGAAATTCTTACTGCTCTCACTATTCTCACTGTGCTATATTATTATTCCAAAGAGTGAGACGACTTTCGCTTTATAAATCCGTAATCTTAAGGTGCTTTATTAAATGTTTTCTAGGGTAAAAATTTGCTGCTATTCGTTTAAAGTTAAATTGAAAGTGAACGGATGAAAATATCTCTTTTCACTCCTTAAGTTCAGAAAAAGCTCAAATATCAGGTCATTTCGTAATTCCCCACATTTTAAATTATTAATTATTATTAATTATTAATTATTAATTATTTTAAATTATTAAATTATTATTAAATCAAAATTATGCCATGCTGATCAGTAGGTTCTTCCCCACTTTCCCGCCAAAATTGTTGCTGTGGAACATTTGAGACTTCGGGGGAAAAAATTGAATCAAGTGCTTTTCGCAGGATTGTTTTGAAGTCAGCTCGGCATCATTAAGAGAGTCCCGCAGGGGCAAGATACTAATTGTGGACGCAAATTCAAAACATCCCAGCCCTCTTCATTTTTACCGAGTTAATAAATATGTGTGTGGTTTACGATTGTCGTGATTTGCTCAATTACGCGTTTTAATCACTTCAGTTGCTGGCAATTTAAGGTGGAATTCATTGGGCGGCCAATTTGGAACACTTTGTGGAGCACGATGTACCTCATTCCCTTTCAATTCCGCTTAAATAGAAAGCGTTACCTTACACGACGCCAATCTGAGGTGTAACTGTTTTATGTCACTCATTTTTCGCACGTTATTGTCGAGCCATCCGTATTCAATCCCGTTGACATCGCCCCGGTTTCTTATGGTTTCAGCAGCAATTCGCTGGTGGACTTTGCAGTCTATTGCATATTTCACTGTTTATTCGTGTAGTACCCATGCATCGACCTTCCTTTTGTACCTAGTTTTATACAAATGGCCTAAAAGGGCTTTTTGCTAAATGTCTGTCTTTGTAGCGATATCATAAATGAAGAAGTGCCGATCTCTCTCAATTTATCGAAGAACTCCATAAATTTCTTATGTGGCATAGTTCGCCGATCAGAACGAGGCGTATCTCTGTAATCTCAAATATCCTGAACCGAAAGGAACTAATTATTTCTGTGCTGCCAAGTTTCGTAAAGCATCTTCACCATAAATTGTAAGAACTTTTTTACAAGTCCACAGTGTTATCGCCTTGATTGCAGTGATATTGTAAATTATAACAATTTGTTAAGAATTGGAACTCATTTGTAAATCGCGACTAATTCTGGGCTGAATTAACAAATGTCAACAAATGTTCTTCTTCTTCGAATCAACAACAAATAGTTTATCGTGCCAATGAGAAGCAGTTGATGGTGAACGCAAAGTTCTTCGTGTCAATCTTATTATTATCTCTCTGCCAAATAGAATGTTAGGGTGATAGGAGCAATATTACGAAAGATACGAAACTATTAAAACCAACTCTTGGAAAAAATATTCACGAATTTTTGCAACCGTCTCCAAAAATTGATTACAGATATATATAGGCCTGGTAGTGCCAATAGTCGACAATACAATATTTTAAGTGGACGTCATGTCAAATGATGGGATACTCTACCTACAGCAATTTTTGAAGTATGATGAACTTTTTTTGGCACCTCATTGATATCAAAGGCTGCAAACTTTTTTGCTAGGCTTTTTGAATCATGCGATTTCATGTTATATTGAAATACGTATTTTGCCTACAGTTCGGCCAAATAATGAATTAATGGAAGTCGAGTGAAACAAGTAAGTAAATTAATAACGTCGATTACTCTGATAAGGAAACACAATATGGTAGGAAGCAGTTTGGATGAGCGCCAAAAATATTTTCCTTTTGCAGCCCTCACGCTTATCTCTTCAGAAGCGCCATAGCAGCTCGCCACATCAACTTGAAACTACCGTAAGTAAACACTACCTAATTTCCTTTTGTAACACCAACAATGTTTTTATTTTCCTCTCTGATTGTATTTGTTATTCGCTGTTCCACTGAAACGAGAGTTGCAGACTTTTCTTCAACACAAATGTCCATAAAACTTATGTGTAAGTAATGTTTCAGCTGGATTTTTTCCTCCCTTTCATTCTCATCCCTAAATCTGAATGTGTCTACATAACGTTTGTAGTGTTCATATGTTTTTAAGCTTCGATTGTAGCCATATCATGAGCAATGCCCAGAAATACTCTCCGGAGTGTTCATGTCAGACTATTGATTTATGCGTGTCTCTTTGCCGTCTTTTGTTGAAACTCTCAACATCGCAGATGTTTCTCTACAAAGCAAATGCTGTTAGTGTGCATTCATGGATCATGCTTCATACATACGTGCATAACCCGGGCACACATAGAGTCGGTAAAAAGTTAAAAACGACCTATTCGGACAAATCCACCTTGATTGGTTTGGTCGGCTTTGTCGCAATAGCACACGATCTTGTTGCGGCGAAACAACAAATCCCTTTAGACCCATTAGCACTATCTGCAGTTGGTAAAAATCTTAATGTGCTGGGTATTTAATATTCGTTGCGAAGCGAACGTGTCTTCTTTACTTGTTTCGGATTGCTTTTGTGCAAAACAGGAAAGCTTTTAATTAAATGTACATATAAGTGCAAGGTATGTCGCGGTATTTTGCATGCTTTATATTTTTGCGAATGTTAATAACCTGGGATGATCTTGAAAATAACTGGATTGAATTTGTCCCTCTTAAAAGCGAATCAAAAAACAAGTTTAATGTAACTTTTGACAAAAACATTCATAACAGTTCCATACACATAACCATTTGTTTACTTTAAAGAATAAAAATAGCGAACCGAGAGACATCACTGGTGGTTATTTCAATTCAATGAGTTCGAGTTTGAAGTCAACTATTAGTTTTAAGAAGAGGTTCACATAATATATTGGGGAGACCCATAAGTAATCAATTACTTTGAAATAGAAAGACCCCGGCCGGCTCAGTTTGCCATCTTCTCTTGAAATTTCCAATAGCCTTCTTATCGATATTCAGGATTCGTGAAGCAAATTATTATCCAAAGTTCGTAAAGCAAAATATGACTTGAACGCCTTCTTGATAAGCAAGATTTGGGGGGTTTGGAAAACTTGCCATCTTCCCGGAAAATTTGCAATCCCGCTCTCATAGAAATAAAAAGTTCGGGAAGCACAATATAACTTAAGATGCCTTCTTGATGGCCTAGGTTTTGGAGGTTGACCGTTCGCAAATTCTCTACCCTCCCCTCCCTTTTATAGAAATCGAATCAAGATGGCTCTTTGACAATCTGGGTTTAGGGGGAACATTGCGATATAATTTGCTTGTGCTTTATATTTTATTATCATAAAGAATCTATTTTTGATCTCCGATAACGATTTTGGATAGCAATGAAGTGCAAGTTGATCAACAAATATTCTTTATTTTATGCCCTTATATGCGTATATTGCTTGGGTCTTTATTTAATTGGCCACTTGGATTCAAGGTTTCTCGATAATTCTTCTCCACTTATTTTGCACTAGATATTTAAAGGCGTCATTATTAAATTCAATAGCTCGAGGGCTCTCAGAGAGATCATAATCATCGGCAACAAACTTTGTGAACCACTGGATGACTTTGAAGACATTTCCATAAACATCGTCAAGTTTTTTTATTATCGCCGTTGTTGCATTAAATGCCACATGAAAATGGAAAAGTTTGCAATGATGAGTATGATCCTCATCGCCATTTTGTTAAAGGGTTGTACAAAAACATTGCGTCCTTCGGAATATTTTGAACACCGTAAACTGTAAAAGAATACGTGTTTCCTCTTCAACGATCAGTCCAGAATTGAAGGCAAACAAAATTTTTCGCAAATAATTGATTACTTATGAGTACCCCTGTTATACAAGGGACAACATTAGGTCCCTGTTGTATTTTAATTCCTTATTGTCAATCGAATTATTATGTGGTATGAATAGAAATGTTGCCCAATTTTTTCTACCTACATTTTATGAACAAGACAATCATGTATAGGAATCGAGAAGAGAATATATTTTAGAATATGGAGTAAATCGTATAATTTTGAAAGTTACTCTAATCATGTGCAACGAATCACAAAAAGATTATTCGATCTTTAACTCTAAAACAGTGTAAGTACTCATCTTTCTTAAGTTGCATTGACTCTCATCTCATCCGCTATCTAAAACATCCAGAGTGAAGTGCAACTAATATATTCGCTCTCTTCGCTCTCTCTCTTGTATCTTAGCACAAGTTGAAGCAGCTGGTCACCTTAAATATTGTTAATATCGAAATATGTGTACGCGAAAGATATTTCTGGCCAAGTCAGTCTGTCGCTAACAACAGCAAGCAACATCAGTTATACGACGACTGTTAAGCTCGTAAGTGATTTAAGTGATTGAAGTGCGAAAATAAAAGTTAATACTTTAAACTTTATTTCCCTTTTGTCGAGTATTAAATTAAGTAAAACAAATTGTAGTGATCGATACAAGTTATTTATGGCATGAAAGCCTAAGCGTGTATGTGCGTGTACGGTGTTTTTTTTCTTTACTGGTCTTTCGCATTGAAAATAAACATTAAATGGTGAAGATTAGTATTTGGAGAGCAGAATGAGAAAAATAAATAAAGCAAAAAAAAAAAAAACAAGTGAATAATAAATATAATGAATAGAAGCTCGTGATTTTACCGTTAATAAAGCACTGATGATAGACAAAACAAAATCGAAAACAAATAATTCGTTAGAAATATTTTCTCTAATGATTTATTATTTAATTTAATTTTAAGTGTACAAGCGTACGTGCGTGTGTGTGTGTGAGTGTGTGTTTATATATATTGGACAAACCATTCGAGTTGATTACATTGAACAAGACATAAAAATAAATTGTAGACAACAAAATGCAAAAAAAAAAAAAAAATGACAAATTAGCGATAGAAACCATCGAAAAACAACGAGAACAACAAATCATTCAATCATATCTGCTGCTCATGCGTAGCACATTAAATCAATCTTTCCGAGTTCAATACTTTACAAATTTGTGTTGCAGCAAGCACTCAACTTCGCCATAAGATTCATTACAGTGCAAATTAGGCGAACATGCATCGGTTTTGATTTGGGTCGATTTTTTTGATTTTTTTTATTTTTTAAGCTTAACATTTCCAAGGTCGGATTTATTTTATCCATATTATCTGTTATGTCTCAGCGACCGCCAAAGGCCAAAGTTAAGTGCGACCATCAAGTCAGCTTCCGCTGATTCAAATCGCAGTGCGGTAGAGTTCACTTTGATCGCAGCTATGGTGAGTGCTTAGTCGGTAAAGGCATAACACTTTATCGATTAGGTTCCTTACTGCTTTCTCTTTCTTCACTTCTTTCTTATCGTCTTCATGTTACGCAAACAGGGGACTCCTCCTGAGCGATTGATAACATCAAAAACAGTATAGATATATATATATATATACGATCAGCATGATTTCATCAGTAAATGATGCTTTATAGTAGATCACAATCGAAGACGGACATCTTGAATGATTGATAGCTTGAAGATTTACTCGATTCCTTCGTAAGGACGCAAAGTCAAATTATAGCGGATAGGAGGCAAGAATGTGTTAGACGATGGAGCTCTCTTCAAACTCTTCTTTCCTAGAGCAAAATGCACGGTTGCATACGTATTTCTCTGTGCAATGTAAAAGTGAAGTTTGTTTTTTTTTTTTTTGAAAATTCGCTCAACTTTACACGCATTGCATTGACGCACACTTTCGTAATTATTAAGTTATCCCGTTTGTGCGAGTTGAGTCTTTGCATTCAAAATAATTACACACAAGTGGTGGACTTCGTGAGACGCCAATGCAAGTCAGCTCTTTGATTTTCTTTTCTCTGACAAATACAAAAAAGTGTGTATGTAACTTATGCAATATGCATTTTTTTTTCATAATTATTTTTACACGTGAGAGCTATTGAGCGCAAAACAAAAAAAAACGATATTAAGAAATGTCAAAGTAAAAGTACAACTTTGGAATGCATTCAATGTCATTCACCGAAAGCATCCCCAATCTTGTTTCCCCTCCACTACCGTAGTCATAATCTTAAATCTTGGCTGTAAACAGCATCTGATGGGAGTAATGCATAAACGTCTCTAGTAAGAGAGAAGGTATACGGTGCTTGAATTCTAACCTATAAGGATATCTTTTTCTTACGTTTGTAATAATCGCATAAATCAGAATCTGTTGTTGCAGTTCGTCCAAGTTAATTAAATTAATGAAATTTATTCAAAAAGCAAATAAAATATGGAAACTTTTGAAGCTTTATTTTAACGTAGTCACGAACTTTATGTAACTGTGAATAAAATAAATTATAATCATCAATGGTTGTATTTCCACAACTACTTCTTACACCCCTTAAAGGGGATGGACAGACCATTTCAAATTTTTAAAAAAATCAATATTTTCTTTTATTGACATAATGACATTAAAAGATAATTGCACGGGTGTGACAAAATTTTATATCATAAAAACATTTGATTTTTCTTAGGTGAATAAATGTGTGGTAGCGACTTGAAAATGTAAAGAAATTTTTTTCGAAACCCGATTTTTGAAAACGGCAGGCAGCGTAACCTTGTACAATTTTTATTTTTTTCAATCAAATTTTTTATAGCATCTTTAATGCAGTACGTAGGATGATGCTATAAAATAATTTAAATAATTTTATACGCTATACGACTTGTCGTACAAGGGCATCTTAAGTTCGTGTCAATGAATGCAACACCCAGAAGGACTTGAGATAGTTCGATTCATTTTACTATGCCGATCTATTCAGAATTATTTTCTGATTGTTGATCCGTCCGTCTTTTCTTGTGTTCAACTTGTAGATTGAAATTGTTGGATATTTTGATGTCGCGCTGATAGGGTTAGGACCAAGAGCAAACGCTATTGAAAGTGGGTGCGATCGAGCCACTTTTTCATCTCCTACTCATATAACATCTTATTATGAAAAGTCGTTACATCAATAACAAAAGGTATTTAATGATGAACCGCGTTCCAGTACACTTTGTTTTCATTTGTTTATTAATAAATGAAGAGATCCCTGTGTTCGGTCAAAAAGCGAAAGTTTTGTTCATTGAAATAAGAGTCAGTAGTACGAATTAGCGAAGTAATTCGCTAGACATAGGTATGTAGATTAAAAGAGTTTTCTACGTCTCACTCCACGTATATTATTTATCTATTTATTTATTTCAATTTGCTGTAATATAAAATGCCTTCCCATAGGCCAATGAAAATATATTACAAAATTAAAACAGAATTTTTGTACAAATTATAATACAAATTTAATAAAGAAAGAAGAAGAAAAAATATTACAAAATAAAATAAAATTGGAAAACAACGTCCCAAAGAAGCAGCTGCAGCAACACGGTAACACTAAAAGTTGGCGATCTTTTCTTTTCTTCTTCTTTTATTTTTCAAAACTCAATTTTTTTTCTTTTCAAAACCGTTATTATTATTCTGCTACCTTTCCCTCCACCCAGACAAATTTGCCGAAAATCACTTTTATGTGGTTACTACAGTCGTCCACCCCTTAATCAATCAAAGCGATAGCGATATTATCTCCAAAAGTTAAAGACAGATAGCGCAAGAAATTATCAAAAATTGTTTCACAAAACGATATGATGCGGTTACATATGACCA
This sequence comes from Glossina austeni, assembly GCA_000688735.1. NCBI lineage: Eukaryota > Metazoa > Arthropoda > Insecta > Diptera > Glossinidae > Glossina > Glossina austeni. Next base: position 470,397 of record KK502550.1, on the reverse strand, counting down.
CAACAGCAAACATCATACGATGAAGCATAAAGAGGGTTGAAAAGAGATGTGAGGCAACATTCTGTACTTTGCATTATTCTCAGCTCAGTGGTTTCCATTGAAATGTGAACGTAAAGGTTGCCATAGAATGAATCTTCCTTCCTTCGATTTCTACAATCAGCTCCATAATCCTTTGCGGGTGCTTTGCATGATGTCTTGTAATGTAATCTTTATTAGTTTGATTCGCCATTGAATTCTGTACACCTTAGCAAAGGTGCTGTTCTACGGATACCTCGCTAGCATCCCGGCTGTGCTTTTATTTTAAGCAGATTTTTCTATAAAAATTCTCTTATTTACTCTCACGATTTAGTGAAGTAAATCACTATTTATTCGGGTTTCCCGCTTCCTGGCAATGCACCGATTCCTGCCTTCGGCTTTAGCGTGAAGTAATTGCTTAAACATCACTTATTAAGTAAAAAGGCTTTAGAGGGTATTTACAGTTCAAGTTAAATCGAGTATAATTTGCTCATCGGTTTGCTAATGTGTTGATAAATTTTAAAGTAATGACTTGTCATTAATTGATAAAAAAAACAAAAACACATTTTCGAAAGTATTATCATGTGCAATATGATTAAGGTCGCTATTGACAGCTGGTTTTGAATCTTTCTATTATATCGCATTGTGCACTGCAAACAGATATAAATTTGAATTTACTTTAACGAAATTGCGAAACACTTGGAAATTATTTTTGCGAAACTAAGAAAGCTTTCACTGAGAGAGTAGATTTTCGCCAAGCATTCAATTTAGCATTTTTTTAATTAATCTGAAGTCATCGAAAAAGAGATGAAACAGGGGGTAATTCACGGTTCTCGAGTCGACCGAGTAAACTTGATCGCAATTTTTGCGTCTCGATTTATAGATTCTTGACTATCGAGTCGATGTATCGAGTAGGGAGTTACAGGCACTCGTATGCATTTTTGTCACTATCGAGTCAAAAATTTCTCGATCATAAAAGTGCAATCGAGTAACGAAATGTAACAAACCATTGTTACGAAATTTCATAATTTGAAATTTGATAGATGTGAAGGCTAACTAATCTCCTTAATGAGGGAAATTCCAAAATGTTGGGAAAAACCCATCACTATGTTCAATGCATTTAGCTCCTTGTGCCGGGAAAATTGAGGGAAAATTGAAAGAGAAATTGAAGGGTTATAAAAATATAATTTAATATATATATATATATATATATATATATATATATGTAAATAAAAATAATTTATTTAGATTATTGTTCAACTTATTCGATTATTTACGTTCGTCCTCTTCTTCTTTGCATATATTTGCACGTATATTCCTATTCATGCGCCGATGATAGAATAAATGCAACATTGTTGACGTCTCCGTTGAAGCACTTTTTCCGATTCGAATTGTGTAGACTTAAAAAATAATGCAAGCGAGTATGTACTAAATATTGAGAACCGTAAACCGGCTCCAGACCGCTTATTGCCCTAAAATTTATATTTTTTTAATAATAACAATAACAATAATAATAATAATAATGAGATCAATCGAGATCTTTAATTAAATGAAGAAGCATTGTTAGCATAGGTAGAGAAGGGTATAATGATGGTCAATAGCACTTTGACTTATGCAAACAATTGTATTTAATCAAGCAGACAGGAAATTATTATTGTAGGCAATAAACCTAACAAACTGATGACATTTTAAATCTTTTAACTGACTTTCATTTTCTTGTTTCTCATAAAGTTATTAAAAAAAAAAACCTGAAATCACAAGCTTTTGTCATTTATTTTTTCCTTTTTTTCGATTTGAAAGTCCAACTAATTTCGGTGGTTAAACGCAGTAATGGCGCCATTAGCATCCTAATCCTAAAATCTCTGAGAAAGCAAACTTCACTGTGTCAGCTCGTCACTGACGTAGAAAACTTGTGAACTTGTACTACAATCTTCTTGACTTCTAAGGAAAACTGATTTTGATTTTCTTAATAAGTCACACTTTCAAACGCTTTTAGAAAGCACGGATCAGCGGATGTGATGAGAATATTCTTATTGATATAAAACGTCTGAAAAAACCCAACTTAAGTGGTAATACTTTCTCTGAGAAGTTTTGAACAAACTGGTAAGAAACCTTGACTTGTTTGCTTGAAATTTCTTCCGCGACATCCTTAGCCCATTGATTGGTACTTTTTTCTTAAACACAACAAAAACAGAAAATCCTAAAACCACGTTCAGACCACAAGTGGAACTTGTAGCTCTTCTCCTTTTCTGTTAATAATTGCGTATCATTATTGATAATGCGAGATATTGCATCTAATTATACGTTTGCACGAGCCTTGATTTGAGGTAGTACCATAGGCATAAAGCTTATCGATTGGGCATTCATAAGCTACTAGTCCGCGGTCTCTGCATATTCTTTACTCTCTCCTTCCTACTTTCTGGCGGTGACCGTGATGTACGATTACGAGACATCCCTCGAGTGTTTGGAAAAAAAAGAGGGGGCTTTTTGGAATGAATCTAGTATCCAATGAAGCACAGAACGGCCGATTTGATTGGATTTTTTGAATAAAGTATCGGAAAAAAAATTAATTAAGCCTATCTTCTGTACATATGTTTATTTTGTTTAGCGACACATTCCGTAAGTCGATCCACTGTGCCCCTAGTGAGCTATGTAATGATAGATATCAAAGCTTTGCCTTCTGACAATATCGTAGCTTTCTCACTGGGGTTTTCCTCTTGCGCTCGTTGTCATAAATACAATTTTTAAATATGTATTTCGTTTATGCTATGGATACACTAAGTTTCCCAATTTCTTTGTGACATCTGAGAAATTCTCTTCAAATTGAAAGTCGAAAGAAATCATAATTTGGCAAAATTTTCTTGCCTTGATTTTCCTTAATCGCTCTAGACATGTTCACACCTACAGAAGCTAAAGCCCTGAGACTGAGACCAAGGAATTGAAAAATGTTTCTAAGAGATATTTATCTACAATTTTGTCGAGATATTAAACAGAGCCAACGCATTGGAGAACGGTGCAGCGGCAATCTTCCACTTAAACAAAAATGGAACATTTCCGGGTATATATCTTGATGATAGGTATTCACAATTCGCTCAGGAGTCAACATACATACATATTGCTCGTTATCTAAACAAAAAAAATGTACGTTCTTTTTTCTCCTAATCTCCTAAACCTGTTATTTGTGAAAACAAAAAAAAAAAATTGTTATCTGCACAATCTTTAATAGCTTAGAAAGTTATGTTTAGCTTAGAGCGAATTTCGAATGACCATCCGTTAGATGTTTGCGTTAATTTCTTATCAAAAGCTTTGCTGGAAAACACATTTCTCCGCAAGATATTGATGATTATCACTGTGAGTTTACCACTGGCATTGCTTTTAAATATAATCCAATCAACTTGCAATCATCTAAACATGACGACAATCAAGGAAAACAGTTGACAAGGTTTTGATTATTGTGTTTTTTTTTTTTTTTTTTGGTTTTCGGTTTGTCATTAGCACAATATTCGTTCAATTATAGAGCATTTGTTCGATTATAAGCATAAGTTTTATATCTCAGCGTCAGTAATCACGCATTTCTCATCATCGTCATTATCATCATCATCATCACTTATACTAATCAGTGCAAAATCAACATTTTGTCACATCTGAGAGTAAAAATAACAATTAAATGAGCGAGTCTGAATTAGCACTTGTTGCATTACAGATGCAACTCTGAATTCGAAGCATCTGAGAGTAAAAATAACAATTAAACGGGCGAGTCTGAATTAGCATTTGTTGCATTACAGATGCGACTCTGAATTCGAAACATCTGAGAGTAAAAATAACAATTAAATGAGCGAGTCTGAATTAGCATTTGTTGCATTACAGGTGCGATTCTGAATTCGAAGCATCTGAGAGTAAAAATAACAATTAAATGAGCGAGTCTGAATTAGCACTTGTTGCACTTGTTTGATTATGACATTTTTCAGTCACTTTGCTGTTATTGTTTCACTAAACAATTGATTTCAGTGAAGTATTCCACTTCGGACATATAGGCCACAAATTTATTGGCTTAGTCCAACTTTACTCAACAGCTCAAAAAAAAAAAAAAAAAAAACCATTGATTTCATTGGCAACAAGAATAGAAGAAAATCTCGATGTTGCGAATGGCTTAACAAACTTTGAGGAACCTAAACGAGAATCAGAATAGCTCGTGTGTTATTTTATTTTCTTTTGATTTTGTTTTTGGTTTTGGTTTGTTTTTTGTTATTATGAACTATTGCTGTTTATTTTAATCATTTTTGAGAAACCGTGAATAAGAATAAATTACGATTTTTTTTTCCTTTAGATAATTTTATGGAATCTTTCTACAGTTTATTTTAATATAATCTTTGTTAAGTGATGTAAGCGTGAGAGTTTTCTCACCAAGAAATAATTCTTTTTACTCTTATTGAGCGAGTACTTTTAATAATAGTTCCGCTAAGCGAATCAAATTTACGGGTTCTCGTAACGAATTGTCAACTTTTCAATAACTAATATAGGAGCTTATAATACTAATGAATTGTTTAGTACACCATGTCGATGAAATGTGCAATTAAACGACTTCCGCATGCGTAGAGAGAGAGAAAGGCTATGATTAATATTAAACAGTGTATAATAACTGCGCCTGTATACGTACGATGACGACGATTTGCACTTTTTAGAGTAGCACAGTCGTATGTATATAAATATGGAAATGATCGCAGACAATTTTGATTAGAAAGAAGATTAAAGTGGAAATACCTGATGTAGTATTAATAGAGTTCTCACTCGTATTTTGATACGTTTCACTAGCAATATTTTTGCAACATTTTGCATTTAGTGTGTTATGTATATGCAGAGGGCACACTTTGGGCGAGCTTGTTGGTGATAGGCCTAGAACACAGTAATGAAATTAAATTTTTCCGGATTTTCTACGCGTCTTTTTAAAACATATCGAAAATCTGCACTTGAAGAAATTCGTTCCAATTTCTTATCATTAACTTAGTACCTTATATATATGGAGAGGGCATATTTGGAACAAGTTGGACGGTGATACACATAGTAATGGGATTGGATTTTTCTGGTAGGTTTCAGCATTTTTTACGATATATTACAAATCCGTGTCCACGTGGTGTCTCTGGAAATTGTCGAAACTCTGGATCCGGACATTGCATTCTTCCAGCGTTTCTACTGTCATTTTGCATGAGATTTAGTTGCAACAACTTAGCTTTTTTGGATTTGTGATCGTAATTAAAGGCTGACTTTGTTTTATATGTGCACGCTTGTCAATATTGTTTAATATTAATACTTATTTTACTTATTTGCTTCTTATTGAGTGATAAATCGTAACTTAGCAAAGACATTTTTAGCGAAGACACACCCCTTAAAATGTGAGTTCTCTTTGCGGGCTATCTTCACGTCAGTAACCGAAGAATGTTTCCCGCTGAAACTACGGAGTTGGGCAGACGGCCAGATGGACAAACGATCAGACAGACATGCTTGGGTGTATTTCGAATTTGAAAGCAATCAAAAATTTGTATAATTTATGTGCGTTATAAAAGTTTTGAAAAAGGAATTAAGCTCTGACTCATTATAAAATTGAGTAGAGGTGCAAGAACTTCCAATGTTTCTGCCAAATTTGTAGTTAATTGCTTGATTTTTGCGGTTAGGAGAATGTTTACAGCAGACATTACACGGACGGACGGACGGACATTCTTAGATCGATTGAGAATTTGATGCATATATACTTGTGGAGTCTCTGATGCTTCCTTCTGGGCGTTGCAAACGTTTTGACAAAGTGAATATGTCCCTCATCCTTCGGCGATGGCTATAAAAATGCATTGGCATGAATGACATGCACTTCTTTGCACTTTGACATACACAGAACGGTAACTAGTGAACAAGTGAAACTTAATACGTGCAAACCTCAATGTCGAAGATGTCTATCTATGCCTAAAATTTCGGAAGAAATAAATCGATCGATGCAATCAATTTCAACAAAGAGGATTTGTTTGCACACCCCGTAAGCCGCTCGCGGTCGAAAGCGATTACCACACTTATGTTACATATAAACTAACTTCGTTTAATAATCAAGCTTAGGACAATACAAGACAACATGGCCCGTAAATAATAAATGGTTTTTTTTCACCAAAGAGAGATAGAGACAAATGCGTTAAAATTTAACAACACATACTGTCCCGTTCGTTTATAGTATTATGGGAAGGCATGCGAGCCACTTTTACGGTCACAATTTTTCTGTCGCGTAAAACGAAGCGCCCTTACGCGAACACATGTTATACGGAGGTTGCACGTGCTATTGTTTACATTTCAAAAGCAAAACCATATGTGGTTGTTGCTGTAAATCTGGTACCATATGTACTTTGTTGCTGTGAATTTGGGACCACATGTGGCTGTTCTTGCAAATTCTCATTTTTGTTCTCATAGTAAAATAGTGAAATCCTAAAAGTATGCGTAAATAAATTTCTAATCTACTTGAATTTTTCTTATCTACTTGCGAAAACATGAAGGTATACTAATTTTTGAGCTCCCTCACCCCTTTGTATGTAAACATCTGTCTACGGTGGCAGAAAATGAGATAAGAGAATGAAGTTTGTAGAAAAAATGGAAAATGCGTATCTCGTCGGTAGACGGTGGACGGTGTTGTCACTTCATCGTTTAGCCCTATTCTACAGAAATGTAATTGTGTAGAATAAGAAAAGGTACAAAAACGTTAATGAATAACTTTCTCTCTCTCTCTGGCTCTCTTTAGCCCAACCTCTCTCTTCGATCTGTATATCCAAAATTGCAAAATACACAGTTTTAAGTTTTTTGAAATGTCAACGAGTATGTGGAGTGTGTACCAAAATGTTTATTACGGATTCTCCCCCGGACAATGCCAACGAGCAGAATATGAAATGTACACGAAAATCGTTTTGTTGTTTAAATTGTTGTAATTGTTGGTATTTTTGTTATATGTATAGCTTATCAGTTGGGTGTTAAATGTTTTGTAGTAGTCAGAAAACTTATTATATTCATAGCTTTAATGATTAACTTGGTAAGCACAAGCATACATACACACACACAAAAGCACTCACGTTAATACCATACAATATATCGTTAATAAATAATAATAAAAAGTAACATTAACAGTGAGAGGCTACAGTTTTTGTCTATATCGAACGAAAGAAAAATGAGAACAAGAATTTTCACTTACCATTCACCTCAGATTCTCTCACTTTACTTTGTACAAGTGAGCTGTTAAGACAAACTTTGAGGAATTAAAGCTCATGCTAGCTCGACAGACAGACGCATGCAGTTTAAATGTATAAGAGATCAGAAGCAAGAACGAAGAAAAGAAAAAGCGAATGTAAATAAAAAGTTGATTAATTTTTCAAATTTATTGGAAAGATATTGTTTTGCCGCTTTTGCTTAGACAGCAAAATATTTGAAGTGATCGTTGAGCGGGAGACAACTATAAAACGCATAACAACAAATCACTTGGGCGTTGAGAGGGTATCACAGTGATATCTAAATGCTTCGTGGGTGTGTGCGTGCGTTGTTGGTGTTTTACAACTTTGTGTTTTTTTGATTCGATTTGTTAATGTATACAGCACTACAACATAAAGACTAATATAAAAATGTGTCGTTGCTGTCAAAAGTAAGTTATTGTTGTTATTGTGTCATTATTCTATTAAGATTTAATTTTATGCAATTACCATAATATGAGTGTTGCAATTACACGTTGTTTGTTGTTAACGTTGTCATTCATTTGAACAGCTGCTGGGAGGATTTCTATTGGAATTGCTTTGAGGAAAGGTTTTGCTATGACGAATCCATTGGTGAGTACTATTAATAAATTCCCTCATAATCATGAAACAGTTTTTCCACGAAAAACAATCAACCGCTTAACTAATGCAATATCAAGCTTTAGCAGTTGATCAGAGATCGCGCAACAATTTCTTTGAATATCAGTTCATTAACATAAAATTTTAGAAAATTGTTTGTACATGTTTTCTAGTTTGTCAAAGTTGCAACTCCCCGTCTTTTCTCTTCTCGAAATGAAAACTTCAAATATGTTGTTTTCTAAATGGGAACATAGCATGTGTTGTAGCTCGGTTTAATGTAAAAGCGTGATAGAATAACTCAAACTTTGTCAGAAAGAACTGGGACAAGGAAAGGGATAGGGAATGATGGCTGCCTAGAGGGCTTCCAATCGCTTAATGTTATGGCTTTACCAACTGAGCACTCACTGTAACAATGAGTTTGTGCAGTCCACCGGTTCGGTTCTTCGGTTTTCTTTGAACCCATCTCAAAAAAAAACATTCTAACTATTCCTCCTAACTAATCTTGCTTCTTAAACGTATGACGAAAATCCGTGTGTGAAAAAAATAATGGTTCATCTTTAAGAGTAGAGGAAATCAAATTACGATATCAAGATAATTATTATTTCGATCCGCCTGAATGGCCGAGCAGGCAATGTATCTCGACTAGCAACTCTCAATGGTCGTATGTTCAAATCTCAAGTCCGGTAGTGTTTTCAATAAAGCCGATGGCTTGAGTGCCTTAAGATTTCAGTCATACAATTTATTTCTCTGGCTAAATTAGCTACAATAACAATAATTCATAGATTTGCTGAAATAATCAAAGCTTTGTAAAAGCGGTAGGCCCTTGCCTATGGGTTTCGGCAACATACTCTGCCGAAGCTTGTGTAAGACCATTGAAACCAGTTTGAAGGTTTTCGGTTTTTTATAGCGCGATGGTCTCCTTCAAGGCTTATATTCTCGATAAACGTGTGGATGTATGACGATTTCGCAAAATCCGTCTCGTTTGTCTATTTCTAATTTGTTGGAATTCCTTATACCTGAAAGTTTACCACTAGCAGGTAGTTAAACAATAAGCTCAGTTAAAATGGAAACGTTCAATATATTTAGTCAATAACTTAAGATCTATATAAAGTATCGAAGAAAATAGAAGGAAAAAGAACGAAAGAAGAAAGAAGCTTAGTGGAAACATATATCCAAGACCTTGCTCAGTTATTCAGTAGAAGAAAATATTGTCTTAAAGATTTTCTTATGTTATTATTATTATTATTATTCTTGTTATGGTTAACTTAGCCAGAGGTTAAAGTCTTAAAGCACTAGCATCTAAGGGTATCGGCTTCATTGAAAACTCTGCCGCACGATCATTGCATTGTTAGTCGTGATCCCTTGGTACACTCGTTTGAAGTGAGAGAGAAAGAGATGCAAGAGAGATAAACACACGTAAAGAGCAATATACCTAAATAGGTTAAAAATTTTGGCCTTATAAAAAATGTCTATAGCATACTTTTGTATTTCCTGGAATTGCTGGCAGAAAGAGGAAAATTGTCTCCTTAAAATTAATTAAAAATTCTAACTATGATAATTTTATGATCTTTTTAGCTAATTATAATCCCGAAGACGACGAAGATTACATTGTCTCGCAGAAGAATGGCAATATATTGGGACAGATGCAATCGGCCGATAATAATAATTTGAGAATACCTGCAATCATCTGTGATCAACCGATACGACGCAATCATTCCAGTATTTTGAGGTATAATTAATAAAATAATTTAACTGAGACATCATGTGTTTATTTATTTATTTATTTATTTTGTTTTCTTTGAGTCTATATATTAATTGTATTTTATTTCCGTTACATATACACAACTCATTAACATAGTAATGCTAAAATTCATGAAGAAGATTATCGTCGCGAGACACAAACAAATATGCCAATGCTGGGACCTGAAATACTGGCTGTCTTCGCCAACTCCCAAATATTTCAAGATCATCAGCCAACAAAACTGACGCGCATTAGTACAACAAAATCGAACATGATCGGCATACATTCGCCAAAAAGCGAACAACAAGATCGCCTAATGAGACGACTGGAAGGTAATGTTGAGTCGACAGCCTTCCTAAACAAAACACAAAACTCATCTTTCACGAGTAGCAACGGAGGCAGCAGTTGCAATGATAGCACAACGTGCAATAATAATAATGTGCCGCAGACTAAAGTCAAATTTTATTTAGGTTGAAAAGTATTCTCTTTGTTTTTTTTTGTTTTCGTATTGTTTATAGATTTTATTTGGTTGTAACTTTGATTTCCGGTTCGAGAAAAGTAAAAAAAGTACGGACTTTTATTGAGTACCTCCTAACCGGAATATATATTTGTAGATATTTGTAGATACTTGTAGAGTAAGCTAAACCATGCAGGGATACTCAACTGTGTTAGTGATAATTAGCTCAAAACTATTTATTTATTTTTAAAATATCTTATGATATTCGCTTCGATCATTATATCCTGTGATTTTTACACCGCCAAAGGATAGAGATGTACGTAATAATTGTAATGTTTTAATGCCTTATAAAGAAGTTCTTAATTTACCTCAAGACAGTTCTTGGTTTAATGTGTTTTCCTCTATCTGTCTGTCGTTAGTATTTGGCAATTCCCACACCGGGTATTAGGAAGCTAAACCTTATCCCTAGGAATCCTTAGATTGAATGTGATTCGCATACGTAGGGAGTCGGAAAAAATGAATATTAAACATCAACAATTGCTTGCGATTTGTAGAGAGCCTAATAAACACCTGCTCGAATTGTTGGATATATTCACGATTCAGATTCCGAATATACTTTTCCGATTCCTATTCAGATTGTTTTAAATAGGGATTTGTTCCGAGTAGGCAAAGGATGTCGCCTAACAACACACTGGTCGCGGGTTCAAATCCTAAGGCGGGATAGAGTTTTCAATAAAGCCGGTAGCCTTAGATGCTAGTGCTTTGAGACTTTAATCGTAGAATTTATACCTCTGGCTAAATTAATTACAACAATAATAGTAACAGCAGTTTCTTCAGTCATATCCAAATTTTCGATTGATAAGAATTTCCACATACAACATACAAAAATGCTATATATCGTCTCGGGAAACTTGTTGATGAAAATAGGAAGAGTGCAAAATTACTTATTAATAGGCACTTTATGGGATTAAGACTCGTTTCTAAAATATCTCAACACAAAAACATAGCAAACCCAAATCCTTACGAGATTTGTGGTGCAGGGGTATATTCAGTTTTAGCAGGCATACGCAACACCTAGAAGGACTTGAGACAGACATATTTTTTATTCAGAATCGTTTGCTGAATCGATCTCAGCTTTCCTGTCCGTCCGTCGGCCTCGTTTTCTTGCCTTCGAACTGCATTTTGGAGATATGAATGCCATTGAAAATGGTTACGATGACGCCTTATATTAAGAAGTCAATATATATGTAGGGTGTAGCTTTTTAATAGAGAGCCGTGCCCACCTATATGTTCTTTATTTGCTTTCAATATACTTTCAATATATTTTTCAAAAGAAGAAGAAGTAAGAAATAGGAAGCATATACGGTACGGAGACATAGCAGGGAACTTCATATACCTCTCATCACGAATGATTACTGAAAATATTTGCCGCATTCTTTTGGCATATCAGTTGATCTATCGCTAATCAGAAGATTTCCAAATTATGCCTGAAACATTTTTTTTAAATTCCCCGCAGTTTTTTTTTGAATATGAGTTTTCTGGACTTTTTAACCAATGCGACTCTGCTCATGCAGCTGAGCAACGGAATTGTTCTAAGAGTACTTTTATGTTCAAACTACAGTAAGACTTTTCCATTTGTGTGTTCTATCCAACACTGTTAGCTTTCTCTTTCTTACGTCCCGGTAACTTACCAGACATCTATGCAAAATTCGATTGAAATAATTTCAGTTATTGCAGTAGTAGCGACAAGATGTGATTGTTTTGCTCTCACCTGAAAAAGTTCACTTTCCGATTTTTAAATTGAGTGAAAAAGTTTAGGGAAACGTGCTCAAGTTTTACTTCATATACGTGAAAATGTTCAATAAAAGATATTTCAACTTTACTCTTGTAATGGATTTTGGTTTACAAAATGTTGGGAGAAGTTTCTTGTGACAATGCACTCACTGTCCATTGTTTTAATTGGAGTAGCTTTTTTAAAGGAGACGACAAACGTCTACCGATGTACACCAGGCTAAACAATCCGAGGATTATTGCTAATAGTTTTTCGATTGATAATTGAGATCTGGTTGACATCACGCAAATTTCACTGGGGTCAATACAACAGAATCTGAAATATCATGTGGGCCTGCAACCTATATCACGACCACAGATTTTCCAGCAGATCTTTGATTTTTCAATTCTTTCTCATTGAAAATTCCGTACATATTGCCCTGCAATCGCCTTGAGGTAGCTCTGTCTAGCTCACTATACTCGGAACTTAGATGGTCGAAGATGGTAGAAGAGATAAAGTCGAATCAAAAATTGTGCTTGCGCACTGGATACTGGCAACGTAAGGACAAACAGCTGCTTGCTTATATAAGCCTGCACATTGAAAATGGAAAAGTCGTCCAATGTGTTGGTCATAGCCGTACAATCCAAGGCTTTCAGGGAATTGAGATTACATTTACAATTAAGAAGATTTAAAAGGGACATCGATAAGCTCACTGATGCCAAAATGCGTTACTGAAATACACTTTACCTGTTATATGCTTCTAATATTTCTCTCCAAGCTGACTGTGTTCATTGATGGCCGCAACTACGTCTGTATCTATCGAGATGAGCTAAAACGAAATCGGTTTTTTATTTTCCGCCCTGCAATGCCGCCTAAATGCCTTTACAAGTCACCATTTACATGTTTGATCGAACTGCAGCGATCGGCGTAGTTTCCCCATATGTTCAATTTGCGATACTTTTTCAATGCGATTGGCAAAGCATTGTTAACCATTAATTGCTTTCATTAGTTTTTCAACGTCTTGAATGTTCCGTTGTTAAGAAACACTTGCACGCGGTTTTCATATTCACTTGTTTTGTAAAATATGTTATTTCTGTGGCAATAAACTGGAATCGCCGTCCAAACCTTATAAGACACACGGAAATCAAAAAAGATAAAGGGCTCCTTATGATTCGAATTTATCAGTTGCGTAGTGTTTTAAAGTTCGCGGGAGAGGGGGATGAGTTCATTAACTTGTGGTTCCAACAATGGATGCCGTATGTCGAAGTAGGAGGGATAACACCAATGTATTAAAAACCATTCTCAGCAGGAAGTATGGAAAAGGGATTTAAGTCAATCCGTGTGCTGCCTGTGTTTTTGTTCCAAGGCATTATGCTTGTTTTTTAATTACTCGTTTTTTACATTCTTATTCAACCACTGCTCTTTTGTATTCTTTTTTTGCCACCAGTTTTTTGGGACTTTTTTTTTTAATACTGACTTACTAAGAAATATTTGTACCAAGGCTTAGTTTAATAGGCAGCCGTGACTGTGTTAGCAACATGAAGGCCAGACGGATGGACAGAGCTAAGTCAAATTAAAATATATATACCTCGTATGGCATGTTATCCGTATTTCTGAATGTTACGAATACTACAACAACTCTAGTGTATTTCCGCCCTGTAGCGAAGGATGTAAATAAACAAAGAGACTTAAATGCGTTTACTTAGAGAAAGACTGTAAAAAATATAATTAAAGAACAGAGGAAAAGGCAAAAAGCAAGCGCAATACCAAAAGATAACATTGCATGGGATGATAAGGGAAAAAATTCGAAATATTTTCTTATACGCTTACGCCACCCGTATATACACTAGATAATTCCACCTTTTACCAATTTTTTAAGATGACGTCATTATATAGACGTCATTCTTCGGGTGTGAGCATTCAAGATATTTCCCCACCATGTGGTGCATAAGTAATTAAACATACGCAATGTGGACGAATTATGAAAATAGGAAATAATCGTAATGGGAGTTCAGAGTAAACATATGTTTGTGTATGAAATTTTAATATTTTCCAACTATTCAGCTATAGTCGCTATCCTTTTTATAGATCAAGCACAAATTCAAATTTGATCAGTCGAAAGTCAACCGATTGTATTCGCTCAAATTTCAGGTTTTCATTCCAATCCTTATAATTTTGTGAATATCACATGTAAATGTACCTATGGACATACTGACTGATATCGACTTAGTTTCCAAGCTAGGCGAGTGTGTTGACTACATTGCACATGACAAAAGCATTAGTGTGTGCTGAAAGCAAACAACAAGCAAAAAAATTATATTCGGCTATAAGCGAATCTTTTACACTTGCCACCTTTATCTTAACAATTAGGAAAATTACTGTTCGGCTGTGACCGAACTTTGTATACCTTCTACCTCGATTCCAACAAAAAATACAAAAAAAAAAAAAACGCAATAAAAAACGAAGAGTACAAAACAAAATATCCATACTTTAAGTGGTCAATTTTTTGCATTTTTGGAACGCTACGGAAACTTTTCTTGTATGTCTGCTGGAGTTTACGACTAACGAGTGAGAAATCCAACTTTTTTTTTGCTTTTGAAAGTTTGAATGTCAAATTTGAAATCGCTGCCTACTAGGATGATTGTTATCACAGGTGGACAGATGGACGTGCTCAAATCGATTTGAATCGGGAATCGATATTGATTATGAATATACATGGTAGGGCCCCTGAAGCTTCATTCTATGTGTTGCAAACATTTTAACAAACTGAATCTATCCACTTCCGCATTCTTCGGTGGTGGGTATAAAGACATTACGCTCGAAACTCGAAGTCTCCAAATAGCCTCCTTTAGCACTTTTAACAACTTTTTAAGCTACGGCGAAAGAGCTCAGTAATTATCCCAGTTGTGCCTATCAAATTGTTGTGATGCTAGAGGTACGAGTATTATTGTCTTTGTACATATTTATTAGTAGATAAGTCTACACATACGTATATTACGCTGAGGCACACGGCATTTTGCACAAATTGCGAACAAAAGATTAACAAGCAAAACAATTTATTCTTAACTGTGACCGAATCTTTCATACCCACCACCTCTACCTTAAATATATTGAAAAAAAAAACTAGAAAAGCAAACGGGAAAACTATGGTTCCATACTTTATAATATTACATGAGTCTGGCCGACTTTTTCAATTTTTGTCGAATGTTCCTGGAAATGTTTTGCGTGTGTTTGTTGTGATTTATCAATCAGTAGTAGGTTTATCGATCAGCGTAATCAGGGAAAATCCCATGAGCAGATGTTTTTTGAGTTTAGTTTGTTGTTGAACAAACATAGAACTATTTTATTGAGTCTCTGAACAAACATAGAAATATTTTATTGAGTCTCTGAGCCTTTCTTCTAGGTGTTGCAAACGTGTTAATAAAGTGAATGCATCCGCATTCTTCGTCTGAAAAACTAAATTAATTAACATTTCGAAGTGATAGCTGTCAGATAAATAACAGTTTAACAGAAGCGTAAAGGCGACGATCTCACATTACCCTACGCTACCTTAAAAGACGTCCAAAGAATATTTTGAACTTTGTACTTCCACTTTCCGAGCAGATAGAATAAAAAATAACACTTATATGTTACATGGCTTTTCATATAATATTAGGTTGGGGAAAAAGAAATCCATTATTTTTTCGGTAGATGGCTGCACTGGAAGATTTCTCGTAAAGTAACGATCAAACAATTTCAGATTTATGCTCGTTGGAAAGGTGACATTTCGCAGTAAAAAAGATTCTTTTGTTGTTTTTGTTTGGTGCATTCAGCTGTGAGTTACAGCGTGTTAAAAATGGAAGTGAACAAAGAGAAAATTCGGTACATTTTACAGTTTTTCTTTGACAAAGGCGAAAATGCAAGCCAGGCGGCTAAAATTGTGAATGGTGTTTATGGTTCCGATACTGTAACAGCCAATTATGTGCAATTTTGGTTTCGTAGATTCCGTTCAGGAATTTTTGATGTTAAAGATGCACCTCGCACAGGTAGGCCGGTCGTCGAAAATGTCGATAAAATCGGAGAAATGATCGAAGTTGACCGGCATGTTAGCAGTCGTAACATCGCCCAGGAGCTAAAAATCGACCATAAAACAGTTTTAAACCATTTACACAAAGCTGGATTCAAAAAGAAGCAAAAGAAGAAGAAGAAATAATGGATTTCTTTTTCCCCAATGAAGTGTCATAACGTTCACCTCCACCCTGTAAGACCCATTTTTACTAAAAACGAGGACATGGGCAAGTCGCGATAGCGAAAAAAGAGCTTGATCTTCTTCTTCCGATTCTTGGAAACGGTGTTTCTCTAAACCTAGGCTACGTTTGTTCATTATGCTCTACACCACTTGTGGCGCAACAGTATGTTAAGTTGATGCGGATGTCCAGTAGCACTTGAGACAGACTCACCTCTTATTATAAGTTTGTATGCTCGTTTGTTCATTTTGGGGTCTTCAGCCAATGTGCCTGCAATTTGATCTGTCTTGACTTAAGGACCAACGGTACTGAAAATTAATCAGATCGGACCATTTTTTCGGCCAGTTCCCCCATAAAATCCTGTTTTGAAAAGTCGGCATATGAATAATTGCAGGATGTTGTAGGATATTTAATGATAGGCTATGTCACGCAACAGTGTGTGGTTTTGCTTGTTTTGAAACGATTACAATTTTTTGAACAGTTTTGGCAAGCGCTGTATAACCAACCACATTATGTTCCCTATTGTTGCACTTCAGTAGCTCAGTTCAAGTTGTTCATATCCCAAATTTAATCCGCATTATTGGACTTGGCTTAAATGAGAGTTGGTTTGCCGCGGATTGCGGTTTGCGCTTTTGTATTTTAATTTTGTAGCCTTGTGGTGTTGCGAGCAATAAAGGCTCTCTTTAGAGTGGACCTTAAGTTTCTGTTAATTAGGTATTAATAAAATTGTTGACCGAATTTTTACTTTTTCAAAATAGTGATTGGAATCGGATGACGCCCCTCTCAAATTGACTTTGCACCGTTTACTTATGGGCATTAAAGTTAATGACAATAGGCCTCGATTTCGACGATGGAATTTGGTTGCATGAACTTAAATTCTTGACTTATACTTAAACTTATACTTACTTATACTGATTTTCTAGGAAATCTAGTGTATATTTTTCACTCTTACAATCGGAATGGTACGTAAACGCCCTAAATTACAAGTTTCCGATGGTGCGAATAAAAATAGCCTGAGGGTAAGGAATAAAGCGTCTAACCACCGTCCGATTTTTCCGATATGCTTTAGTAGTTGGTATTGGGCATCACAATAATCGAGTAGTCAGCGGCACAATTCATTTGCTTATGATTAAATTACTTCTTGATATAAAAAACGAAACTCCACTGATGAACTTATTTAACTTATAGCCACAATCCGGTCGCTGTGACCGGTCACTGATCGTTAGGGTAAACAATATATTTTCTTGCCATAATTTTTATGAGTTAGCATCAAATTTCGTATTCCTATTATGCTAAAATAAGGTCGCTAAGGTCGCAGAGGCCTCTCATGTCGCTTCAAATATCACTGTTAATAACGTTTTCCAATAGAAGCCATTGGACATACGTATTATTTACCTTTACAAAAATTAGTATATTAAGCTACAGCAGTTAGTTTTGTTCAAACCAATCCCACCATATCGTCTTCAAGCCGTCGCATTACTATTCACATTACATAAGTAAGGTATGTACGTCTGTCCGCTTTTAACAGTGCCTCTTCTAGCTAATACATCATAGTCTTAATTTGGACGATACTAAACCAAATATAGACATAACCGCTTCGGTCCGAATAAACCGATTCGATCTCTCAATTCAGTTGGCAGCGTTCAAGAACTAACGCAACTTATCAAAAAAATTTTATCATTAAACTTTAACCGTTTGCTACTTCTAATCAGCAAATAAATAAAATATCGTTTTCTCTCTCTTTCTCTCTCGTTTGTTTCTCTTTCTTTGCATTTTTAGGCAATTACGGTAGTGTCACAGATGTAAATGCTGATATAAGAGAAACCTCGTCGGATAAACGCATCATCTTTACTATAACCAGTGAATCCTCACCGGAGGGTAGTCAAACATTAACATCGAAAAAATTCGATTCTATTGTTGAAGAAGACTTAGATGGCGTAATATTAAGACCGCGATTAATCGATCGGCATCAACATTTATTGCCTGTGATGTCGACGAGTCCACGAAAAGTATTACGCAATGCCAAAAGTGTGCCACATTTCAATGTACGTCCGACTGCTAGTGAAACGGATATTTTCTCAATAACTGGATCAGGTAATCCCATAAGTATGACGCCAGAGGTGCCATCAATATCGTACACGCATTTACCGAAAAATTACGAAGACACGCCTACCATTGAAAAATACCGCGTTTCGCAAAGTTTGTATTCGATACAAACGACAAATGCAGCTATAGCAACGAGTAGAGATGACTATTCAATGCCGCGTTATTTTCGACGTTCGGCTCTAATGTCACAAAGCAGCGAAGTACTTGTCGATCCATCTGCCGCATCATCACGCGAAGAAATACATTCACGCCCGGAAAAAGAAAAAAGTAAACGTTTGCAAAGATTACGTGGAACACTCCCGCCATTGCTCATCCATTCCGTGTCGTTTCGTAAAACTCGAGATGAGAGCAAACAAGTGCATTAAGCGACAAGGAGAATAAAAAGGACGGAAAGTCAGATTCCTTGCTGCTTGTATTTTAACTTAGAATATTTATTTAAATTTTTTGTGCATATTTTATTATACCTTTTAAGCGACGATTAATTGTTTCTCATAAGCCGAGTACTTAATGCACAACTTAACTTACATGGTTGTATTTTGATTCGTATTTGGATGAAGTATTGCACTCATATAAGTTAGATTGTACATATGTTCAGCTAAGTCGAATTAACCTTAAGAAAAATGTAAATAAAACTATTTGACGTCTGAAATGTGCGCAAAATTTTTAATATAAAGGCTTGGGAGCGTTCGTCTACTTACACTATTTAAATGGTAATTATTGTGTGGGAGACGGCCCTATACTGCTTAGGGTCGAATACTGCTCCCCCAATGGCGACTTTTGAAAATAAAGCCTTCTACGAGGAGTGGTCCGAGCCGAACCATTTTCAACAGTGTTTTCAAAATTGGGTCAAAGTAAGTCCGTGTGTGAAATTTCATCAAAATATCTGTTCAAGTTGAACATAAAAAAAAGAATCAGATGGAGGGACAGAGAAGTTTAGATTAGTGCAAAAACTGATTCTTACTCGATCGGGCGTATCAATCTCAAATTTCGTGAAAAAGTCGGTTTAGACAATGAATTTTTTCGTTTTATTTTACAGGCTGCAAAGCATTTCGTACACCAATGAAAGAGTAAATCTTGTTTTCTGTTGTGTATAGAAAAGTGCTTTGAGAAAAGATAGCTAAAACAATTCGAGTGGATCCACATCTCATCAATAATTAGTGTCCTCAATCTATGGTTGTACCAATGAAAACCAATTGCCAAAGTTTGCCTCAACCCAAAGCAAGTTTTGGAACACTTAAAGTAATTATGGAACCGAGACATGTTGAAAATTGTGAGCAGACCTTTGACGATATACCGACGACACACTCAAATCCGTGAAAGCTTGAACCTTATAAGATTTGTATTACCAATGTGCGAGTAACACACACACGTCCATAGTCTTGGGGAACAAAATTTTTTTTTTGAAAACTTCGAATTTATTCATAAATATATTCCTCATCAAAAGTGATGCAGTCAATCCCACGCTTCCTTCGAGACTTTTTCCAATCATTTTCAAGCTAATACTGAACTTGAACTGTTTTTTTTCCACCAAAGAGCAATATTTGCTCAATATCCATAATCCGATTCGGATTATACCGTTTCTTTGGAGCACTAAGCCATAAACGAACGACGGAATTCATGTGAAAATCTTGGCAGGCGACGTTAAAGCATTGGCACCTTCTAAAAATAATGTGGGTTAGAGAGATTGATGTCAATCCGGGGAGTTATTAGATACCACTTATTGCAGCAAGTTTAGCAATACGACGGTAGAGAACGACTATTTAATGCCTCAACGCACAAATCATGATTGTTGCTTATCACCAAGAGGGGAGTGATCCGCAAACAAACATTGTTGCTTATCACTTTACTTAAGAATGTCGGATTTTTGAAGCATATCACGCATTTAAACAAAGCGTGTGACGCAAACGGATTAATGGAAACTATTTGCCTCATCGCGACCGAGGTTAAAACTTAAAATCTAACTTTGCCCCACTGCACTGTGCACTGCAATAAAGTGAACATTTTCACTGGTTCTGGAAAGCCAAAGATGAAACCAAAATATGGGCCATGTAATCCTGCATCACTTCATTAAAGAACTGGCTGCGTTAACACTTTGAAACTTATTAGCGAATTAGCAAAAGGTCCTTTCCGGCGAGTCAATGTCACAGCACTTGTCCTTCAATTTTGCTTCAAATACTGTTGCACTCTACTATTTTACTTGTGGTACAAGGGTATATTAAGTTTGTGTGGATGTGTGCAATACAGAAAAGAAGTTGAGATAAACACACGCTTTGTGATATCGCTCGAGTCGGAATTAGTTTTGGTTCGATCTAAGCTTGTTTGTCCGTCTATGTTTGTTGTTCTTTTGTGTTCAACCTACAGGATGCACTTTTTGCGATATTTCAATGAAATGTTGCACACCGACATGTTTTGGCTCAAGGACGAATGCTATCGAAAATGTTCCCGAGCGGATGAGTTTTTCGATCATTTCTCATCTAAAATTTTGTTTTGAAAAGTCGTTATATGAATAACTATATTAAGCGAAGACCTGACGAGCAGTATCCCACTGCAGTCTTTTTACATATTTTGTGACTCTATACCACTCATAGCAATTTCTTTGTGTATTCAGTTTCACAAAAACTGAAAATTTCTGTTCATCTTATAAAATATTTTCAAATGTTGTCCTCTTTTTTTTTGGCTACATTCCGTTCTCATTTTTTCATTTATTTGACTTACATTTGCTTACAAGCAGCAATACAGCACAACTTAATTTGCAGCAAATTAATAAATATTTGTAAATACGCTGATAGGATCTAAATGGGAAAATCACTGTTTAAGGATATGCCGGAAGTGGGGCTAATGTCTGCAAATTTTCGTGCGAAAGCAATGAATCCCTCACTAGTAAGGACCACATGGATTTGAAACAGTGGAGCTTTTATGGGCGCATGTAGAGAGTCTTAGTGCAATGCACAAATCGTGAGTATTTTTTACTAGCATGTATGACTATAGTATGGAGTGGTAAAAGAACAACTTTTCGCACGAACAACTTCTTTACCAGCACGATTTTTCCATAGTTCTATTAGGAGTATACTCGTTTTAACTTTGGTTTTGTTATATACTGTGATAAGTAATTCTCTAGATTAATTTTATATATAAGTGTCTTCGTGGGCATAATTTGTTCAGCAGCGGTTGTTCCATTATGGTTATGAAAGAAGCTGCAATACCGGCGATACCGATATTCTTCCAATTTACGCCGTAGGCTTCGTCGTTTAGCATTGTCGATATGACAGCTACGCAAAATGGTCTTTTTCGTAGTCATGCATGTACGACATATGTCTTGATTATTATTAGCGTTATGCCAGTAATCGCCGATTGGTGTTTGGCCACATTCTGCACAAACGACAATGTTATAGGGGAAACACTTAATTTCAACGTGTGGTATATACTTGTGTTCGCTACCAAAAGCTGATGAGATTTTCAATTTCAGGGTTGGTTTGTCACAAGCATATGCCGACGGTCTAAATCCAAGAATATTAAAATATAACTAAAAAAAAAAAAAAAAAATATTTCACAAAACTAATAACTTACGGTGGTGTCAAGAAAGTAGCATAATGCACACGTTTCGCGCCCACGTTGAAAGGTTTTGGGGCCGCTTTAATAGGTTTCGGGATATCATCTAAGAAATCATACCGAGACTTGGTTTTTCGCGGAGGTAGTGAACGCTTGCTTGCAAACGCTGAGAAGCCAATGAGAGATGGAATCTATGAAGAAAGCATTCGAGCTTATTTAAGCTTTAAATGCGATTACGTAGATCATGATAGTTACTGACATTCTTGTAAGTTGTTTTGGCCACGTGAGCAGCTGGGCCCGGGCTAAGCGGACCATCGCCTTGATGAGCGCGCATAAACGAGGATAAACATGGTCCGGAAAGTGGTAGAACCAATCTGGGCAATGTCGAGCCAAAAGCTATCTTTTGTATGGTCGGCGGATTAACCACATACTGAAAATCTACACATTAAAGGGAATTATCATTATTTCTAACATTTCGGAACGAGAATGCCTACCCTCAATTTTGGCAATCTCCTCTGCAAACATTTGATAAATTTAGAAATTAAATTAACGTTACGCGAAAAGTCGCCACTAAAATAAAAAAAATAATAATAAAAATAAAAATCAAAAAGTTGCCGCTATGTTTGAAATAAAACAAGAGAATATTAAACAAACTTCAAAAAGTGTTTCAAATCCCTTCTTGTTCTTCTTCTTCTTCATCTTTTTCTTCATCTTCTGTGAGTTAGCATATCAACAACGGCTGGCTTGCTGAGTGGAGTAAAAAGGAATCAATGGGAAAACGAGGTTCTTTGTTTCGACCTTAATAAAGTTGGCAGATGGCTTGATTTTAAATGTATGTAGACATATACATAAATATTATGCGTGTTATGATGTCCACCGCGTAACTAAAATCATTTTGATCTTTCCCGAGCTCTGAGATTTAACGCACCTTCCCGTGAATGAAAAGAACGTTTTCCCTGTCAACACGTATGATAGGATTTCTTCTCTGTGAAAACAAAAAAAAAAAAACAAAAAATTAGATTTCAAGAAGAATTGTAATCACACTTTTTTTCATTGGTTTCGAGACTTGTTTTGGAATCTGATTCAAGATTCTGATTACTGCTGTGATTGCTGTTGTCTTTTGAACTTTTCCTGTGGAGATTTCTTACTTTGCGATGCATTACTGCTAAAATTCAATAAGAAATCAGTGCGGATAACTTCCCGAGAAATATCAAGCGCCCTGATCAAGACGCTCTTTGCGTTGTTATACGTATGTATGTGTTTTGAGTATTGTTAAATATAAAATTAAAAAGAAAAATATGTAAGAAAATAATAAAAAGCTAAGAAAAATAACAACGCTACCTCCCTCCGCAGAATTTTTCTCCCTCAAGGCAGCTCATTACACATTCCCACTCTAGATTCCAAGTTTTTCCATTTGGCTGTTTATTATCTCTGGGTTTGAAAGCTCAATCTGCGAAGTATGGTTTGGCCACAAGGCCGCTCTATCTCTCTCGAAAGTGGGGAGGTAAAACGCCCCAAAGCCAAGGCTTATATCCACACCAGACGTGAGTACTCCTTGTTTATCCAATCCAGAAGTAATTCCTTACCGATAATCTACCTCGACGGAAGTTTGCACCATGAGTTCTCTAATTTAGAGATTTCTTTAGTTTCCGACAAAAAAAAAATAAAAATGGTCACCTCGGATAGAGCTACGGCCAAAGCTATTGCCGCCAACGCTTCGCTTAATAATCCGTATATCGTGGATTGCTTCCATCCCCTCGGATGAACGTGAAATTTATTCGACGGCCTGTCCCAAAAATGTACTCAAATTTGGGCGTTTGGACCTGCGTTTCTACGAATTCGATCGTGACTCCACTGTTTGTTTGGACACAGTCCGCATAGCTTTTTTGGCGTATGCATTACTCTCCCATATTAGTGTAGAAGGTATTAATTTCCCGGTGAAACCTTATGTCGAGCCGATTCTATAATGTGCTAAGTGTTGGTGTTTCGGTCACACAGACACGATCTATACGCGTCAAAATCCGCTTTGCCCTTTCTGCGGCGTATGCCGTGAGTGTATTTCGATTTGCCCTGAATTTAAAATATGAAATATCTGTAAGGATGAACGTGCATCAAAGTCGAAGAGATGGACTTCTTATAAAAAAATTGCAAACTCCAAAAAAGACGCAGCGGATTGTCTTAAGCCTCAAGTATACCCCTTCTGTCAGAGTGCTTACGCACATCAAAATATTAATTTCTTAATTTCTCTGGCGAGCTTCCCCAAGTTGTCTTTTACCGACTTCGTAATCGACAATCGAGCGACCCAATATTGAGGCGTTAAATGCTGACACCGCTTTCTTCACTTCAAATGTAAAGTTTTTAATTCTTGTGACCTTGATACCCATTACAAACAATATTTCTTCTGATTACGAAATGAATATTGATCCTATCAATACCTCCAACCTACCTCAGGGCTCTCAACTTATTCATAAATTACACAGTGTCAAAGCTTGTTCTAAATCAATCAAACTCTCTTATTACCTCTGCCAAAGGGTTATCTCACGATCTTCATAAGAGCATTCTTAATCAACGTCCCTCTTCTGGTTTTTACTCTGATTCCCACTCTCTCAATAATGAAAACAGCTCCTCTCAATTGCAGTAGCGTCCGTAATATGTGTAAATAGCTCGAACAATATCTTTATTGCAAAGACGTCCCCGTCTTTCCGAAACTTTTTTTAACCCTCATGATTCATTTTCTATTAAACATTATAAGGCGGTGAGATGCATTAAACTCTCCAGCTTTTCTCATGATGGTGGCGTGACGATCTTTATATATCTAGTAAACTTTCACTCTCTCCCGCATCTAATTTTGCAAATTGTGAACCGATTGAAGCTTGTAGCTGTGTCGTTCCCACATCCTTTAGAGAGCTTTTGACCATAAGTTCTTAGTTTCCATCTAACTGTAATGTTTCTGATCCTGCCTGTAATTAAGAATTTATTTTCTTTCAGGGCCGACGCGTCCGCATTAATATGTGGTGATTTTAATGGTCACAACGTGCGACATTTTGTCAATTAAAGAGGGAGACAAATTCAAGGTTTTCTTGAAAGCAATAATTTAGTTTTACTAAATAATGGTGATCCTACTCATTCCATCCCCTCTTGCATAGACCTTTCGATCTGTATACCTAATCTTAGTTCCTGAATGCCTGGAGGCCTCTTAACGATACCCTACATAGTTTTCATTGTTTAATTGAAATCGGTCTTCATTTGTACCTATCGTCCGTAACTTCCCGCATATCCGTGCTCCAAAGTATATTTGTCATCCTTCCTCTTTGCTTAACAATATTCTGCGTAACATGTCAAATACCCTCCAAATCAATGACTCTTTCAGTTGTTTCTTTGATAAATTTTCAAAGTCTTTGACTAATGCTCTGAGCCGAAAGGTTTCTAAAAAATCATATCCTCCTAATCCTTAGTGGAGCCCAGCATGCAATCGAGTCACTGCCAAACTTAGACTCGCTGTAAATAAATGGAAGAGATCTCCTTCTGGAAGAACGGGACACACATATATTCTCAGGATGGAAAAACGTAAAGGCTGGAAACAATTTTGTGTTTTTTCAATAGCGACTTATTGGTTTCAGATCTTTGGCGTATTGTGGCCATTTTTAAAGGTATCACCTCCTCTTGTTGTTCTATACCCACAAAGCTCTTAGGACCTAAGATCCCTGGACCTTCTGGTCCAATAATCCGCTTTGTATCGTTTGTTGTAGAACATGATAAGTTTTTCTTACATGACATATCTCTCTCTGAACTCGATAAAGCCATTGGTCTCTCAAAAGACTCATCTGCAGGCTTATATGGTATACGCAACAGTCATCTCGAAATTTCGAATATTGAAAACAGATTAATTCTGCTGAAAGAGTTTAACAATATTCTAACTACAGGCTATATACCCGCTTCCTGATACGACCTCAAAATCTTCGCTTTAGGAAAAAAGAAATCTCCCCAGTTAATCTTAATCCCTAGAAATGTATTGCCTTAGTTTTCACCCTTAGAAAAATTTTCGAAAAAGTGTTATACTCGTGTTTATAATGGTATCTCTAGTCTAAGTGTATCCTTAGCAACTTTCAATTTGGTTTTAGACGTTCCAGCTCTACCCAAGACAATATTGTCACTTTTAGGTCAGCAATTAAACAGCCTTTGCCAAGGGCCACATTCTCATTGCTTGCTTTCTGGACATAACTTCAGCGTTTTATTCTGTCGATATTAACATCTTAAGCTCTATGCTACTCTCTTTGAATCTTCCTACAAACTTATATAAGTTACTATAACACCTCTTTCTCCATAAGAACGTGTTATTCAACGACGATGAAGTTGTCGTACAAAGGAGATCTTTCGCAGGTGTTCCTCAGGGATCTGTCTTTATATGAATTTATACGTTAAAAAAATATTCAGCTTCCTTCCTGAGAATAGCTCAATGTTGGACTACGCCGACGACCTTAGCATTTTTAGTCTCTCAGATTTGTGTAGGCGCCATTTGCAATCTGCCCTCGACACCATTTCCTGTTGTTTTAAGTCACACCAACTCATGCTTTCAATTAACAACACTAAGTTCGTTTCAAAAAAGAGGACATTTCTTGCGGTTACTGCTCTTCTCCTATAGGGTTCTACTATTCCGTTTGTTAATACGTTCGACTTTTTAGGGTTTGTTCTACACTCGAAACAAAATTGCCAAACAATGTTATCCACTCACCAATGTACTGGGATCCCCACCCCATACCATATGAGTAAACTGTACCTTGGATGAGTCAGCCCAAAATTCGAACACTCCTGTTCGCTCTTATTGGACATATCAAATAAGTACCTTATGCAGAATTATGCAGAATTCAATGAAAAGGCCTTCCTCTGGCTCTTGGTGGCATGAAATCTACCCATGCATTAAGCTTGGAACAGATGGCAATTGTTACGTCTCTACAAGAAAGATTTCGTTAACTCGCCAATTCATCATCTAATAAAATTCTATCCACTAAGGCTTACCTTTCATTTACGACCTTCTATCACTCAATTCCTCTTCTTCCTTTTTTAAAATTTTTGCTGACAAAATTAATAATTTCCACATTCTAAGAACTGATGTGCACAGTTTATTGAAAATTCCTTGTGGTTCCTATTTTCGGCCACTGAGCAGCTTATTACTGAAATCGTCCATCAATCGCTATATTTTCAGCGGAATGTCTAGCGATCGTGGAAGCCATCCGCTTAACTCACGCTCAACTTCAAAAGAAATTCCTTATAGTGTGGGATAGTAAGTCTGTCTTCTTCGCTTTGCAAGTGTTCCGCTCAGGCAAAAACTCACCCTTAGCTATTAGAAATCAGATCTTTACTATATAGCCTCAAATCTGATGCATTTTGTCTTTATTTCTCTGGATGTCCAGTCACATGGACGTTCTTGGCAATCACTGCACATAAAATCGCATCTTCCGGACTCCACACATGTTAATGATCGTGCTCTGATTCCTCTTGATTTAAAGACGATCGACAAAAACCAGTCAGTTTTTTCTTGGCAACAGCGCCGGAATAACTCATCTTATGGTCGTCACTTATACTCTTTATTTCCACAAATAATCAAAGCTCCTTAATTTATCAATTGCGGACTCAGACGAGACATTATTTAACAGGCTGATGTTTAATCACAGGAGGTGTAACGACCAGCCCTTTAGCCCTTTAGGGACATGTGGGGTCTTGCAATCTCCTGATCTCCTGTCCTGCTTGTCTGTCCGAATCTTGTCTCTTCTATTCGCCATTCCACACTTCGCAAATTGAGCTGACGTGTCCTTCATGACCGCGGCATTCTTGACATTTTGCGTTCACACAACTTAGCAGCTCACCCCGCAATGTATTCTTTCTTTAAATCCTGTCATCAAGATATATAAACGTTTGCCCTCAAATTACAAGCTTTCTCCCTTTCACACTCTTTTTCCCTCTTGCGCTTAACAGTTCTTTGTTTACATCACTTCTCTTGCGCTTAACAGTTCTTTGTTTACATCACTTCTCCCGTTACGAAATTTACCCCACGCCGTTTCATCCTATGTGGTGGAGGAGTAGTAGGTAAAATGAATAACACGCAGAATTAACAAGGAATTAATCAAATACAGTTTAATTACCAAATGCAAGGAAGTAATAAAATAAACAAACAACAATAACAATTATTTAGTAAAACTAAGCCTAACTTTACTAAGGGCCAAACAAAGAGCTTTGTGATCACATTGGCGTCTTTTTTGCATATCACAGCAAATTTTTGTTTATTGATTTGCTGACTAGAAGAAGAAGAAGAAGAAGAAGAAGAAGACATTCAAAATGATTACAAGATGATAAAGAGTAGAGTGAATTTCGTAGTGGGAAAGAGTGATGGAGTGCAGGCACGTGTATGGAAGTATGCTATGAAAGACCTGAAAGATTCACAGATTGTCCGCGAATATTTATACGTACTCTTGACAAGGTTTCAAAAAAGAAAGAAAGGATAGCGACCTGAATGCAAAATGTCAAAAACGCTATGCACGTTGGACAATTTGAAAAGTATGGAATAGCGAACAGAAGCGTCGACATATGCCGCTACCTATAGGACAAATAATAACCCGTCCGAGGTGGGAATTGCTAAACTATTTGCGGGGATAAGGAGCATATAGGACGACAGTGCATTGAATTATTCCCGCGTCAAGCGGAAAGCTTCTTATCGATTGCCCTCAAATCAGCGAAAATCCGATCATTGATATATGATGGTCTGGCCGATGCGATATTATCTGTAATGGTATTTCCATGAACATCCGTGTGACCGGGCAATCAGAGCAAATGAAAGCAAGACGCACTAGATTCTAGCTTGTATAGTAAAGGTCGGATTCCCAACACTTAAGGGTAACTTTTACCTGAGGGAAACGATTGCAAAGCGGATAACACAGATTCACTCTCTACGCTCTCTACATTGGAAATGAAATACGGAGCCTTGAAATTATCGTATCGAACTATAGCGTCAACGCTACTTTGCTCTTTTGCAATATTAAAAACTGAAAAGAAAAAAATGGAAAATTTCTAAAAACTAAATGAAAAAAACAAAATGTGAGAAGTGATTTATTTATTGTTGGATGGATAAGTGAATGCAGTTGACTTAACGTCGAACTTTTTCTGTAGGGCTATATAGAATATGCTGTTTGGGTAATACTGACTTGAAAAAAAGAAAACCGATGAACGTTTGAATTTGAATTCAAGGATTTAAGCGAACTTTTGCCCAAAAACATTATAAGTTTGTTAAAAATTGACTTTCTTAAGTAACTATAAACGAATTCTTTTTAAAAAACAAAAGTACGCAGACGCTTTTGAAAGTTGGTCAAGAGTAGATTCTCAATTTCGAAAGATGCCTAAAAGCAATGAAATCAGATATTCGTCAACGTTGATCGACGTCAGTTTAAAGTATTTTCGAAAGCGATCACTCATTTACGAACATATTGTTCCAAATTTTGGAAACCAATGTATTGGATGTGTGAATAAATGTTCACCTTTTTCTAAGAAGGAGTATAAGTAGTACTGTAGGCTGCTGAATAGAACTATGAGTTGTTCATTTGAAAGTACGTCCTTCAGGCTATACTTAACTGGATAAGTTGCCATACGAAAGCGTGCGCAGCATAGTTTCTTAGAGTTCCGCATAGGTAAAGTCGTGTGGAAAAAGAAACTGCATTTGCAGGAAACTTAAGTCGCAGAATAGTTCGGCAAAAACATTACCTGTAATGAACAGTGGATGCGTTATCATATCCAAAGCTCAAATAGTCCTAATGCAGCGTAGGCGAGCCATTAACCATTTGTGATACCTTGAGCTTTCAATGTGAAGGAATACGGCCGGGATAGTAAGTCTGATTGGGAAAATGTTTGTACTTCTAGCCTGGAATGTCTTAACCTCTTGGAGCAAACTTCTAACTTACGTTTCAGCACTTGCTGTTTTTAAACCCACTGATGTGCTGATATCGACTCCGTTTCCAATACCATCGCGCTTAGCATTTTTGCATTGAGACTTCTATACATGGTGGTACTTAAGATTGGCTTCGCAGCAACTGCAACGTTTATTAAATTCAACAAGATTTTTCCCCAATTCCATTAGTTTCAAGTCAATGACCCGCTTGAAAATTTCTAGACTTTGATAAGCGTAAAAGCAACAACTATGTCAAGGCATTAACGTTAACGCAATTATCCGAGAGAGTCGGCAATACTTTCCACTCTTGATAAATGACATTAAGGCGTCGCTCGTGTGACCCGGCACAGGTCAAACACTGTTTCATTTACACACGTTCCAAATTTGCGAGTATTATGACATGGTTTTGATATCACACGTTTTCAAAAGATCGAAAATGTCTTCTGGAGGATCTACTTTCAATTACTGGTTGCTGTCCAGTACCGTTTGTTAGTTTTTGATTACATTTTTATTTTTTCCATTTCATCATAATGTCGAACTCCGTATATTTAAAAGTTGAGGTTATGTTCATTTATATGTATGTTTGGAACGAAGTTTAAGCTATCACTGAATTTTATAAGCTTAAGATTTCGTTATATCGAAAAAGCGGTACATATCACCTTGATTTATATCATTTCAAAGCTTCGTATAGCACGACTTCGATTTGATATCAATCACGCTTCGATGCAACGCATTACATGCGTTTTAGTCGAACTTTGGTAGTCCTAAAGCAATTCCTTGAAGTATATGCTTTAAATAAACAGTAAGAACATTAAAAAAAAAAAAAAATGAATGGCTGAAGTGCATAATCGTGAGTTGATTCTATAGACTTTGCTTAAAGCTAAAATTGATAGGATTGGGTAAACTATGGTGCTACGAAAAGAAATATTAAACGATCATGGAAAAAGTGTAACTTTCATTTCTTAAGATCATTTCTTATGGATAAAGCATATGTCTGTAAACAGCGGAATCGTCGACATTTCTCTGCTATTATATCGGCTTGTGGCCATTAACCACGGGGTTCATTTTTGATTTTGTTTTCTTGGAAAAACATGAATAATGAACAACAACAAGCTCTCGCTAAGGCAATATTTTATTAATAAGACGCACAAAAACCCGATATCTCAAGTACACGATAGATTCTGCATACCCATCATCTTAGATCAAATAAAATCTGTATCGTACAAAGCGTATTGAATATAGATATAGTTTACATCTAAACATATTGTTATACATTTCATCCACAGTGTTGTGATTTTTATCAAAATATTTCACAAAAGGGAAACTCAAGATTTAACATAAGAATACATGGGCAATTATCAGACTAACGGGCCGACTCATTTCAATCGATTTAGAATGTAACTCTTCTCGATTGATATAACAAAAATTGGTATTTAATGGTATTGAATAACGAAAATGGGCTACTATCGGGTGGGAAAAATTCGTATTCACATCTTGGAATTAGAATAAATGGACAGTTGTTTTTTTTTTCCAGACTCATCTCCAGAATTTTTTTTTTTTTTTTTCAGACTCATCTGCTATGATAAAGGCAGCAATTCAAGCTTCATGCAATTTCGCGCAATGGAGTATAAGCTGAACGCAACTTTGTTTGCTAAACAGAAAATTTGAGGTTTTCTGCTCACTACTCAGAAACTATGCAAGGTGAAGCGAGATAAGACAGAGTATTTAAAACTACTTGGTACGTTTCCGAAATAACTACATATTACCTGCCTAAAAATGCTAAATGATCCATTCAAAAATAAATATGATGGATGCCATACAGCGTGGGTGCGTTTATTGTCGTAGTTTTAACATCTTCTCTATTTTCATTGTAATTAGGTTAAGCCTTTTATTATATATATTGCGGAATTTAAGTGAATCTTCAAGGCGTTCATAAATAAATAAATAGAACCAACAGAAAGTGTTTTCATTGCCTTAACCAGGTTTTGAACTTGTAAGAAGAAAGTATTTTGGATGTAATCGCAATTTCTTGTTCCTTGCTCACACGCTCCACCTTCGCATGTCGACGTTTTCGATCGTGAACGTTTCAAGAAAAAACGGCTGGGGGAAAGAGTGAATGAATGGTAAGTAGATGGATGGACAGGCGGATACAACGTAAAATCTTATGCTAACAAAGGTTCCCTTACGAACGGAAATGCTATTAATACCCGCTAGTGGGTAAACAGAAAAGAAAAGATTATCTATTCTATTGCATAGAACTTATGATTGGAAGTCTTATATACTTATATACTTATATATAGATAATTAATTAATTAATTAATTAATTAATTTTTTATTTCATATATTAATTTTTTATTTAATAAATTAATTTTTTATTTAATTAATTTCTTAATTTATTTTATTAAAAATTAATTAACTTCCAAATATTCAAAAGAATAGCCTTCCAATCAGAATCACATGCAAACATGAAATTTTTCGAAGTGGATTTTCCAAAAGTAAATCAAGCTTTCAGTTTCCGTTTTTAACTTCAGCAC
This sequence comes from Glossina austeni, assembly GCA_000688735.1. Lineage (NCBI taxonomy): Eukaryota > Metazoa > Arthropoda > Insecta > Diptera > Glossinidae > Glossina > Glossina austeni. The sequence goes on along the minus strand of KK502550.1, from coordinate 438,221 downwards.
AAATTGAACGCCTTCGTTGTATTCGTTATATTCATATTGTCGGCATACAACAACAAGTATCTGCGCCGCCATATTGTTGACGTTATGTTCGCCATTGTTTTTTTTTTAATCACATATTGTTATTACACTCAGATTGTCCGAAAGTACTTTTTATAGCCATGTTGTGTTTTTTTTTGTAGTAAAACATTAAAAATTAAAAAAAAATTTAAATTGATTTATTACATTTTTAAATATATATTTAATGAATTTTTTTAAAATTTAAGAAATAATTTTTAATGAAAAAAATCTGAGAAATGCATTTGCTTTGAAACGACCTTTAGTACCCTTAGTTAATCTATAAGTAAATATTCCTGGTGACTTCAAATATTCCCTTAAAGGGAAGGAGTACATCAACAATAGATAATAATAGATAAAATAAATAAAAGAGTTTCAATTTACGACCCAGAATGAATGTCGATTACTAAATCTTTGTTTCTAAGCAAAAGTGCTTTTTGTCAGCTAACTGGCACTCGTGCATTTACAAAGCGCTAATATATTTGAGGGCTATGTAAGATTCGCCCTATCGCAAGTATGTTATATATTTATAGAGGTTAACTGTATAAGATGCAACAATCTTTTATTCTCATCCAGCCAAATGACGAATGTGGCGAAAGCCTTTTCAAAGTTATCTCGTTCTATTCGAGACTATTAACACACTGCTTCGACTTATGTTATATCTGAGTACAAAACTGCATTATTCTATCTTGTGTATCTTGCATGCATGTCGATCATTTTTTCACTTGAAAAAGCTATTTATTGAGAAAAATTGGTGCAATATGGTTTAATCAAAATATTTTCCATCATTTTCTCTAGGTTTTTCCATCTTTGTGTCAACATGGCAGCGATCCAATCACCCACAAATTTTCGCATTTCTTCAGCTGATCAACGCGTGGGTTGCGGCAGAACCTCCCATTCGAGCTGTAGCAGTGATAACTCTTGCGACATGTGGATAACTGAATATTCCGCTTCCGCTAGCAAGAAGAAAGCAAAGTTATCCAACATATGAATATTTTACAGAAATCCAAAGCCTCTTAGTACAAGGCTCAGTGAATCGTATTTACAGTGCACTGTGAAAAATATCGTAAACATTGCGTGGCTCCACGTGCCACTCATACTGCTATTTATATAGATGAAGAGGACGCTCTTTATGATCTTAACAATGTCATAAGCACTTTATAGATAACTTCATGCATTACGTTTACTTGTTACAAATATTTTTGATCTTTCTTTAGATTTATCGTTTTGCTGCTAGTCAATGGGAAGATGAATGTTCTGTTATTTCGTTCTTCTCTAAATTCTGTAATTCTGTAATTCTGTTATTCTTCTATCCCTTTATTTTGTTGTTTCATCAAGCATCTCGAAGTTATCCATTCTTAATCATTCTTAACCATCTCAAAATGTAGCAAAATTAAGCAAAATTAAAGAAAATTAAGCATAGTTAAGCATTGTTAAGCAATGTTAAGCATAAATAAAAAGTATTTTTGATAAATTTTTACATGAAGAAGCTTTGTTTTATTGAGTATTATAACTAAAAAATTCTACATATTGCACATATCTGTATATCAATTATTGCACTATTTCACTTTATTCAGTTTCGCGGTAGGAAACAAACTTGCTATACGAGAGATGCCGCTGTTAACTGCCATTAATGCTCACTTTTAATTTTTATACATTTAAAAAATGTAAGTCACTCTGTAATTAATTTAAAGAGAATGAAACCACATAAGCAAGTCGTAACGAATTTTTCTAACAGATGGCGCTAATTTCACTAGGAATTTTTTTTTTTTTTAATTTTTGTTTAAAAGTACAATGTTGTTTATATGAAACAGCAGAAGCTTAACGTAACTTTTGTGTGAGTGAAGAAACAAAAAGTATTAACATATAAAAATAAAGTGGGCCAGTTTTGGACGTATAAGAAAACAAGAATTAAATATAAAATTAAATATAAACACGCATAATGGCATCGGCGATTGTATTGGTAGTTATGTTTGACGAAGTGTGAACGCTGCAATCACGAGTGCATGGTGTTTTAGAAACTTTTGTGATTGCGGCTGTTGCTCTTGAAGGAGGTTAGAAGTTTGACATGGCTTTGACTACACCAATAGATATCGAAAATTTCACTGTATCTTTACGTTACTTACAAGCGAACTTAATACAATTAAAAGGAAATGTTGAATACAAAAAATAATCTCTCCTCTCCTAGCATGATATACATTTTTTTTTTATTTGTGTAGTTTTATGATGATGCTCATTATTTTCCTCCACTTCCCGATCCCTCAAAGACATTTCCAATATATAATTTGGTTAAATTTGAGAGCCTCTTTGAATTTGGTTAAAGTTGAGAGCGTTTACTTAGTTAGTTTGTTTTTATGTTACAAACTTCCATAAGTCCATAAAGTATACAAATTTTAGTTAGAATAAATATTTATTTGTTGAAAAATGAAATAATATCAATAGTTTAGCCCTAACTTTCATATGTAAGTATATACATACATTAGTTTTCATTGGCCGCCTGTTGGGCGACGAAGATTTGCGTCGGAGTTCCGACGACTGCCATTTCCATTGGAGGCATTCAAAATGATTGCTTCTGTTGTCCCGCAAGGGTCCAGTTTGGGGCCTTTAGTCTTTTTATTAATGATTTGATTCCATGTTCCCACAACTGTCGCTTTCGTTTCCTTGCTGATGATGCGTAGATCTATCTATCTGTCGTGGCCGCGCGGAATACCGGATGGACAATTTGAATTTAAATGCTAGTGGAACGAAAGCTATTGTTATTTCACCGACCAGTTTGCCACCTATTGAAATACTTGGCGAAGTGACACATTTTATTAGCGCGGTCTCTAGCTTTGGGTTTTCGATGAACTGTCGCTTGAGTGCTGAGGATCATGTTAATTCTAGGATAATGCGTATCCATAACGTTGTGAGGAACCTGTGGCTTTTTTCGTCTGATGTTCCTACCATCGTGATCAAATTTCTTATTGTGCCACTCACATCTTATGGTGCGAGCGAATATAAAAACTTAGGCCTTCCTTCTATTGAATGCCCCTTTAATTCAGTAACGATATGTAAATTACATTAAACGATAGAAATTTTAATTCGTGATGTCTATCGAAACCAAATCTTAGTGTACAATTTTCCTTTCCCCCTTTAAATTTCATTTAAAAAGGTAGCATACGTTAGCTTAAGAAATAAAAGAAATATAAATTTAGTTGAGTTAATTCCAATTAAATTGATTTTCGAAAGAAATTTCTTCATGATTTCCTTGGAATAACCCTTTCTTTGTTTGACATGTCACGCATAAGTATTCAATGAAAGGCGTTTTATCACAACTAACGGACGTAAATTCGCAAAGTTTGTAGAATCAACTTTAACTATATTGTCCTGAACGTGATGTAATCAAAGTTTTCTGTGTTCACTATGGATACCAATAACAAACAGACAAATATATTTCAATACTGTTCTTGATAACATTAAACAGACATAACATAACATTACATAACATTAGATAGACAAAAAGTGACAAAGAATCTCCTACTTTGAATTTTGAACAAAAGGTTGGAACATCTCTGCACTTTCTTGTCTCTGCTAATATCACAAAACTAAAATATTGTTATATGTGCAATCTTTGCTAAAAGAGTCATTGGTTAAAAACCAACATCCATATTTCTCAGGAGAATCGAGTTAAGAAAACCGATTTCTTATTTATTAATTAACATTTAATATGCAAACACTAATATTTAGGTGATACTCTCAACTGTTGCCGACGTTCTAAACATTTTTCTTAACATTTTTTTTAAGTACAATAATTTCTATAAACTTTGATTTGTAAACAATTTCATATGTTTTCTTTTGAAATCGCTATACCTCTCTTTGATTTGTAAACAATTTCATATGTTTTCTTTTGAATGGTCGGGGAAAGTGCTATTTTCTATGCTCATCGAATAGGCCCGTGAAATTTATAATAATTTCGAGTTTTTTTTTATCAAACTATATGCAACCAGCATTTTACCTAAGCAGAGTAATTATGAACGCTTGGTGTAAAATGAAAGAAAGCGAGTAAAAACAATAAACAGGTGACTATAATAATTCAGCAATTGGTGGAATTCAGCAAAATTCGGTGTCAGGGTTGTTAATAATTTATGGTTATTCAGAGTCCAAGAAGAAGAACGATTACTTGGCAGCATTGGGGGATTGCTCGCATTGTTATTGTAAAGTTTTGTTTGCTCAGAGAGCATCTACTTGGCAGCATTGGGATTGAATTTCATAAGCGTTCGTGTAACTTTGGTGTTGTGTTTTTTCGGTGTCGTTTTATATGTGTAAATAATCTATAAAATAAACCCAAAATAACTGAAATCATTTTAAGAGTTTTAACTTCTTAATTCATTAAAACCATAACGACAGAAATTTTGTGTAAGCATAAAAGTTTTCATTTAAAAATTTATTCGAAAAGAATTGTATAACAACACCGCCCTTCATTTTTGAAGATTTATGTGAAAAATCGAATTTATTGGAATACGAAAAGTCTATCTTGACTGCCTGCGTTCCTTTAAAAAATCAGAATCATAAACCAAGTGACCCGTGCGATCCATATTTAACAAACATATCGTCAACGCTTAAGCATAAAATGATTTATTCTTATAAAGTTTGAAAATAAGTTCTTTGTTTTTGTTTTGAATGCTTATAAAATGTAAGGGCAAGGCCTGCTTTTTCTGAATTTTTTTATTTTATCTTTCTTCTCTATCCATTCCATTCCTTTCTTTTTCCTACACACTAATTGGAATTTTCTGCTCTATTGGAGTTTTGAGAAACTTTTTCGAGTTTGCTTTAATTTATCTTCTTATTGTTGTTATTGCTATGTGCTTATGGAATTGTAATATAAACAGAGAAGTGAACATCCGGAGAGAATAGTAGTGGAGAGAGAATAGTAGTGGAGAGAGAATGCAGTGTTTATATGGTTTTTCATTCCAATTTATTATTTTCCAAATTCCAGAGTTGCCCTTAATAATATCTTACGAATAAACAAATTTAATCAAAAAAAAAGGCAACTAAGTGTGGTGTGGTACAAAACGAGACAGAATTTATTAATTATATTCAATGAGGATGAAAATAAATAATGTTGAAGCAAGGATAATTTTTTATTAGTTTTTCTGCAACTTCATACATGATTTTTAGAAAAAATTCTCCTTTCCTGCAATGTTTTCTTTATAGTGATCTCTTTAATATGATTTATGATTTAAGTTTTGCTGCAACTTAATTTTGATGAATTGTTGCCGATTTCTACCCGATCTCCAAGTAGTTGTATTATATTTGATTTCATTTTGATTATCAATGCAATGTGCACAACTTGGCTACAGCTCGAGGATATCATATGATTTATACAGATACATATGTGCGGGAATTTTCGCGATCAACGTTCTACGGTCATTTAATTGTCCTTTTTCGGTTTTTCTGCTTTACAATCTTCCGAGCTGTAGAAATTATATGGAAATGAAAGGGAAAGGGCCACCTTTCGACCACAACATAACACACAGACTTGAAGTAGCATTGAGAAACCCAACAATCGAATAGGTTTTCGCTAATGATCTCGCGCATGGCAGTAGACCGGTCGGTACAAAAAAATTGATAAAAGTTGTTTAGTGCAACGTGAATAGCATGCAAAAAGAAGAGAATATTTCCTCATCATGGAAATGTCTTGTACTGATAGGAATAGTTAGCAAGGCTTTCCCCGTTGTAGGAGCTTCTCCGTAATGTATGTTGACGACAAATAGTGTACATTTCGCACCGGCATGGATTTTTGATTTGGCAACCATTTTTTTATACAAATCTAGATACCAAAGTAAAATTTATCAGATACGAAGAGTAATTTAGAAAATTGAGAGAATGTAACAACGGTTTAAGAGAGACAAGATACTAACGACCGCAGAAAATGCGCAACTTCAAATGCAGTTGTAGCATGTAATGTTTTGAAACGAAACACTCCTTGCTGTGTGGATATGTGAAAGAGTTAATGTCTTGTTGGCATTGCTTTTGTAAAATTTTGTTTTATTTGAGAGAAGATTTCTTTGATTACTTGGCACCACAAGGGGATTAATGACATTGTTTTTGTAAAATTTTGTTTGCCCTAAGAGAAGATTTCTGTGGTTACTTGGCACCATCACGGTTTTGCTGGCATTGTTTTTGCAAAATTTGATTTGCTCTGAGAGAAGATTTGTTTATTGTAAAATCGTGTCGGAAAAAGAGAGAAACAAATGCAGAGAGAATCACCACTTTTTAACAATTGCTTATGAACATTATGAATATTTTGTAGATTTCAGTTCGTGGAATACTCTGAGAAATTGAATTTTAGTTTTAGCTGGACGCGCATGAAGTAGGGTATGTGTTAATAATGTACTTGTAAGTACAAAAAAAGAAAACTAGTGATAATAATAAATCGTTAAGTGACTTTAAACGGTTAAACAGAAAAAAGAAAAAGTAGAAATCAATTGACCATAATAATAATAATAATAAATAATAATAACAACGGCGAATACATGAATAAAAGGTATTAGCAGTGAATTATACTATAATAAAAGATATATGTTTAAGCGCATGCATAAAAATTAAATATCTTGTAAATGGTTAATGAGTTTTGTTACTTCTTCAATAAGTGACCACCATTTTTAAAGGTGAATGAAACCAAAGAAGCGTGCTTTAAATTAATAAAATTAAAAAAGTGAATTGAAGAAAAGCAAGAATTCTTCATATTAGTATTGAAGCGAATCTTTAAAACACCCATTGTTAGGTGTAAACATACGAATACAGTCTTTTTTTTTTTGAGTTGTTTGCAAATTAAGATAATTTTGACAAAGAATATTTACTTAATATCTCTATATAGTTGCGCTCAATTTCAGATTTCAGATATCAGATCTATTTCCTCAAATGTTTCCATTGAAATGTTTTGTTTTCCTCATTATGTTTCAAAGTTTCAAAACTAATCCATGAGCGTTCATTTACAAGCCGACCACTAACGACAATGGTTTATAAAATGCTAATAAGAATAAACGCGAAGTTTTTGTTTTTTAAAGAGATTTTTTGTGAATACCAATAACGGGCTTGAAGCTGGTTTATGTGTTAATTGAACCGATCGACCACGGCTGTGTATACTTTGGAAGTTACGTGCTTAGCTGCGTTATTATAAGCTTAACATTTTGGTGTTGGATATCCAAAATTTAACGACTTTCAATAAAACGAAAAAGTAAATAAATGTAAAATTTAAATTTAAACCTTAAAAGTGAATTGAAATGAAATATGAGACGTTTTAGCGCTATTTTTAATTATTAACATAATATAAAAGTTGCATCATCGGAAATTTGGATATAGCGGCTAGACTAAGTGAACTGTGTTTTAATAATTCTTTTCATTTTTTTTTTGGTTACTAATTTGTGGAGTAATTAAGTTATAAGCGCCGTTGGACCTGACCCTAGAAATCTTTAACCCCTTATCCGTTTCCTGAAATTTCATGTTTGGTTAAAATCAAATTTGTTTCCTCATCGAAGGATGAGAGCAGATATCATAATTGGCTCACGATTCTTCATTCTCCTCTATTATATTTTCTTAAGAAGCTAGATTATGTAGTCTTAGTTTGTGTCTCCAGATTAAAGCGTGAACATGGGCATTATTCGCAATATACGAAAAACAATGAAAGCTTTCGTCCTTCACGAATCTTAACCTAAAACTTTGTAAAAATATTAACGCCATCTCAAAGCTGAGCGTGAGCTATATATAAAATGTATATATATTTTTGATTAGCGTCTGATTCTGATTTCAGGTTCTTGCCCTTCTGCGCTATTCTGTGTTGTCATAAGATGAGGCAACAAACTGAAATTTGTCTTTTGAAGATATTGATCTAAAACTTAGAGCATACGATTCTCATCCCAGTGCCATCTACTTAAAAGTTGTCCAAAAACGCCTTGATCAGTCAGCTGAAACGTCCTTAATTAACAAAAATTTTGCATATCACATTTAATAGAGTTTCTTCTGTAAGAAAATGCAACTTACGCACCACCGTTGAAAGTTTGATTTTACTTTTTAAAGACTTCCTCTCTGGGAGAATGCATCCTACTGACTACCTTTAAAAGTTTGGTTGCAGTTATTAAAGATTTAACACATTTGTTATTAAGTGTGCAACAAACTCTTGAATAGAAAACTTTTCAATGAATTTTTCAATAAAGGAAAAGGAGACCTTCGCATCTTAGCTTTTGTCGGCTTTTCAATATTATCCGGAAGTGTTTTCTCCACAATTCCACCATTATCTGGCGTAAACTATGACGTTTGCTGAGTAAATCGATTACAAAAACTTATTCATCTTATAACGAATCAAAGTAACTTCAATTTAAAAATTGTAATCTTGGGCTTTTGCTGTCAATTTGTGCCTCGGTTTCATCAACGTTTTGCCTTTGTTTGTCCTTAAAGCTTTCGAAGAAGAAGATCGAAATGGGAAATCATTAAGAGCAATAACGATAGTTATGTTCATAAATAACGACTCGTCATCGGGTAACTGATTTCGACACCGTTTTTTCGAGAAGATTTTAGAAAAATGGAGTGTGAAGTTGACTCAAGTACTATTAAAGACAATCTTAGGCAATGAGTATGGGCAGTGTTTGTACAAAGACCTCTTATTTAACGTATATTTCTTGTTGTCATTGTTTTAATCAATAGTAGAAGCGTTGCGATAAGTGGCCCAGAACGACTAACTGTTTGCATAAACTTGTGGATAAATAAGCATTGGGTGTGCAGTGAAGTTTCCTAACATAAACATATTGGATATTAAAGCTTAAATCAATTCTGAGACTAAAGTCTTAGAGCATTAGCATCCAAACGCCATCAGCTTTATTGAAAATTCTACCGCACTTGCAATTGGAAGCCACGACCATTGAGTTGTTAGGCGAGATCCATTGTGCACTCGGACACTCAGGCAAAATTGTAAAGAAAGGCCGATCGCATACTTTGCTATTAAAACGCTGCTTTAGCTTTAAATTGCCATAAATTTTTAAGTCTTTTTGTACGATCTTTACGATTAGGGTAAGACGGAAAAGGAAAAAATGGCTTGTCTGAGCATCGACTTTTATCAAATCGTTCGCAATTTCACTTTTCTTAAATATTTAAGATCAAGATCAGCATCCATTCTGAGGTATTGTGGCACGGCAACAACACGGAACTGTTTTATTACCGCTCGGCTACCATTTTATTCGATCAAATAATTTGGTATATCAAAGAGAATTTTATGCATGTAGCCCCAGTTAGATCTGTTGTGTAGTAAGAAATAGGCTATACATACATATATACATGTATGTATGTATGAGAAAAAGGTAGTGTGTATACACAGGAGGGTTGTTGTTCAGCATCTATACAAATAAGTATATGCCGCAAATTGAAAGAGAATTTTAATTAACTACGTTCTACTGTATGGAATTTACTTTAATTAGGGTATCGCTTTATATATATTAGGGATGCTAAGTAGAAATTCTATAAATTCTTTTAAAGTCAAGCACTTTAATATTTTAAGTTTTTTTAGCTCTTTAGACACATGTTTCTTTCATTTTTTTTTTTTTTTTTTTTTTTTTTTTTTTTTTTTTTTTTTTTTTTTTTTTTTTTTTTTGATTAGTCGGAGGGTTTCTATCACTGACTGAGAACTGTAGAGTTCAGTATACTTTTAACAATCACACCATGTGGTGAATATTTTATACTCGTTTGTGTTTTCTCACCCGAATAACCAAACACTCTTGGTATATGCTCTCTTTACTCTCTCAAATTTGATTGTTGTTTTATGCCTTTCGACATGCTCCTGTCTACGAGCCTTCGAAATTCTCTTTTCTTTGTGGTATCCATTTTGCCGCATAAGGTTTTGTTGTTACTGTTTACCTATATACACTACTCTATTATTCTTGCGGTTTTCTTGTTACAAATTTACTTTAAGTTTAATTTTGTATCCGTTTTTCAAATTCTTCTGTGATTTGTTTTATCAATCATTTTTTCTTATTGTTTAATTTTGTTTTTTTTTGTTTTTTTTTTTTTTTTGGCATCTGGTAAACCAAAGAGAGTGAGAGAGAGAGAGGAAGAGAGAAAGTGTAGATTTTGTATACACCCGTAGTTGCCTATTTTTTTATTTTGCTTTTGCTAATACTTGCTCTTTTGGTTTCCATCACTGCTCTTCTCCCCATTCATTTTTAGGGTGTATTTCAACGATATTATTACCAATCCGTTTATTAAATTTTTAATGAATTGTATATTTCTGATATTAAAATTCTTATTGGGTTTTAAATAGGATGGCGTATGCACATATAACTGTTGTTGTACAACTGTTTGTTTTCTAAGAGAAATGAAAATTGAAATAATTTGTTTGCGTACACTTCTGACTCAATGGATTTTTTCATTTATGGGAAATTTAGTGATTGTAATTTTTAGTGTTCCTCCGGGAATTATATTTCCTTGTCTAGTAAGGCAGTAATGGTGAGTGTCATTTTTAAAATTTTTAAATCTCCTCCTCGTTTACTCAGTCAGATAATTTATTTAAGTTTTCATTCAATTGCGTTTTTAATTAAGGTTAAGGTTTGCATTTTCGGCAAATCTTCACTATACTGACATATCCTTCCTTCGTGCTTTCGTGATAATGTACGCTTAGATAGCAAACGACGAATGGATCGTAATTATACAATCCAGGCATATATCGCTCAGTTCATGAATTGAATTATGTTTGCAGTCAATATCATAAGTTAGGGCCATCTCCCACCAAATATCTATACAATTGCAAATAAAAAGGGGGAAATCTTTTTGCCGATAGTTTAAAATTCAAAAAAGAAAACTGACAAAGTTAGGCAAACAAGCAATAAAAACATTATAGTGTGCTCTCACCGACGATTAAATAGCGTAGTCCACCCTACAGTTATTCATATAACGAGTTTTCACCACACGGCGTTATATGGGCAGTGGTCAAGAATGTTATGCGATCCGAATCTTTTTCAATAGCGCTCGTCCCTTGTTCAAAATACGGGACTTGGGTTGAACACAGAAAAACAACCCGAAAGACCGGACGGACAGACAGACGATCTTAGATAGAGTGATTTTGGATTGATCGGTGTAATAAAAGGTGGATCTTTTCCAAGTCTTTGTGGGTGTTGCATCCACAAGATCTTAATAAGCCGGTGTACCGCAAGTGATATAGAGTTTAAGAACGATTTGGTTCGCCTAACATTGTGGCAGTTTTACCATTGCATTCTTTGCCAAAACTGCCATCGTATATTTTCTGATAGCTGTTAGTGTCGTGGAATCACAAATCTGGGTACTTTTTCTTTAAAATTTTTGATAATGTGTTTAATGCTTTAAGACGATTTGAAGGGATCTCGCTTTGCTAAAATTGTCATACGATTATCGGACGCAAGAGGAGTTTTTTAATTGCTCCGCTTCTCTTAATACTTTTTCTGGAAGTTTAACGTCTTCGAGACAAAGTTTTGTGGCCGATCTACTGATGCGGCAATAGGCTGTACATTTTTCTGTGATTTCGGAGCTCATGAACTAGCCGCTACAATGATGTGCTCGACCCATTTTATACAAATTTATTCATTTTACATTTCACGTGTGGTAGAAATTTCAATAAAGCCGCTTGATTCAGATGCTAGTGCTTTAAGACTTTAGTCTTTGAATTTACTTCTCTGGTTAAATTAATTATATCGATAATAATAATAACATCGCATTCTCTTCTCAAGAAGTACGATTTACTTTTACAAAATATTACAAAACTCTTTACTTTTCACAATTTTAAAGGGAACGCTTCCATTTTACCGTCCACTTTAAAAGCTACTGCTCTCGCGCCCATTTTCTTCTCCACCTTTGTGTAAGGGGAGTACCTGTGAATGCGATACACTAGTGAGATGGCAACAATAGTAGGCTTTTCTCATAGCTTTTAATGTCCTTTGTGATGTATCTAAAATCTGGAATGCGTTTATTTTACTCTGCAAATTTTTTTACGTTCTTTCAGTTACTGCATGATAGGTGGTAGCAATAACGTAGTTCTACGATTAGGTCTGCCTGGTTTTGTGATGGTAACATAGTATATAAACCTATTCTGAGTAGCATTACAGAGACGTCACTAGTCACAAAGCATATTTTTGGTTGTGGTTTTGTAATAGTGTTGGTATCGGAAATGGTTTATTGTGAGTGTTCCTTCGGCATATGAAAATTGCTTTAACAAGAAAATACGTAATTTTCTCTTAGGACTGGTGAATGATCAAAATGCCACAAAATATTTCGCTGGGTCCTTTGTTGTACGTGAATACTTTCTACAGTTTTTTATTACTATTATAATTAATTTAGTCAGAGAAATAAGCGCTAAGGCTAAAGTTTTAAAGCACTAGCATCTAAGGTACGACCACTAAGTTGCTAGTCAAGATCCTTTGCCTACTCTGCAGCTCAGGCGCATCACAATTTCTAGTTTTGGTAGGTATTTTAGCGGTTTTTCATACCTCCCATTGTAAGACGGGGGTATACTCGTTTTTGTTTTCCAAAATGTATGTAACACCCAAAAGGAAGCTTGAGAGACGCTATAAAGTATATATATTCTTGACCAGCGTGAAGTTCTGAGTTGATTCAGCCATGTCTGTCCCTCTGTGTGTCTGTGTGGTGTGTGTTGTCGGCACTCTCCCGGTCGCAAAAATGAAGATATCGACTTCAAAGTTACTCGGAAATTATTAAAGTTAGAAGCCTGAAACTTTCCACGTTTGCTTTACGAGACACTTTACTCTCTAGGTCCAATCCACACAAATTGACGAGTGATTAAATTAAATTTTTAAAATTTTTTTGGGGTTTTAAGCTTATTTATCATAAAGCAGACAAGACAAAACGTTTAAAACTATTTTGTACACTCCTCAATCGAAGATATATTGTCTGCCTAAAACTGGGTTTCTTTTAAAATGAATATCGTAGACACCGCGATTAATTTTTTCTTAATAATACCAACGATATGAGTATCAAATAAAAGAACTTGGAGAGTAGAATACAAAAAGCATAGTGGTGGGTATGCGAGATTCTTACTTGTTTTTTTTTTACTATGCTTTATAGCATAGTTTAAGGAAACGCGGAATTGTGATTTCTAACAATGGTACAAACTTCCAAAATGTGAACTATCACGATAGCCTTCTCTGTCTCGAGAAAAATCAAGAATTTCTTTTATTATGCAGAGTTGCAGATAGATTCACACATTTTGAAGATCAATAGTAAGTAAGCCTTAACCTTAACTCCTTAACTCAGCGGTTTCCAAGCTTTTTGTACCGGCGCCCCCCTTTAAAAAACAAAAAAAAAAAAACTGAAGCAATCAGATGCTTCTGTTTACTGAAGTTTGGCGCGAGTAAGCACGAGAATAACCGGGATGTTGCAAGTGCTTATCTTTTGATTCCACGCCACACCGGTACTCGGCTTCAACCGTGAAAGCGAGATATTTCGATTCGAAGAAGAGTATGAATTGGATGTTTTCGCATTTGTACACCAAAAATCCGCGGCGAGGATTGTGGATTACGTTTACTGCTGATTCATTTTTTTGACACCTATTTGACTTTTTTGGTTTGTATTTGAAAATGATATTTTGGAAACAGCTACATGCCCCCTTTGCCCCCCTTGCAACAGTATCGCGCCCATCTAGAGGGGCGCGCACCACAGTTTGGAAACCACTGCCTTAACTGGTAGTTTTACATAGAAGATGCAAAAAAACGGAGGAAGGCGATCTAAATCATTTAAACCGAGATGTAGTGTTAGGTATATGAGAAAGGTGTACATTGGAAAAAGCGTAGTGTAGGTAAGCTTGTGAAATTATCAGATCATTTGTACATCAAATCTGCGAATGGTTCAGGAAAAGCTGTGATATCTTTTACATGAATATCTGCATAATTTATGGACAAGAAAATGTAGAAAATTTCTCCTCATATTTTGAAATTTTCTTTAGTTTTTAATCATTCCATACGATTTTATCAATGAGTTATTCGCATTTCGTAACTTTATATAGTTGTCTGAAATTCCCTTTTTGTTGATTACATACATGCTCTTAGTAACGTACGACAAATGAAGTTCGTGCACCTGGATTGTGTATTGCGTAAGACTCTATTTACAATATTGACAAAAACGGTTTACAGAATATAATTTACAAAGTCATAGAGCACTTAGTTACAGGGATTCGTCGTTCCACAACGTTTTACTTCACTGAGCGCCGAAACACATTCGAACTCTCTCGGTTCAAAGAAATCGTTGTCTTGTAAATTCCTCCAAACACATTCAGTCCTAATGATTTTGCTCTTATCCTCTGGNTTTCCTTTTCTATTCGTTACCAAAAAAACTTTTGTTAATCTTCAGCTGGCTAAGGCGGATAAGCATCGAATATTCTTGGCTTTATTGCTTCCCTAATATCTCAAGAATTTTTCACGAAATTCTGACGGCTTTTCTATGCAATGCCTTAGTCAGGCAAGGACAACCGTGAAATACTGCGCATCACGTCGCATACCACAATCAAAAGTTGAGAAGTTGATTAATTTTTAGTTTCTTTTATTATTATTTTAATGGTATAAAGAAAAAATGAAGCAAACCTCCCGTTCCTATCATGTACCGAGATATACTACTCTTAGGAGATTTAGGTTGAACTAAAAAGGACATTTTTTTTTTCATATTACGATTTTTTCAAAATACCGTGTTATATGAGGAGTGGTCGAAAAATAGTCGAATTCATTCCATTTGCAATAGAACTCTTTTCCCATTTCATATAAATATTTTTAAATCGTCTTAATGTTTAGTAAGGTAAGGTGGCTCTTAAAAGCCAATACAAATCGAAAATAGATGGCAATCAACCCAGACTGGCAATAGTGAAACAATCATTTATAGGTTATACCAAACCGATCTTCGTCTCAATGTTGGTAAAAATATTATTCAGTGCCATCTAAAAATTGTCCCCGTCAATCAAATTATGTTCTCTTAATTAACAATGCTTTTTAACAAAGGGTACAACAAAGGGGTTGGTGGGTATCACGATTTTCACTTGGTTAACTTGTTATTTTTCATTTGAAATGAACAAAAAGTAAGAGTAAGAATATGTATTCAGAAAGGGCCCATAAAGATAAAGTTCAATTGTTCTCCTTGATTGTACACCGTCTGGCTTATCGGTCAAAAGTTTTCCTATGTTTCGAAAATATGGCGTTACTCGATAATATTATTTCCTACCTAGAACTTCATGGGATGATTCCTTAAAGTCATAGGCTCTTATTCTTTTACTTAATTGTTGTCTACGTCTTAAGAAAGTTCGGGTTTTCGTAGCCTTTTGGATAGAGTGTGAATCATGAGTACTTGAATTAATTATTTTTTCCCTCCATGCATAGAAGGACGTACCTTTCCAGCGATTTGACGAATTTGTCATGTATTTCTGTACATTTTTCAACAAATTTATCTTGTAAGCAAGACGAAGTGCGTCTTACTTCCAAGTAATGTCTGGTAAATGATAAAACGGTTCAAGAAAGTCACAA
>KK502550.1:389206-411578 GCA_000688735.1 Glossina austeni | reverse complement strand
ATTTTCATGAAAATTCATCCTTTGTATGGCAGAAAAGTCTAAGTTTTAATATGTAGTGATGGAAATTGATCCATAATACTATAGTGATTTCATACAAAGATGAACTCTACAAAACTTGGACCATATATGCATATTTTTGGATCGTGCCCTATGTAAGGATTAAATTTGTATTATATTAGATGGCGTTTTGGGCTCGCTTGTCCATAAACACGCACATAAAATATGTGCGTTTATATAGAAAAAAGATATAATTTTTGTGTTCTAGAACAAAAATAAGAATTGTGTTAGACAATGTGGTGTAGGGTATTCAATGGTCCGCTTTGCCCGACTATAATGTTCTTATTTGTTTTTTATAAAATTTCGTTATTTAGTTAAGTGAAAAGTTCTCTTTTTACAGAGCATCGACCGAATCGATTTTCTTAACAATAAATTTTAATCTGGCACAGATACAAACACACGGTTCTTTTTAGAGGCCCATTCAAATGCCAAGTTGAGAAAACGTAAAAAAAAAAAAAAAGACAAGAAGAGGCAAAAGAAAGGGAGAAATAAGGAATCAAAGAAATGCAGTAATATGTGCTGGTAGTAATATCCTCTGCAGTGTTGGAATAAACGAAATAAATATGTAAAGATAAATAACTAATAAATAAAAAAAATAATAATAAATGATGACAGCATTTCCCTGCTAGTCAAACTCAACGCTTTTTTGTAATTCGTTCTTATTTATGTACAGTTAAAATGACATTTTTCATAGGAAATAAAGGAAATATTTACTGTGAACGATAGAAGTAACATAAAATTAAATAAAGAATATAAAAAAGAAATCAATCTTAAACTTTTAGAAGTACATTGTAAATAGTGACAAACTGGTTTTGAAACGAATCATGGTTACTCACTAGCTGCAATAAATTAATGAAAGGAAATTATTTTTTTTTATTTTCAGTTGGGCTGTGTAAAGTTTTAAGATCGATATCTTTCTTCGGTTTATTTGAAAATATCCCATTAAATAGCCTAACTGTTAGCCTATTTCGTGAAAATCGAGAAGAATAATGTGTTAAGTCCCCGCTTTCATGTTAATAGCAAGGAACCATACGGACAGACGGACAGATGGATAGGATTATAGAAACGCAGATGTGTTTCACGAACACGATAATGCCATCGTTCGATCACAGTATCGTTGTTGCACAACAATAACCGATGTGAAGGCTAGGTTTTTCCAACCTCCTCATTTATTAGTCTAAAAAACGTATGTTATACCCATCAGATGTTAATTACGTAGATCTTACCCTATTCAAATCAGTAGTCATCACCGCAATGTTATGTCAATCATCAACAATATCGTCTCTTTTCAGTCACTTTGTATTTCTATTGCGTCTTCCGTAAAAGGTTTTTTTTCTCAAAATCCTTTTATCTTTTGTTTTTCTTTAATAAGCTAGCTGTATACGGCCAAGCGTTCTTTCGGCTCAGTCCATAGAGAGGGTGAAAAGAAGAAAAGAAAATCGAACATTAAGTCTAAGCATCTCTTTATAACAAAGATCGGCTTTGTTTTTTTTTTTGCTAAAGTTACAAAGATAACGGTGTTAGTAACTGTCTTGGATTATTCATGCATGTAAACCCCAAAATAAAGAGTACGCGGGCAGTATACAAACTCGCACCTGTGTCGAAGGCAATGTTGCGTCTAAATTTCGAAGCAATCGCTAAAAAACGTCCGGAGATATAAGATTTCGAACGAACGAATATGTAAATCTTTATACGCTACAGAGCTTGTACAACGGTACAACGGTGTATAAGTTCGTGTGGATGCATGCAATACATAGTATGAGTTTAGATGGACTCACACTTTATTATACCGCTCGATTCAGAATCACCTCATGAATCGATTAAAGCTTGTGTGTCCGCTTGTGTGTCTCGTTGTGTTCAACTAGGCCCCATTTTTTCATACACTGACATATTCACTGACATGTTTTGGCCAAAGGGCGAAAGCTATTGAAAATTCGCATATAACGCTTTATTTTAAAAAGTCATTATGTGAACAGCTGTAAGGCGGCGTAGGGTAGCTGATGGCCGCGACCTACTATAGAGTTTCTACTTGCTATTTCTTTTTTTTTTTTTTTGTAAATGTAAACATTTAAAAATATAAATTCAATAGAGACTTTGTTACGAAAATTCTCGTACTGGAGAATACCAGCTTCATAATTGGAAAGGAATTGGAGGGCGATGGGTTTCACACAGTTTTTGATTATGTTTTATCTGCTTTTTCGTCACGGTTACTGTAGTGATTTATTTTGAAATTCTTTTATCATTTCTTTTATTTCATACATTTCTTCATTTCCAGTCTGTCTTTAGACCATAAAGAAATTTTATATTTAAACTTTTGAACGACATGATCTATGCAGTTACACTGGACTAGGCAACTGCACTACTATGGAAGATAATAGTTATCAAATATATTTGAAAAATAGAGGGATTTGTTTGAGTATATGTGATCATATATTTTATATATTATAAGGTTTCCAGTGCCTACTTTTTGGCTTTGTGACAGTTTAAGAAGGCTTATTAATTTAATTATTCCTTTTGTAGTATGTATGTATGTAATATTTATGTATTAGTTTTTGTAACATGTACGTATTGATTATATTCCCTGAATAATGGGAAAAAAGCCAAAACGCAAAAGTGTTTTCTAATCATATTGCTGTGCAAGCGTATCCTCTCACCCATCTGACTCATTTTCAACACCGCTCTGCACATATGAATTTACGAATGTTTTCATCAAATCGCGCGAAAGCTTTAATTTTGCAAACGGGGGAAAACTTATCACGAACATTTACACTGGTGCGTATGATCAATGAATCTCGATTGCTTCGGAATTCAATGAATGATCAATAATAGTTATAGTTTAAAGGGCGTCCGACCGTTCCTTCTGGGTGTTGCAAACGCTTTGAGAAAATGAATACAACAAAGGCCGAGCGCGCAAATTTTTTTTTATTTATTTGGCTCACTGGCTGCACTGTCTTTGAATTTTGCATTATAACGGGGCATAGAATTCTTGTTTCTATTGTCATCTATGGAAAAGCATTGTCCAAGCATTTTTCTGTTAATTTTTACAAAATTTTTTGCCTTTTTGACCGCATAGCTGTGAATATGTTCGACAGTGACGATAAATTTCGAATACAAAGATTACTTGATAAAGTTTTTGCAGACTTTTAAGAGAGAATGCAACTAACATAATAATGTGCTTGATCGCAGCTTGACCTAAGTTTTCAAAGTCAAAGTGCTCCCTTTAACATCTACCACGTGATACGTACGATCTCGCTGGGAAGTGCAAAGCATATTGTTTTGAACGTTGAATAAGTCGAATTATGTGTCGCAGAAAAGCAAATCTGGTGCTTTTCGCATTCTACTTGAACCAAGATGTTTGTTGAAGTTGGACGTGTTACAAAATCAAAACATGGAATGATAATCTCAAGCGCAAAGAGTCTAGCTAGAGGCCAGAAGAATCATCAATGTAGACGGCAAATCCGAATATAAGTTCTTCTGTATACGAGTGTGGATAAGTGTGGAGTAATTTATTGTTAGCTTCTTCAAATGAACGGGATCGCCGCTTGATAACTTTATCAGATACATATTACAAAACTAAGCTGCTCATTAAGAGCAGAAAGGCTCATGATGAAGTGGTATTCCAGCAGGAACACCCTATGCGATATATTGTACATTCCGTCCAAGAAACGTTGGTAGCAATGATTGTCCTCTTTCCATTGTATTGTTTAGACATTGTTTCTTCCGCTTCCGCACTTATTCCAGACGATTGCTTACGACATGTCGGAGCGTTCTTTCGCTGCAAACGAGCAGTTATTTTTTGAAATCGATATCGATCGATGCCAGAAATTTGCGCAAACAAACGACAAAGGGGGAGGGGCGCATTGAATAAAGTATCTTTTCACGGCTTTCTTTAAATATAAACCTAATTCTACTAAAAATCTGCAACTAATTAATCATAAATATCGTGCAGTGTTCCACAAACACACATTTCTGTTGAAACTTAATTGGCTTGTCTTAGGCAATATGGTAGGCTAATCTAAAAGCTTTTCCTTGTTCATTTCTCGAGTGGAAGTAATACTTTTGACTTGATCAGGATATACTAATCTTATCATTTTAATTCCAGGTACAATATCAGTCACGGATTTAGTAGCGTTTAAAGGCGTTCGTGTCGACCCGTTGCATTGCGAACGTTTTCACGATTTCGTCTAATTTCTCTTCACCGTGAAGACTACATTTACGAATAATTTTTTTGTTTATTTTAAGTTGCAAAAAAAAAATCGCTTTCCAATTTTGTACTACGGCTTACATTTTTCCTTTCGAATATGTTTCATCCAACACAATTAGAGACCTATTAAGCATTTATTTCCTTGCCATTTATCCGCAAAAATGATATGTAATGAGCGTAACATAGTACGGACTTACCGCAAAAGATCGAACTGTTATCAAACTTCTACCAAACTTAAACAGACACTGACGCGCTTCAGTTGAGTTCTAGACTAAAACTTCAGACTGCATTTTAAACAGGGCGTAAGAATATTCACCAACATGGCGATGCCCGTAAGAAGTTTCGTATAACTTAAGTCTTTTCATAGAACCGCGACATTTTTCCTTTGCTTTATGTTGAGTCATAGATAATTTCTTCTGAAGTTTAAACTGAGTACAATATTGGTATACATTTCACCAGAAATGTAAGGAATGAGGAGAATTTGTACGCGCGAACCTTGACGATGCGACCCGAATGTTTCGAGCACATCGCTTCGTTCTGCCCAAACATCTTTGAGATAATTAGAAAAATGTGTACGTTTGCGACTGGGAATTATAATAACACATTAGATTATATCCAGTCAAGAGTCCCGTGTCTAACATATATTTAAATGTGAAAATGCATCCATGCATGGGAAAAAAAGGTTCTGCACATACATTTGCCTTACATGTGCTAGTAGATGAGGAAATGTTTGAAATGCAATATATCCGTCCTGAGCGCGGGTGGGATTTTTATCATTCGTTGACACGAAGCATTTTCTAGTGCAATACGACTCGTTCAACATACATGAAAAAGTAGACATAGACAGACAGATCAAATAATTCGAAAATAAGCAGATACAATAAAAATAAAATAAGCTTCAACACTCAAACGTCATAGAATTACAAATACACATACAATTAAATTCTCTGCTTTTATCTACACTCTTGTATCTGCCATAGCAGTCATAAAGTAACCACCATCCAGATGTTAGGAAACATCAATGATTAGAGGGTTGACATGAGAATACGAGCATTGTGTGTGTAGCACTGTGTGTAGTAGAAGCTTTAAGAGACAGAAAAGCAGTGCCACAGTGTGAGGCGGTTAACATAGGAATATATCAACTATTCAATGACTACCACTTGCAAATAGAAACAATTGCGCAACCCCGGTAATAATAACCAGAAATCAGACGACATTGTTGTTAATAGTTTTGTTTAACGAATAAGACATCGATAGTGCTTGCACTATGCAGTAAACAGAACAGGAACGAGAAAACCAACGCATTCTAGATACGAACAACTTGAATAGTGTGAATGGTAACTGGAGTTAATTTCCTTGGTGGATTCTTTTATCAAAAATAAATTAAATGAAAACTGATGTTTAAACGTTCAACCTAAAATGGAACTTGCAATTATTGGCGCTACATGAAACGAATTATTGTAAATGAATCCAACAACAAACACAAACCCTAAAATAAGGGAAAGTCAACTGTTAAATACTGGACATGGACTTATCTTCTTCATCTGTTCCTCAGCTCGCTTTTCAATAAAATATCAAAAATTCTATCTTGTTGTCGCAGAAAGAAGAGGCCCGAAAAATAGATCTATGTGGCCCAAAGTTACCGCAATAAATTTTCACTTCCTTTTCTAAACCCGTCTATTATGATGTGATTGCATTATCCTTTCAGTTGATCCCAAGAAATTGAAAATGTAATGCAAACTAAGGGCTTGAAAATAAATTTGAATTTAACCAGTAAAGCCATTTTCCAGCTCTCTTAACGGAGCTCCATAAACACCGCAACAGAGCTCTGTTGAGTAGTTACGAAAAGGATAGCGTTGGATTTAAAAGACCACTCCGTCCAAACCGGAAAGCGTTAGATATTTTTATGGATTAATTTTCAAACTAGCGAAACAAAATCGAATGCTGCTTTTCGCAACTATTTTTACCAAGTTTCAAAATACCAAGACTACTTAGCACACGTCATTTACAGAGCTCTGTCAAAGGAGAAGAGGTCAAGCAGATCCCTAAGTACTTGTCTTTGAATAATATTTGAAAATATTCACGCATTCGAGGACAAAGAGAATAGAATATTATTTTATTAAAGGATTGGAGACCAAGGGTAAAAAGAAACACCATGCAACCCTGCTCTTCTCGTAAAACGGTTTTTAAAAACACCTGCACCATAACTCTTGTTCTTTATATGCAAGTTTTTTGCAATATCTTTAAATGAAGTCCTTTTTTTTATATTTTTTTTTTGTAAACTTTATCTGCTAACAAAAAACTCCCCTTTTGGGTCCTAAGCTGAACGTTTTTATTTAAATAGTCGCCGAGCACACGAAGACAAATGTTTTAAAAACATCTTACGGATTTTTAGACTAACCATCGCATAAGATAGAGGCCTTAGAAGTCGGCAGGCAGTCATTACCATTTTTATACTCCACATACTCCAGTATTCTAAACGATATTTGCGTGACGCCGGCAAGATCTCTACTTACCATTCGCCGATTTGTGGGTGAATATTAATAATTAAATATAAAAATTAAATTAATTAACGTGCGGATATACGTGAAAACCAGAAGGACTTGAGATAGACCCACCTTTTTTGATACTAATTGATTTACAGTCATCTTCTAAATTACAGCTTGTCCGTCCATCTGTCCGTCCGCCTGTCTTATATTTTTGTGTTCAATCTGTAGGTCGCGATATTCGAGATATATCGCACATCAAACATGTTTTGTCTCAACGAGGAACAGTATTGAAAACAGTTCGTATCGGACCACTTTTTTGACCACTTCCAACCTAAGGCCTAATTTTGAAAAGTCTCTTTATGAATAACTGTATTAAGCAAAGTGATGTAGAGTATTTAATGATGCGCCGTGTCCCTCTCTAATAATTTTACTTGTGTTTTGTAATGTTTGTGACTTCATCATCTCCTTTGGTAGCAAAATGAGAGACTTTTATTATGACGATTGCTTCGGAATACCAATTTTGATATAAAGTCATAAAAACTGCGATAAGAAAACACATTGTTTTTCTTTTACGGCCGGTCACAATGGTGTAGTGGTGCTGTTAGAGTGTGTTTTGTAGGTTCAAGTTTGCATCAACTGTATTCAGGGCTGCAGAGTCGCTGGAATGTCTTCGATATTCTCATTTTTTAAAATTTGTAAAAATTATTTTTTCAGCACTTAAAAGTGGTTGATATTCTATTACCGTTTTTTCACCCAAATAAAACTTGTGAAAAAAAGCTTTTGTCGCAATTGCAATGCCATCATCTTAAGAATACTAATCTTTGACGCAGTTTACCATATATGAGCATCGTAAGCAAAACAAGGAACTTTATGTATCTTTGTAAGGGTTATAAGAAAAAAGGCGATTATATTCCATTAAAAACAGGTGAGTGAGTGCATATTTGCTTTGGCGAATGTTTTGAGATGCCACAGCTTTGATAGAGGGCGTTATTGTCAACTGAGAAGAACTGAGAAGAAAAATAAAAGCGGATTAAGTAAGAAAGAGAAGAAGAAAAGACAAAAAGGAAAAACACGAATAATCAACAAATGTAGAGTTTTTTTTTAACAATTGAAAGCAATTACATGAAGAATTGGATAAGAGAAACAATTACAACGAAAACAAAAAGGGATATCTATCCTTTTAACTCCATGAAATGAAGTGAATGAAGAGGATGTAACGAATGCTGAGTAATTAGGCTTAAGACGGGTGAACTAATATATTTAGTGAATGATTTGGCATTTTAACGTCCAGTCAAACATATAGCTACAGATAAAATCGGGCGAGAAGTAGTTAACTAACAAAAAGAGTGTTAATCGATGTATTTTTTGCATTCATCACCCTTTACGTTATTATTATTCCGGGCACAGTGGCCACATTCCCTAGTTATTTGCTCATAATAATTGCAAGATTTTGAATTGATTTTTGTTTTTAATTACTTTTTTTGTTTTTTAATTACTTACTTACGCATTCATGCTGCATGATTAGTTCGAACACGTTTGTACGCCGCGGTATAAAATTATTGTTGTTGTGCCCTATAGCACTTGTCGTGCAAGGGCATATCAAGTTTGTGCGGATGTATGCAACGCCTAGAATAACATCAGCTTTTTGTATTGGTTTAAGCTGGTCTGTCCGTCTATCCGTCTGCCCGGCCGTCCGTCAATCTATTGCCTGTCTTGTTTTCTTTTGTTCAAGCTACAGGACGCAATTTTTGAGATATTTCGACGACACTTGGCGCACTGATGTTTTTTTGGGACAAGAGCGAACGCTATATATGTATATAAAATGGTTTCCATCGGACAACTTTTTCGACCTTACTCGGCTTATTTTGAAAAGTCGAAAAATCATGTGGTGTAGGGTATTTAATGTTGGGCGGAGTTCCACTATACTGTTCTTACGTGATATAAAAGCATTGTTCCTTCCACTCGCGAACTAAAAGAAGAGCCGATAGTTTTGCTTTGCTAGTGTTCATCCTACCTTTTTAATCCTAGACTTCATTTCTTTGGTCTAAATAAATTATACTAATAACAATAATAATTTTTTTTTCTATCCCGATAACATCGAAAGCTATGTGTTATGCGTTTTGCTAAGAGTTTTTGCAAATGGCTTGTAGCGCAGAGAGAGAAAATAAATTAAAGTCTTATAATAACTCACGAAAAATCTAAAAGACCATAAAAACCGTAAAATATACACTCGACTAAGCATTAATTAATGCAAATCCCATCGCATATAAATCAATTTTAAGAATTTTTTTCTTTTCCGCCTTTGCCGGGTGTCATGTACAAAAATTCCACATTTTTTACATATAATCATGGCATTCAAGGTTCCTTCATAAGTAAAAAATGCTGCTAAACTTAACTTGCCGTACATGTGCAACTAAATACCAAAAATATTTCGACGAGTCGGTTTATTATTTTTTCTTTATTGGACTTAATTTGTCGTTAAATTTAATACCTTACGAAAAAACTTTCTGCTTTGCTCTCTCCCTTCTTCTCTGTACGTTCCTTTTTCATCGCTCTTTTAATGCATAACACTACTTAACCCTTTTCAAAGTAATAGCACACCTTAAATATAAACGAACTCTTATGTGTACGTTTTCGTACCTTTATAAAATTCTCAAATTAATAGCACATTGTCGATTTATTTATGGTATTTTATATTTACTACTAGAATGGCTAGGTATACTAAGCTAGCTTTCCTGTTGACACAAATTGTACGGAAATGCTTACTTCACACGTATCTGTAGTTGCGGATATCAAGAGACTCTCGCCAATATATACATACAAACGCATGTGACGATCTGCGCTACAAATTCAATATTGAAGCCATTATACATGACTTGAGGTATTGGAAAATTAGGAACAGTTTGCATCATCTCTTCAAACACTATTTACAAGACTGTTTACAAGAGAACGTTTTTTCATTTCCTTCGAAACCTCATGTGCTAGTATTTAGAAATATTTAGAAAAGTTTGCATGAGAAGCGCAAAACATGTGTAGTGGTCTTAAAATGTTGACGTAAACTTTTTTCTCCCTTTTCCTTTAGAGCGAAAGCATTGATTTTTCAATTGGTACAACAAATGAAGGGCTGAAGAAGAAATTTGTTTAACCACTCGCTTGCTTGGGCATATTTTAACGAAACTCAATCTAGTGATAAATTTTGAAGGTTAAAGAATTGATTGTGTGAATATGAAAAATGCATAAGAGGCTAAGTATAACTTAATTAATAGGGGATATGTTGAAAATGTACAGACAGCAATACAACGGCATGCAATAATTCAATGGCATCGTTGGTCAATTTGTGTTTAATTAGTTGACGGGTAATAAATTGCATACTTTGAGGATTTGTTTTCATTTGCTGTCAAATTGTGCAAAAATTTCATGGACGCGCGAATATTCGAAATGGAGACCGTAATCTGCCGCCGAAGCGGCCGGATTTAATACATTTAAACGTTTCTCTTAAGACAACGCTTAAAATGATTCATGCACTTAAGGCAATATTAGAGCTGATATTGACGATATATTGCAAATGATAGGCAAATTAGTGATTGAAAATTTTATGAGAGGAAAGAGCGGTTGGAAGCAAAATGGGGACGAGCATCTAGCATTCCTTTACAAAATACTTCTCTTTTTTATACCTTTATTGTGCCTTTTAGTTGATTCAAAATAAGGCGTTAAGGTGGTCGAACTGAAAAATGTCGCCTTTTTTCACCTATATATGCGCATCTATATGGCAATCGCTTTTGAACGAGATGAAAAAATTTGAATGTTACGTCAAATTTGAAGAAATTGTTAACATAAGTTCTGGAAAGCAACCTTTGAATTCTTTCAGTTTGTTTGAAAGTTTTTTCACACAGCTTGCCGTAGTAATAATGAAAATCAGTAGCATTTTCTTACTCGGCAGCTCTAAAGTCTCCAATTTGATTCCAATACCTGGATGAGCTAAGATAATAAATTTTAAAAGATTTTTTAAAATACTTCTTGAAAGGCGAAAGACGCTTGCTTCGAAATCTTGCATATAGACTCGTAAGGCGCTGATGAAATTGGGCAACATTTTCCAATTTGGCTGACATGAACTTATTAACTAGACTACGTTGGGGGGATCGGCTGCCGCCAACATTTTTCAAAAACCAATCCGCAAAAGGATGATTTCAAAAGTATTTTTATATTGATTCACGTCGTGTTTGCAAAACAGATCCAAACATTGTTCGCTTGAGTATTCGAAAAGCTAAGAATCATGGCTACCAATTCAGTCTTCGGGGCTCAAATCTTAAATGCCATACAGTTTACCTTGTTTTGTAAGGGCGCAACATCCTCCGATCGAGTATACATCCACTAGGCTGCAGGCAGTATCCCCCTATCTTTTTCTTCACTTTTTCTTGATCGGCACCGTGTTACATACTCATGGTATCTATGTGCGGAATGTGTATTATATATGGTATAGGAATAGGGACAGATATCAAAAGCAAAACGCAATACTTTGTTTCGCGAGACGGATCGCTACTATTTATATAATTGAACAATTTTGTACGAAGTGGCAGAAGCAGAGGGTGTAGTAGGTTTCTTTAATGATTTACGTGTCATGAAATAATTGCATACTCTTTGCCATCTTTTTTGGGTCCGAAGTTTTCAAAAGTGGGTAACAATGTGCTGTAATTAGCGATCCTTTTTAGTTGCATTTGCTTTATATTCTGTAAAGTTATTTTTAATTTGGGTGTAGGCATACAGTTTACGCTTTGGGCGTGCGCTTTATAGGACATATGTCTTAGAGGTGTAAAGGTAATGTGTCCTGCATAACAAATAAAATGAATAAAATAACAAAAATAACTACAATTTTGAAAACACAAACTTTCGTAATTGTAGTTAACCGCTAGAATTGTGTAAAATAACACATGACATGCACAACAATTGGTAGTAAAATAGCCCTTTCTGCGTTGCTCTTTATCTCGCTTCTTCATGAAGGGAGGCGCTTGATCCAAACGAATTTATTTTTAATATATACAGTGAGAGGGTATGAATATTAAAAAAGCATTCTGTTGTCTATAGCTTTTAGAGTTTATTATTACAATACTCTTCTCTAATATAATTTATATTTCAGTAAGCACATACTTACAGACATACGCAAATATCTATTTCATATATAAACATTTTATGGTCAACACAATCTTTTCTTTCTCATTTATTCATTGCAAAAAAAAAAAAGAAAAAAAGTAACAAAATGCCTTTCCTTCATTTGTTTATATTAGGTAGAGGAAAAAATTCGTGTCATTTTTCTTCACCAAAATCCAAATACAGTTTATAAGGGACTCTCAGTCAACATTTCGGGCACCTCCGTGCACCCAGCCTTTTTGAAATTTTCGTCGTATCGTATTGTTCCGATAATGATACAGTGTGATGCTGTCAGTTTGTTTATACATTCACAAATGACCGTAACGGGAGATGTAGGAACGACAACTAACATTCGATATTTCGAGAACTGCCCGATTGTACTAAAATTTTGCACACTTTATGTTACACTTAAATGTTCTGCAAAGTGATGGATTATCTGTTTGCTCACAATCTCTTGATAGGGCTATTAATGTCCTTATTCTTTATTAAATATGACGTATGTCAGCAAATAGCGCAATACTTTTTTCTTAGTAATACTCTCCAGCGAAAGAAAAGGGGTTGGGTCATGTTGTAATGAACTAACAATTAAAAAATAATTTGTGTAAGAAAATGTTTAAATAACTCTCTGTTTAAGCCTTTGCACACATAATTTTTTCCTTTACATGCCATCAACTGCTTAATTAATTTACAAAAAAGGCATAGAATATGGATTCAATAAAAACGCATATTGGAACATTCGAAAGATGACGCATCTGGTGTTTGAAAGGCAAGAAAAATTGTTTAATACTTTTAAATAATTATACTCCAGCTCGGCATAGGAGTTGTGTAAACAATCGTCGAACCATACTTCACATTAGAGTATAAAGGGCTAAATGACTTGAAAGCTGGAAAATAAATTTTATCTCCGTCAGCTCTTTTTTTTATGACAATATAAAATTTGAATGACTGTGACTGGAACGAAGCTTTCTCGATTTTGGTTTTAGTGCAATTTCATGCATCTTAGACAACAATATTTTTCGCTCTTCTAAATTGGCCCAATTTCGCACCCACTAGGCTGAGGGCAGAGGCTACCTATCTCTTTATCTTTCATGAGTTTTTTCAGGCTATCACCGTGTTAGACGAATAGAGGACATATTCTGTGAGCGATTGGCCATATTATAAAAAAAAAAAAAACATGTTGAGCATCTTTGCGTACCCAGCCTTGGGTCAAAATGGTCTTTTTAGTTTCGCCGCTCGTGCACAAAATACAGTGCGACGGTCTTCACCAACTTTTTAAAGGATTTTATCGATACTATCGGTGATAAGGATTTTCGCTATAAACATCACAAGCTTTTTTACAAGCTTCCAAAGCGTTAATGCGTCGGACGGAGTGACATTGTAAAATAAGCGAACTTTGTTGGAATTTTGGCTCATTGTCAAAGTGGAACTGCTTTTATTTTGATTATCTATGTACTGCTGGCCTTCATATATTGTACGGACAATATAATCAATATTACGCGAGTCTAAATCCACACATTGGGAGAAACGCCACGAATATTTTTCTTTACCTAATATCGAAATTTTGCTCGACGCTTATGCAAGTGTGAGTTTTGTTTTCTCGAGTATATTTGTACATGTTTATATATGTACTTGACTACCCCGGCAATAAGGTGTATTGCTGAGTGGGGTTAGAAGCCCCCCTTTTTTCTAAAACAAGTTCATATGCACATTCGCATATGCGTGCGTACGTACATGCATGCAAAAAATGAAAATAGATTACATCTCGTTTTTGTAAATTTATTGTCATTTAAAATTCTATTTAAGCCAAATTAATAGAGCACAAGTATTTTACTAAAGTGGTTTTTCTGTAATTGCGTATGTACATGTATGCAAACATATTAGCATATCATCCACACACAAACATATACGCACATACATAGAGAGACGTCGCATATCGCAAGTACCTGCGACTATACATATCCCTCTCTTCATATTGTATGTTAAGTGTGGACATGTGTTTAGTTTCGAAAGTACGAAATGCTGGTACGAGACCTGATTCTTTTAAATTTTATTAAGGGTTCAGCCGAGTTTCGATTAATTAATTTTCAATTTGCATCGTTGGTATCAAAATTGCAAACTTCCTCACAAGGACACATGGGACTTACGGCTGTCAAATAAAATCATTTTTATATACAATTACTTTCATTTCTGAAGTTTTCTTCACTGAACGTGGTTTTACATCATTGACTTTCGTCTCGCTTACTCGTTGATTATTTAAACGAATCGTAATAGAAAAAATGACGTAATGAGACTTCAAGTCATTAGGGTTTGTAGGGTTACGCGTCTGTAACGTAGCCTTTTAATTTTTGCCTTGTGCCCATGTTCTGACATTAGAAACAATGAAATTAGAACAAATGAAAAAGTTTTGTTTTTTCTGAAGTTCCCCAAGTAAACGCACTATACATCCATAAAAATATATATCGAATCGTTAAGTTCTTTTTCTTTAGTTATTTATTTTTTTTTTCCAAATTTTTTTTTTTTGCCAAACTTAAGGTAGCACTTTAAAGTTTTCGGCTTTTTCGGCACTTTTTGGCTATTGCAGGCGAAAGCAAAATTCCTTTTATCTCAATTTATAAAAAATGCAAAGCACGGAGGGTTTGCACCAATCAAAAGTGTTGTTGTATATCAGGATGCATTGACTGCGAATTTAAGGATGTCACTAAGAGGATGACAAAATAAGCATGCCGTCATCTTTTACTAGTGCATGTCGAATATTCCGATTAAGCGTGTTATAATATATTATCTACTTTGTTTACATGTACGTTTAAAATATTTCATTTAAAATTAATTGAAATAAAAGGCTGGTGGTAATCGTATGCACGCGTAGACAAAAGACTGCCTGCAGTTTTAAAATTATTTCGAACGGGTCAGTTATTAATGTTTGGGTAATATTTAGTGTATTAATTACATGGAGTATTTTCGATTAAGTGACACGACTCCAATCATCCCACTGCACTTCTTATTTTTCGAAGTTTTTCTATCCTTCACTTCAAGATCAACCGACTGAATAAGATTTTAATTAAAAGTTGCATTTAGAGTGTGATCACACAAATGTCGCCAATCGTACGACAACTATGATTTCCGTAACCTAATTAACCTTACTTTGTGGCAAAATTGATATTGAAGAGATTTCAAAACATTGCTTCTCATTGCTGAGTTGATTTGGAGTACATTTCGAAACTTGAAAAATTTTTTCAAGTCAAACTGAATATAGTCTGTACATCCTTAGAAAGATTATTGATAAAGGATTGATGCAGTGTAAAATGTTTTTCATCTCACATTTTAAATAATTAACATAAAGACATGTTTTGTTTGTAATATTTGATGAAAACATTCCCGTTTTAGTTTTACTTTAACTGTGTCTTGATTTAAATATTTTCGGGTCTTTAACGGGAAACGCTGTTACTGACTATGTTAAAATATTTGGTTTGTGTCTTTGCTAGTTTAATTTAAATTTTACCTCACACCCTTCCACCAAAGAGATTCTTGCAGAAATAGCTATAGCGAGATCAATCATATTATGATTTTTGTTTAATTTTTAAATACCACCTGGACGGACGGAAAGAAATGTGGAAAGAGAGAGACTGAGATGGGGAATAACCGCAGACGGGTAGGCTTCATCGATTAAACACTCATTATAGGCACGACCAAGTGTGGGCTACCGTACTAAAATTTCAACCCGCAAACACTAACTTGGTAGTAGCGACTATTAGCTACTCGGTTATTCGGCAATTTCGTAAAGACTATTAGGCGACAGTGTACGCAGTTATGTGAACATCTTTTCGTATGAATAAATTTCATGTCAAAATTGTAAAATATTATATAGATCTGAACTGGAATAAAAATGCCGAATTGTCTACGTCGGTAATACCATCATTAGGAGGGAAAATGTTCATAGCAGTATGTAATACTGCGGGAAAAATTCCCATTGCTGCAATTGCTTGCTCCGCATAATCTCTGATGTTTCGAGCAAACTGTTTTTAATCGAAATGAATTATTTCGTTAAACTTGTGTTTAGGGGAAATGAACTTAGCAAAGTTCTTGTGCTCGCTTTCATATCCCAATAATTAGGACGATAAGTTTTATGTCAGTTTTTCAAAGCAATTTCAAGCTTTTAGCAGTTCAGCTTAGAAGTTCTTTGTAATATTAACTGAAGGAAACACAAAGGGAAAACTGATGGAAGGAAAGCATGCACAGAAGATTAAACCGATTCTTTTATGTAAATACACATGTAAGCGTTTTTGTTTTTAATTTCACGTTTTAGCCTTTTCTCATTTTGTTTTCCATTTGATTTGGGAAACCCTTAGAAATGCACATAAATTAAAAATTTGGGTTAAATTTAGCCGGCAAAGAAACAACCTGTGAATAATAGGCCTTAGGGATTTTATTGCATTACCAAAAATAATTTTATATAAGAAAATTACGTAAGTTCTTTTTCTGTCATCCACTGACACTAAATGTGTTTGACTTAATTGATTGAAAATTTCAATTTGGCTTCTTTTTCATATTCCCTTCAAGTGAGTTGCTATGACCGGAGGCTATGAAATAAAAACAAAGTGAAAAAACAAGAGAAGCAACGAAGAATCGTCGAATTGCATTAAAAAATGTGAATAGAGTTCATTCTAGCGCGTATTTACAACAAATTACAACAGATGTTAATAATTTCAAAAAATTTTTATAAAAAAATACAGCTCAGTGAACGTTTTGCTCCTTATCTCCTCCCTGCCCCTTGAACATCTAACCTTAATTTATTCCAGTAATGTTCCTTTGTCATTGTTCGTGCCGGTCGATCCATTAAGGATATCGCATAAGGAGGTCGCAAGCTGCTTGTTAATTCTCAACACGTTGATTGCCAATTACGAGATAACTCGTAGTATATTTTCTTGAACATATTTGTGCAGCTACAATTAATTCCGCAGAGTATCAATGTAAATATGAATACATGGCCAAAAAGGAGAAGACAGACAATGGCGATTGGCTTACATGAACAGAAAATTTAATAAATGAAATTTAGGATCACTCTATCCTTTTCAATTGTCAGAAGATATATAATCGTTGCGTTCGTTTCCATGCTTACTAAAAATCTCGTCAGATTCTAAACCAGGTAGACAAACGTCATACTCAACTTGTCTTTCATTCCTACTGCGATATTTATAATTATGAAACAATACTCGAAAACGAGGCTCGTGTCTGCGCGTGAATTAACTAAACGTTGCCTTATGCGAAGAATTTTTCATTACATTAGTCGACTACGATATAATTCGTTAGACGTTTTTTGCCAAAAACGAATGCACTCTACATGCTTCTTGTTGATCATTACGCACTGTAGTTAGAGCTTTTACGAATAAAATGTGATTAAATTAAAATGACTTTTTACACTGTAAACGCAACGCTAACGTGTTAAACTATACGTGGACTTGAATAAAGAAGAATTTTAACTTTTCTAGGCCAATACAATACGAACACAACGCATACGGATATATGTTACATCCATCAATATGTTCGTACCATGATATACGTACGTTCCCACTCTTGACGGACATGTATCGTTTTTAGAGAAATGTGTTGACATTCCTTGGTTCCCTTGGTTTACACGTTCTAGGTGTTTTAGTGACGCTGCTTTTGTAACTTTCAGAACAAGGGAAGAAAAATCTGAATTTCGTGTGCTCTTCAAGAACGAACGATACTTTTCGATGAAGAAAAATTTGGTCCCCATCACTCTTGTTTTAAAGGAAATAATGACGACTCAGGTCTATCGAAACAATTAATTTGGATGCTAATTTTAGACGAAATAAAAAACAAATTTTCATGCGATATGTGACAATGGATGACCCATAGACTCGTCAGGGCACTTCAGACACAAAAACTGAAAAAAAATATAACTGAGAGTAACGAAAACGAAGCATATTTTGAAGGGTGAAATTATTCGGCGTGAAAATGTTGGCAAAGCGTTGAAATCCATGTAATCTTCTCGAAGGAAATTATGTTAATGAAAAAACCGCATTTTGCCCCAAAGTTGCTTTATTATTAGTGGTGGTGTTGCTTACATACATTTGCACCACCTTTTGTTAAGGGTCTATCTAAAGTTTGGCTTACGCTAACACAGTCGTGCAAAGAAATAGCAAAAGATTGATAAATTTTATTGCCACACAGTACCTGCCACCAGCATTTGAAGGGATTTATCCTTTCTCTTGTTTACGGGGCAGCGGCCCATATACTCGCTTTCCCATTCAAAGTATATCAGTTGAAGAGCAACAGTTTCCCTTGGTTGTTTAGCTGTTTACTAGTGAACGCATGAAAATATTAGTTTTGATCATAGGATGGTATATATATGCAAATGGTGTGTTGTCCGATTAGTAAGAAAATTTAAAGAATTTTAGATAAAAATTAAATTTTATGCTTATCCCATGTGCGTGTGCGTATCATACTTTAAGGCGATTGCGAACACAGGCAATTAAAGTGTTACTAGTAAAACTCGTAAACTCTTGCGGAAATGATTTTAACAGCAAGAGTGAATAACCTCGCCAGACTTTACGAAAGACTGTGAAAAATAAAACTTTTATAACGACATTTATTAGCCTGCCATCTAATAGTTTTAAACTATTAAAGCTAATGTACGATTAATAAAAATGTTGCGATCAACATTAAAATAAAATGCTTCCAGATGTTGTTGGCACAAATGATTAGAATTCGTGCTGTTGGAATTCTAAAAACTTACATTCACATCCATCCGGAGATGTACTTATGCACCGCATCACATAACTCTTAGATATTATTAAATAAGTTTAATATGTCAAGTCATATCCAGGGACACTGGATGTGAGGTGAAGTACGAATTTATGCAAAACACGACTACATCCGTACATCTACTTGCACCATATGCTTACACATGTTATATAAAAAATTAGGATGTCTTTGATAATGGTTTGAAGTAGTAACGACATGATATTTGTCACAATTTTCATTGAGGGCATGAGCAACAAGATGGATTGTTTTGTATTTATATCGTCTTGGAACCAATTGCATTAACTGAGTATTCTGGTTTTGGTGACCTTACATGAATGAAAGAGTTTTGCGTTAATATGCAAATAGAAAGGACAGACATTAGTTGGTAACAATTGAAATGTCGTCATTACTAAGCTGCGGGAAGTGTGTTGGGCTCGCATGAGTAGTCGAGCAGGTAACAACCGCGACTAGTAAGTCAGCATTTGCGGGGTCAAATGTCAACTTAGGCAGAGTTTACTTTGGTCGCTGCTATAGCTAGTGCTCAGTTTGTAAAGGCATAACACTTGCTGATTATGCACATACCAATTAAACTGCGCTCGCTTCCTATCGCTTTCTTCGTCCTCACTTTTGCCCGCACCGTTTTGCACGAATAGGAAACATTTCCAGAGCTATTGGTCATGCTACAAAACGAAAAGAAAAAACCCGAAGGGTATTGGACGGGAGCAGCTTGCATTAGTAGAGCATCGACGAGCAAATCGACGAATATTATATTAGCGTAATCGAGATACATCGGAAGCAAAAAAAGTTTAAAATGACACTCAGAGAAAGTACTTAAACGATCTCAAAACTTGATTTGAAGTTTGGACATGACTTTTAATTTTTGCCCAAGAATGCCGACCACAAAGCTCGTACTCTTTACCAAACCATATCTTATGCAGGTTTTTGTTTGCTGATTACACATTTTCATGCTTCATCCTGGCAAACATTCACATGATAGAAATTGGACACTTAAGCTTCCAAAGAATGGTCATTCCTATAGTGCTCTCATACATATTTGACGAACGCAGGTTTTGTACCCACGTCCACTTATTGCGAAAGCCACATTAAGTTCGTGAAGATGTACCGATTCACTTTCTGAATCGATTGTTTGTCTGTCTGCTTGTCTTGTTTTCTTGCGCTAAACCTACAGACGGCAAATTTCGAGATATTTTGATGAAATCTGGTACGCGACGTGTTTTGACCAAAGGGCGAACTGTATTGGAAATGGCTCGATTTGGATCATATATGGACATTAGAAAAAGTAAAATGAAGCCTCTAATCATGATTTCGATTATCGATTTACACCAAAGAGATTAATTCTAGCACTAACGCAGGATGGGACGCAGCAACTAAGACTAATCACTGTTTGTGTTTAAAAGATGCGTTAGATGGTTAAAAAAGCAATTATTGATAATATATTCTGGATCTAAATTGAATAGAATTTTTTCTATCTCTAATGGACAGCAATGTTTTATGCTTCTCTGTGGTCGTAATTTTAAGCCTAAACTTTTTTTTTCCTGTTTTTACCCAAAAATCAGCTTAACGTAGTAAAAGATAATTGTGCAAAAAAAAAAGGCAAAAGTTTTTATTTTCACAAAGCAGCTAAATGAGTGCTTTTTCAACATGTGATAACCACAGCAAAAAGAAAAAAATATAATCTCTGTCTTAAAACTTTTTATCTTTTGATTAAACAGGCAAAGCAAGCAAAAAAAACAACATATGATGCTCTTATGTTTCATTTCATAAATCTTGTTACGCATGCTCTCTTTATTTATTTGTCCTTTCTTTGCATTAGGAGAAAATCATCTCACTCTCAGGGAAGACAGTGAGAATCGGAAAGAAGTGGAGAAAGGAGAAGAGCGAAACTTGAGCGTTTTTTTCAGGCATGGTATACGATTTTTATATTTTCCAGCATGGAGGTGAGAGTCGTTTAAGTATAGTCTAACAGCCTATGATTTGCTTCGTCTAATCTCTGCTTCTTGAGTAGTTAACATAATGACCGCTCTTCCATTGTATTCGTTTCGCAATATGTGAATCGAAGGACGATGTCTGAAAAATATTCATCGTAGTGTAGATTTTTCGTCTTGGTGACATACGCTACAAAGTATTTAGTAAATATCTCATGGAAATGTCCCTAACTATTAAATAATAAAAGAATCCACTTTCTTGTGCTGCATGGGTCCTTTGTTTGTTCTAATGATGTTTTCCTGTACGGTTGGCCCCTTGATACTCTCAAGGTGGGACCGCATACAAAGACTATTAGTTAGTCCGTTGGCTGCAGTTACCCAAGGCCAATAATCCCATGTATGTGTACAGATATATACACACATCCGTATGAGCGTTTTCATCATATATTATATAAGGTCCACTTCACTGGCCTATGCAACGGCTTTAAAATTCTTATAATTTACTAAATCATTTAAGTGCTAATAATAGAGGTTTACAGTATACAAAAATCACCAATTTTTGTGTTATAAGAATATCGACTTAGCTTCTTTTACCGCGTGCGTATGGCTTTGCTGCACCCTTGCAAAATTTAACACGCAAAATGGGTACTTCAAGAAAGCAGAACATTAATTGTCTTCAACTGTGTGGACGTAAAAATATTGTACATAAACCTTATGACAGATAATGAAACGGTAAGCGGCAAAGTGCGATGACAGACGATTATTGATGCCTAGAAATTTAACATTAGCGATTAGGTAGTAGCTACACTTTGGAGTCGCACTGCTCAGGCAGACTGTCATGCGCAAAACCATTGCCATACAAATAACGAATTCGCATAACATAAGACAAGTGCGAAGAGCGTACGCGTAAGGAATAGACACGTATTTTTCAAATTTCCCAAAAAATAGGCGAACAAAGGATCTCCACTAACAAATGATTCTCCACAAAACCCTACTTGAATGTGGCTTTTATTAGCCGATTCCGTTTTACTTGGCGGTCCGTATTTACTATTTACTAGTCTATTGAAGCTCAAACTCAAAGTTTCAAAACTTTGCAAATTGTATTTATTTTCTTTCTTCAACGGAATAACTGCTAACGTCTTCAAGGGTGTGAAGTTATATTTAAATATAACTAGCAAAGACACAAACCAAATTTTTTTTACAGAGCTCTGTTAAGCTCTTAACTGAATGCTATAAAACGAAGTCTCGGAGGAATTTAAGTCAAAATTCAGTTAAAATACAACTTTTGGAAATTTTTTTTACAAAATATAATAAACAAAACATGTATTTATGTAAATTAATTTATATTTGTAATGTCAGTATTTTTACACTATGTCATAAATGAAGTTGATTTAGCGAAAGTTTGCTTAGCTACTGTGGGCAAACCATGTCCGGTTGAAAAATGAAACTAGCACAGCATGAATCCTCTATTAATAGCCTTTCCAACGATGTACAGGTTATATTCAGTTTTGCTCGGAGAATTTTTTTATGGGACTTTGACAATTTCCGTACTGAACATAATACAGGCTAACATATAAGCAAACTTTGGTAGGTCACTGTGGGCAAACCAATTTCTGTGTCATCGTAAAAAGTTCTAATGTTATATGAATCAAATTAATTGATTTGTTAATGGACATTTTTGGTTATATTTACAAATCGTATCTACCATATATACGTATGATGCTAATGTTTTCCAAGCAAACGTGGAGATTTGCATATAGAAAATA
>KK502550.1:306403-388229 GCA_000688735.1 Glossina austeni | reverse complement strand
ATTCATGCTGTGCTAGTTTCATTTTTTTAACCGGACATGGTTTGCCCACAGTAGCTAAGCAAACTTTCGCTAAATCAACTTCATTTATGACATTGTGTAAAAATACTGACATTACAAATATTAATTAATTTACATAAATACATGTTTTGTTTATTATATTTTGTAAAAAAAATTTCCAAAAGTTGTATTTTAACTGAATTTTGACTTAAATTCCTCCGAGACTTCGTTTTATAGCATTCAGTTAAGAGCTTAACAGAGCTCTGTAAAAAAATTTTGGTTTGTGTCTTTGCTAGTTATATTTAAATATAACTTCACACCCTTGACGTCTTCATAGTTTGCGTTAATAGCTGAACTGGAATTGCAAATGTTGAGGCTTTGCATTGCAAATCACTTTATGGATTGAACTAATCGAGGTCCAGACCTACCACAGAAGACGCCATATATTTGTGTAATATATTGAAGATGTCAAAAAACCAGTAGGTGTTGGTTGCTTCCGAAAATATGTTGCATTCAACTTTCCACGAGATTTCAGATATAAATAACTTGATGGTTGAACGACGTAAGTTTCAGTTGTTTTCAAGCTGTCATTCAGCATATTGGATATTATTTACGGGACTGCGGTTTTCTGTGTTGTTAACTGCTGTGGAAGCTACGAAGTCCCTTAAGTTGGCTTAGAACGAAAATGGAATAAGCTATGAAATAGTTAGAAACTCGTTTGCGGGATTTTATGCAAAAAAAATTTTAGTCTTGAAAACCGTAAAAATTCGCATACGCCCGCCCTTCTTTAAAAAACAGCTAAGGTAATAATTTTCAGCTTGGACTGGGAAGTGTTATCGCACCCGCTTTATTTCCCAGACCTTTCCTTTTGATTAGTACTGCTTCAGATCGATGAAGCCACCTTGAGCAGATCAGCAATCCTGAAAATTTAAAGGCGTTTAAAAATGAATCGATGATTATTCCACCTCGGAATTGCGAAGCTTCTAACACGAGGTCATCCATAAGCTATCCGATAAATGGCAAAAGACTGCAGATAATGGTGATGTCTGTTTCGGTGATTGAACTTTGAAGCAATTGGATCTTAAATGTAATCGAATTTTACCAAAAAACGGAGCAAATTTATCTGTACATCTAATATTTACAATTTCGTCGACCGGAAAAAAAAAACCAAAAGGCAAAAGTGAACTGACATTCGATTCGAGGTTCGATTGATGCTGAATTTTCATACAATATTTTTAGAAGTCTTTTTGATTGCTGTATTTCTGACTTTTGGCAAAGTGGCCTAGCGAAGAATTGAATAGTCAGAATGTTATAGCTTGGCAGGGTTAAGTAATAAAGATACCCTACGCCGCTATTCGTAATACTATTCCTCCTAATAGATTGTATTAAGAACCATATCTTTTTACATTTGAATGTCTTAAGCTTCCATGAGCATGAGAAATGAAAAAACAGGCTTTTCTGGTCCAAATTTAATACAGTGAACTTGTATGTGCAATAAGTCATTATTTTTGGTCACAAAATATTAAAAATTAGACCTTGCTGCCAACATCAAAATTAATTTTTTTGTTAGTATGGTTTATGTGAGAGAAGAACCAAAAAACGCTTTCATCCCATTCAAGGTTTCTACAGTTATTTAATATGCGAAGCTACTGTTTTTGACCAAAAATAATGAAAATGAAAATTATTTTCCACGTAATGACTTTTTGAAAATAAACGCTTATAAGGATGGAAAAATCACCCGATTCAATCCATTAGCAATAGCTTTCGTCCGTGGACTAAAACATGTTACATAACATATTACTATGTGAACAAACCAATTGGCTTCGTACTCGATTATACAAAGACTTATTGTACAATCAAATACGTCTGACTTGTATTGAGTTTGATGTCAGTTTTTTCTTTGATTTCTTGTTTTCGTCCCTTTTAAAAAGAGGAAATGAATTTGTTTATGTATATAATTATCCCTACATCCTCTATATTGACTATATATATATATATATATATATAGATATGAAACTGTCCTTATTTATATATCCTTATATATCCTTATATAAGTATGTCCTCAGTTATTATACAGTTAAAACAATCTCCACTTCCCTGTGCCGGATGGTGGTCATGTTGTCGAAACGAATGGCTCGGTCTAATGTTTTCTTCCTTCGTTGGTCTCTTGATGCCCTCGTTGATGTCCCGCATAGACCTAGAGAATATGTGAGAGATCGACGCGACCTTGCAAACCGAGTTGTCGACTTGTTTTACTCAAAAAAGATATAGAGATAGAAAGACACTGGACAGTCGGACGGTTAAATTTGCTTTTTGAAAAGAAGTTTCATCACAAAATTCCAACTGAAGAGTATGAATTTGTCAATATATGACGATTTCTGCTTTTCTTTTTTTTTTTTGAACATATTTTGTAAAATATTTTGCGAGATAATCTTTACAAAAACTTAATTTTTAAACATAAAGCTTTTCGTTTGTTGAAGAAACCGACCTTCGCTTAGTCATAAAACAAAAAGTAACGTTATTTGATAACGAGGTGAAAGACAAAAAGCTACACTGTCTTCAAATTCTTTAACGGGTGAAAAAGGGAAAACAAAGAAAAACATTTATACAAAAAAAAAAAAAACAAAAGGTAAGCGAATAAAAAACTGATTTTTCAAAATATAATCATTAACAAAGACACGCATTTTTTGTTTTTAAAACACGAAAGATACGCATAATAATTTTTATGAAAAAAAAAAAAAAAAATAAATAAATAAATAAAAATGGAAAAAGCAAGTCGTGCATTTTAATTTGCAGAAATGACAAATGCTGTCACAATGTCAGTTTTAACGCATTTCCGCACGTTATACCCTTTAAAGAAAACTTTTTTTATTCTGCGGTTGAAAACGAATTTTATATGAAATATAACTTCCACGTAGTTCTTGTAAAAAAAAATCATTTATTCTTTAAATGTGAATTTCATCAGACGTGGTAAACGTCTGATAAACTCCATTAATTTTCTTCTTTTTTTTTTTATAGAAGACAAAATTTTAAAAATTTCAGCTATTAGCTGGAAAACTGGAAACTAGGAATATGCGTATGTTTGCTTTAATCTTAAATATAATATTTCATTAAAGAAAGTATCCTCTGGATGTTATATACGAAGAGATAAAATGAATAAACTTTCTTGTAGTAGTGTAGTAAGTATAACAATTTTATGTCGCACTTTTCGCATATCGTGCACACGTATGGACAATTTTTGATAATTTATACTTTTAGTTTCTCTCTCCGTTGCTCTTTCCGTATTTGTCGCTGTTGTCTCGTTCACTTAAAAAGAGGAATAGTTTCAAATATGAAGAAAACATCGAGCGCATGCAAGACGTAGGACGCAGGGAAAGCACTTCGTTAAGCATTCACGCCGTGAAAGCAAAAGAAAAAACGAACGCGCATATGTATGACATTCGAGAATACAGCCTTCATTCATTCAAAGAATCAGTCGTCAGCACAGTCACAGAAAAATATAAATTGCTTATGTGCGTTATGTGCGAATATGAATTTGTTGCATGTTTGCTATATAATGTCTGCTTGCCAGAAGAGATGTGCGTGCACATATACGGAAAGGTAACGTACAAGCAAAATATTTACCCCTTTAGCTTCAATTCATTCCAAACCTTAAAAAATGTTTTTTTTTTTGATCCAAATCCATATCTTATGTAAACTGTATTTTGTGTTCTTTAACAGTTCTGTTGAAATCTCGTGAATATTACGCGCCGAAGCGGCATCATCTTCATCGTTACAACTTAAGTGCATAATTGAAAAAAAATAAAAATAAAAAAAATATGAAAATTATAACTTTTGCCATATTTGGCGCTTGCTTACGCCACAATTTGCACGCTCTTCGCTATTCACTGCTTAAACATATTTATTTTTTAGATTAAATATGACTTGACTCCCTTCAATTTATAGAATACTTCATTGAAAAATGTCTTCAAATGCTTTTAACGATTTATTAGAGTTGTTGTAAGATTGGAAGAGTTTTCAAAAGAAGTCGTTGCCTCCAAGGAGCCGTGTTTTGACCAACATCCTACCAATAGAGACGTCGTAAGCCTCGAGCGATTTTTGTATACCCTACACGAGGGCATGTTAAGTTTGAGGCGATGTATACAACACTGAGAAGGACTTGAAATAGATCCCTATTTTAAGCTTGTCTGTTCGTCTGTCTCGCTTGTGCCATTTTCTTCAACAGTCAGAGTGCATTTTTTGAGATATTTTGATGAAATTTGGTATGTCGATATCTTTCGACCCAAGGATGAAAGCTATTGAAAATTGTTCGTACCTGATCAGTGTTCCGAGCACTTTGCTTATAGGCTTTTATTTTGGAAAGTTACCATATAAATAATTGCATTAAGCGAAGTAACGTAGGGTGCTTAGTGATGGACCGTGGCGTATTATAGTGTTTATACTTATTTTGTTTGCGATTTGTACTACCATTTAACTCTGCTTTATAACTAACTGGACATTGGGAGATTTTATTGTGACTTTTCCTTCAAATCCGCTTCAAATTACTAGAAGCTGTGACAAGAAAACATGCTATTTTCCCCTAAGAGTAATGACTGGTCACAACGCTCATTACTTAGATTTTTCTGTGTACGAGAAAATATAAAAATGCTGAACAAAATAAGCAAAACAAACCCGAATTCCATTTGTCTGTGTGTGTTAGCTCTCTACCTTATAACCGTGTCCTTTTCGTTAGAGTTTTTCGTATCGAAGGTTATGATGAAGAGAACGCGATTGTTTTATAAATGAACGTTTATAGCGTTTGTATCTATGAAGCACTGTAAGTTCTTTGCTTTACCATTAATAAAAAAAAAAACGTCACCACGAACGTTAGCACCACTTTTGACGCTGAAAGTACTTTTGACAATATCCAAAGGTTACTAAGCCCAAGAAAAGCCAAGCAAAAGAAGTGCTGCAATTGGAACGATTAATCCGTTGGACATTCTAAAATCAACTTCAGAACAGAATATCAATTCAATATATAATTTTATTAAAACTACTAGGCTCAATATCTAATGTACATTTTTATAAATTAGAGCCGATTAGAGCCATTGTTGCTAGCGCTCAATGTCTTTCTTTTAGTCTAAAATTTTAATAAAAATAATAATAAT
Organism: Glossina austeni; assembly: GCA_000688735.1. NCBI lineage: Eukaryota > Metazoa > Arthropoda > Insecta > Diptera > Glossinidae > Glossina > Glossina austeni. The sequence goes on along the minus strand of KK502550.1, from coordinate 383,085 downwards.
AATAATAAGCCCAAGAAATTTTCCCTAATACCGAATTATACAGATTCTACCAAGGGATGAGTGAAAATTGCCATCGGATCCTTTATGAACAAGAGGCCATATGCAACATCAGACGTAAGGTGTTTGGCTGAGCCGTCATAGCAAAGAAATATTACATCAATACGTCGAATATAGTAATCATCCTGTTAATAATCTATATATTACACATTAATATATATATATATATATATATATATATATATATATATATATATGATATATATATATATATATATATGATATATCTTGATATATATATATGATATATCTTATATATATATCTTATCTTATATATATATATGATATATCTTGAATTGAAACATTAAGAAAAGAGACATACAAAGAAAAGGAAATTCAACAGAATCCTAAAGTCAGATGGCTAAGGGCATGGGCGGATCGAACAGGCCGCGGTGCGAATTGCCCGCATAATAATTCCATACAAGATGAAGAAGCATTTGCCAACAAATCATTTCTTCTTCGTTCTGTGCACATGGGGTAGTCTTGTAAGGATGTTTCCCAAGCAATTGAAAAACAATTTCATATTATGCTGAAGGTTAAATTGGTATTTTTGCATCATATAAATTTCCAAAGACATTTCATACATAAATAATGAACGATTGCCCCAGAACTGGGAGACGGCATTTAATATTCAATACTCTCATAAAATACTTTCATAGAATGCTTTCATTAAAGGATAAATTGTCCAAATACACATGCAAGCTATAGAAAGTCAAACCAGAGAAAAATAGAATTAAACTTTCAGACAATATTTGTTACCCTTAAAATGTTCTGTAGTCTTTCGTTATATCGCTCTTGTGGGTCAAAATAAATAAAACTAATAACATGTAAGAAAGAATCCAGGCCATTAGAAAACGAAAAAAAAAAAAAAATACAAAAATGAGAGTAAATACGCTGCAAGTAATGTGAACACTTGGCAAAAAAAGAGAAACGAGAAAAAAGCAAAAGGGGCTCTAATATAAAATTTATGATGCAATAAATATGTGAACAATACAAAATACAAGGATTAGCTGTAAAGGAAATCAAAGTGAAAAATTGCAATGCTTGAAATGCTGACTGCAGCGAAAAAAAGAAGAAAAGGATTTTTTTCAATAAAATCGTAAATTGAATGTGAATGCGAAAAAAACACTTTAATAAGCCCAAAAGTATACTTCAATATCGCATCAGAGATCCCATATATGGTTTTAGGTGATGCAGGATTATAGATTGAAAACAGAAGGAGAAGTGGTTGAGGGAATGTGAACGAGTGTGTGAGTGTTAGCTGAAATGTCAAAAGAATTACAAATAATCCAAATTTGGCCGCGTGTCAAAATGCAAACGAACTTTTTTTTTTAAAAAACATTTGCATTTGTGTGTTTTTGGCTTGAGGCAAATATCCACTCACATACAGCTGAACTTACAGATACGCGTATATATCTCACATGCATTTGAAGTAAGCATACATTACCTATACTAAAAAAAAAAACAAACTTTGGGATGCTCTTAAAAATCTAATACTCTGTCATACTCCAAATACCTTCCGTCGCTACGCAAAACGTAAAAATGTTTTCATCTAGAGTTGTTCTAATTTTTAACTACATAAGCGCTTTAGTAAAGGAAGGAAGACGGACATGAAATTTATTCAATATAGATATTGATTAAAAAATTAAATATTTATTATTTTCGACTAGAAAATAACGAAACTTTTATTCCTATCTTAACTAAAGCTTCTCTCCAAATTTTTAGTAAATCCCAGATTTCTTTCTATATAAGGTATACAGGCTTGATTTGTTCTTTTTCTTCTACTTTTGTTCCGCTGCATTAACAGGGTTAACATAGCTTAAGGTTTTATGCTAATCTTAATAATCCTTTATTCTTAATCATCCATTTCGTACATTAGTCTAATGATGGATCCGCCAAATCTGCTCTATTTACTTTGAGCATCCACCCAAAGACTTGGTTATAGTGTTTATGGCTTTTCCAACGTTTACGTTGTCTCATAAATGGAAATGTTTGCAAGTGGTTGAACTGCCGAAGAAATCAATGTCTATTTCGACGCATTTACACATAACCCATTTTTATGCTCTCCGCATATATTTTGTAGTAAATCTACATATATACACAGGCATACGTATAACGTATAACGTAATCTAGAAAGGATGATGAAGTTTTATCATCACATTCAATGCTTTGTTCTCAAAATAAACTTTGGCATATTTTGAGGCGCTCATTTAATATGCGTGCTTCCCTTGCTGTTCTCTCTGCAGCCCTCTTTCCCATCCTATCGTTTTACTAATACTGTGTATGTATGTATGTATGATTGGTGTAGACTCGAGTTGTATTCCGCCATTAAGTTGACTACAATATTATCCGGCATAATCGCGAATATAAAGCGAGAGTATTGTTGGCATTATTGCGTTGCGTATTTTTGGCGTATATAACCAGATTTATGCAGATTTGAATAACACCAAAAAGGTGTTCGCTCATAAGTTGTTTTGTTGTAACTCGAAATAGAGAAAGATGGCTTTGGCTTTTAAACTAAAAAATCGACGTATGCCGTAAATCAAATTTAATTCATTGTAATTGTGCGATTAAACGATTTATGGTTGCTGGCAAGCATTTTTTTTTTTTTTTTGGAACAGTTCGACTAGTTTTGAAAATTTTAGAATAGAATAGAGTGCGTGGCAATATGTGCAGTGCATTTTATTATTTTCTCTGTAAAGTGCTCCCTTGATTTATTTGCTCTATTATTCAATATTTTATGCGTTAATGTGATTTTTATGTTCATTCCCAGATCAGTGTGTAAGTTAAACGTACGTAACATTTTTCTTAATTTATGCATACATTTCAGTTTCATACGCACCGTCACGTATTTTATTGTTAGTTGTTTGCGATTACTTAACATTCGACATCACTAGTGACTTACTTATTATTATTATCACCTTTGATTGTCTGATTATTTTGTATTATATTTATTATGTTGCTACCCAAAAATTTCATATTAACTGTTCATTGTAGTGCTCCAGGACATTATCTGGATATAACAATTCCTTTTTAATTTGTAAAAAAAAGTAATTCCATGCCCCCTGGACGACTTCTAGCGTACATTTTTATCTAACAATCGATGCAATGGTAGTTTTATGCGGGCGAATTAGATTGTTGTCTAAAAACATTCGAAACAATTGCGACATAAATGCTGTTCCGATATCTGAAAGATGCAGTCTCGCAATCTGAAAACTGCGTAATTGCAAGACGTTCACTTTACGAAGAAAATCTTCAAGCATTTTTTGCAAGTTTCTTCGATTAGGAAAAACATGTTTCCGCACTTCAGCAACATCGATGTGCAAATGTTATCGGTCTTCTTCTCAACACTACGCGAGTGTCCTTTATGGCAACACTTCATTTGATTTTTTTGAGATGAAACATAACTTTTTGCAGGCGCCTTCATTCTTACATTCCCAGGATAAGAAGAACGTTTGCTTGTGCTCGGTGAGGAACGACAACTGTATCACCACATAGAAGGCAATCCTTGAGTGTCGATATGCCGCCGATATACGGCTAGAACAAGGCAGACATAATTTTCGTGAACGTGGTAACAAACTTGGTCATACCCATAACGCCTGGCTGCTGATCTTTTGCCCGAAAATTTTAGACAGCGGTGTTTCCTGCGTCCGTGATGCACTCTTTCTAACTGCCGAATTGCTTCTAGCTGACGTAGCTCGATCAATTATCTTCTGCATTTGTAAATGTGATCTGGCTAAAAGGTTCCTTTGCCAACATGACAGCAGTCGCTTGCCACTTTCCTTAGACCCGGAGTATACTTTTGAAATTTTTCATCAAGTTATTGATAGCCCCGCGAAATTCGTATTTTGAAATACATGATGTTCATGCTTCGCTGTGACTGACGTGAAATGGTTCCATGGAAGCTACAGCCGCGAAAATTGGTTGATTATTCAACGAGTCAGAGACAAATTGATTTTTCGATGCTTTAACGATTTCCCCAGCATTCTATAATTTAAGCCTCTATTAATATAACAATGCGTTATTAATCTATGAGAATTAACTTAAATTGTGCACGTGATGTTCTGATTGAACGCATGGTTGGAGAAAGCGAATACGCATTAAACAAATGGCACATAAGTAAAAGCACTAACACCAATGAACAACCATTTGTTATGTAAGCAAACTGTTATGGCACCGCCTTACACACTTAACAAATACCGATTGACCCAAATGTAGTGCAAAAATTTAAAAAAAAGCCTTTGCCGAATCGACAGTGCCCGTCTATATGTCTACCCATCCTTAGCTTTTAAAAAATTTAGATTTTAAAAAATTGTGTTAGACGCTTAACATGTGATCCTTACGTTTAGTTTGTAAATTTAATCAGAGTTGGTACGCGACTTCATGACAGCTTAGCAATTGCAGCAAACCTAAACACGTTACGCTGCACCATTTTTCTGCAAAATATTTCGAAAATTGCGACGCGTAGGTGGAACACAAGAACACTAGACCGACAGATGGACAGACAGACAGACAAACTTGGGTCGTTTTAGAAAGTGATTCTAAATCCTGTAGGTTGAACATAAGAATGCCAGACGGACAGATGGACAGGCGGACAGGCAAACTTGGGTCGATTTAGAAAGTGATTCTAAATCCGGTAGGTTGAACACAAGAACACCAGACCGACAGATGAACAGACTGACAGGCAAACTTGGGTCGTTTTAGAAAGTGATTCTAAATCCTGTAGGTTGAACATAAGAATGCCAGACGGACAGATGGACAGGCGGACAGGCAAGCTTGGGTCGATTTAGAAAGTGATTCTAAATCGGTGGGTCTATCCCAGGTTCTTCTACATGAACTTGGTACACATTTGTACAGAAAACGGTGTGGGATATAAAGAATTTTAAAATTAATTTGCGGAAAAGAATTCTTTGCTTTTCCTACTGCGAAGATTGCGTTAAGTTTGTGCAGAGTAGAATACAAAATGGAATCTCGCAACTACTAAACGTAACTTTGAGGACCTATTACTTTAAATGTCAAGCGGTCTTTCCTCTATTTGCGGCCAATGTTGTATTTTTCTGCTCTTCTACTAAAACGAAGAATGTTTTCGCTGTTTTAGTTATTGAGTGAATATCATTAGAAGTAATATGCAACTTATTATTTAAATAATTTTTCGTATAATTTTTACTAAATAAAAACTTAACCGGGTTTTTTTTTTAAAGTTTCAAGCGCGCGCACGTATACACAGGCAGGCAAAAAATATTTTTTAAAGCAATTGAATAACTTTTATTTTTTAAATTGTTTTTATAACATTTCATTGTTAAAGTAGTTTCTGGTTTTTGATTTGATTTCAATTCATTTCCATAAAAGTGGTAAACATCCTAAGAGATGGCCAGAAGGAGAGGGGATGCCGGAGATATCAGATTATTTTCGTAGAGGCAGTATTGTTGCTTTAATGCAGTTTTTGTTCATTATTTTATGCCATCAAAAATATTATATAAAAAAAAAAAAAGTGGAAAAGTTTTGTTAACTCAACTTCTTCAACCGAGTTTTCTATAATATACTAGAAACTTTTCTAAGCGAAACAAAGAAAAAAAATAAAAAAATGGCAAAGAAATATGATAAATAAGCAAAATAAGAAACGAAAAGGATGAAAACATACATATAAGCGAACTAAATTGAAAGAGTTTTCTTTACAATTTCACTGAGATATATTCTAGGAAATGGAAATGGAGTTTCCTCAAATATCTTTTTCTACGGTGCATATCTATCTCAACCTTAGTTCAATTTTCCTCTTTTTATTGCTGCAGCAGAGATGAGAGTAAATTTGGAAAAGTTGTATTATTAATGAACAAACGAATGGCGACTATCTACAGAGTGAAGATGCAAACAAATCGAAGGTACGGGAAGTTAAGTTTACCATTTTCGCTAAGCCATGCAGTCACACGCACAAACGTACAAGTACGAGTTTCTATAAAGAAAGACAATTGCAATTCTGTGGTAAATATTAGATAAAAGAGTAAGACTAGGGGGACTAAGAGTAGGAAAAGCAGGTGTAAGTTGAAAACTTTTATTATCATTTTTATTCTATTGCATGTTTAAGCTAAACAAGAAGAACAAATAACTTTGTCATTTGGTTAGTCAGAGTAGCGAAAAGTGCACTCGCATCTAGTTACAAAGCTCAAATAATTTTATATACAACTTTTCAAAGTTTAGATAAAGAGATGTCGTTGAATCAATTTAACTGCAGCCGTGATTGGCAATAAATGAACTTCTTCCGTTTTCAAGTAAAAGTTTAATTTATACCTTTTTTTTTCTTTAAATATCTAAAGTTTTGGCCCGTAATTAACCATATCATAAAAAAAAAAAAAATACGACTCCTTTATAGCTAAAAAGAGTCATCTGTTTCTACCAACTTCAACGTGAGAAGAAAGGGCGACATTGGCTTTAAGATGCTTCGAATCGTTTGAGAAGCCTTACGAGCAACACTTCATCTTTAATTTGTAAAGCAATGTTGAAGGAAATGAATTTCGCATTTTATGTAAATCAAAGTGATGCGAGTATAGAAATGGGCTTTGAGGAGAGGTCAGATACAAGCTAGTGCGACAAAAGGAAAGTGCTTAGATAAACTAAGAGTACTGGCGCCAATTTGTTTGCTTTTATTGACATGCGCCTTCTTTTTCAACAAATTCAACATATATGTATAGATATGCATAAATATATACTTATGTGTACTTATATATATATATACCAACTTATCGGTAACACAATAGATTTCTTGTAGAGAAGCACTTATGAATTCAAAGCATAAAGTCTTCAAGTTTACTTCAAGTTTAATTAAAAAATACTTGTTACGAAGCTTTATTCGAGATCAAGGTGAAGATCACTTAATTGATTGCTTTTGCTGCAGACGGAAGAACGTGGGATAGTTATGTCTGATACCGTTCAGTTTCACCAGGCTTTAGAATTTCGTAGTAGATAATTTGTTTCCAGGTCTGCCAAACGAAGATTCCGCGTGTTCATCGTTCTCAAGACTCAACTTTTTTGCACTTTCCAACTATTGCATGGCCTGCTGAATTTTCATCCCAAGCCTTTCATTTGCGAAGCTTCAGCGGACTTTGTTTTCGAATTTAAAAACGAAGCCTCAAATGCTGTTTGTTGACATCCATCTTTTTACACTCTGATACGCACTCGACGACAGCTTGTAAGCAACTGCTACGTACATCGTGTAAATACTAATGTCTAAGCTGGGTGTACCCAAAACTTCGGACGAAGCGATTGAAATTTATAACGTGTAAATACTAATGTCTAAGCTGGGTGTACCCAAAACTCCGGACGCCGTGAATGCAACCTTTTGCAATACACAAAACTTATTTGCAAACCTAATTTCAAAAGACTTGAGCTGGAAGTGTTTCTTTATAATGAACAACGTTGCAAGCACGTCTACCTTTCACTATATGTACCGTAGACAGAAAAGATGGAAACGATTACCTTCATCTATTATCCGTCTGTTTAATTTTATTTATTCCTAAAAAGCTTAGATAATAAAGGCGACTCCTTATATATAAAGAGTATAGTGAAATAATATATAGTACGATAGATGACCACGTCGTCAAGGGATAAGTAGATTCATGTATCAACAATGGTAATGGCTTGCATAACGTTAGATTTGGCTTTCGCTTACATTCCACCGCCTGTAGGCTTTTCGTTACCTTCTCAGAACGGCTTAGGAATAATCTCATTACTACAAGAATTTGTATTTACGTTTGCCGCTACATGCATGGGCTTAAATTATGAACAATTTTTTTCGATAAGTAGTTCCAACCATGTTCCAATGTTTCATTTCGATAACATTTGTAAATTCATGGCCCACGCAAACAACATTCTTCCGCTTCACAATTGTGGAATAAATGATCACATATATGCGAAACCAAAATAGGGTATCTTTACCCCGCTTTAAATGAACCTGAATGTTAGATGATGTACAAGTCAGAATAAGAAACCGCTTTTTATCTTCTTCTTCTGAAGAATAGAAAATTCCACTTGTTTTTGTCGACTTAATGCAGGTATTATGGTAATCTTCTATGCAAAAAAGTTAACCTTTACGTTGACAATGTGTCTTAACACAGATATCTTGGAACGACCTTGCAAATGTATAGAAATTTAGTTTGTACGTAAACGTGCTTGCATTTTAGTATCGTTACTATCGTTAGTGAATTTTAATGCAAAGCCGTTACTTGAGGAGCCTTTCATCGTATTTATGTTTTTAACTTGAGTATCTTCGTCAGCACATTTTCAATAAATACCATAACTTTATGAACTGGACTTTGGTTTCACAGTTTTAGCTAGAAGAAAAAAGACTGGCAAAGCCAAAACCAAAGGATTAAAAACTTCACAGTTATCTTAATTGATGGGTATATACCCCAGCCTTGCTCTTCATTTAAACTCGTTTTGTTTGGTAATGCTGTAGTTATCGCTTGTTTTTTCTTAGAAACACATTTTCTATGAAGTGAAATGAAATATTGTTTGCAAAAATATTTCGAATTGTAAATACAGCTCGCTTTAGAACAACCAAACAAATGCTGTTCTGGGACAAGTAACTTTTCAATTCTTAGCCGAACAAAGAAATGTTCGTTGGTTTGTCCTTTGCCTGTTGTTTTTTATTTGCGAGTTTATTTGTTTCTCAATCAAAATTTTTAAGCCGTAAGCAAAAACAACAACTAACTGAAGAAAAGTAATGTTTTAATAGAAACTTTCATCATTCAGTTTATTCTAAGAGTATTGATTACAACAGTTGTGATGGTTACTATACAATAGATAGATGCGATAATTGGTTCAATTTTCACTTTTTAAAAAGGGTTTGTCGTTTTCTTTTTTCTTTTGTAAACAATTGTCTAAATAACAAGCGTCGATGGATTTTCGGTCATTAAAATTGTCTTCTTCGAGCAAGATTGCTTTAAACGTCTGTCAGGCATGCAAATATGAAACCTGAATTGACCTTAGATGACCCTGACACACATGTATGTGAAGTTGTTAGGGCATCTGGCAACAATAAACAGTCCTGATACACTGGCACATATCGCAACGTAAAAATACTTTTTCTAAGAACGAAAATGTCGGGTATTACGACAAAAAAGAACATTTGAAGACAGCGTTAGTGTTTTTTGCGTCATATCCTAACTGGGATTGAAGGATGGGTCTGTTTTGAGAATCTCAGCCGAAAACGGTTATCGGTAGATCCAGGTGTGCCATCCCCATGAATAGCGAGACCGAATCGCTTTGGCAGGCAGACGATATTCTCAGTTTGGAGCGGCCTGAAGACCACGATCTGTTATTAGCTAGTTTAAGTCTGATGAAACGGTTAAGATGGACCACTACCGCCAACAAACCGCTGTTAGAAAGAACAGACAAAATATCAAAAAAGGCTACACAAAGTCATATTTTTGCATGGCATCCTTTCACGCATTCATGCCGTAAAGCCGATTTGTGGTACCCTGGAAGCAGTCAACCGGGAAGCGCTGCCCGATACGACTCACTTACCAAACTGGAATCTTTCCAATTATTGGTTGCTTGTGTCGATGAGACACGCACTTGATGACCTGTGCATCCACGAATTGTCAGACAACCACGAAAAATGTATAACTAGCGACGGGCAATAAAATGTTTTTTATCTTTTTCATGTAATGAACATTTGTTTTGAATGGAAAAATTCCGGTTTCGTATGTACATACCTGGTATGTCTGCAAATCTAAGATTGTAGTGCCAAACGACGAAATCGCAAAGTCGTCGGTCTACGCATGTTTTAGTTAGGGCCTGTTACATTGCTATGTTATTACAGTGACTTGTTTATGTGTATTCTGTTCAAATATTCGTTGAAAGAAAGACTCTTGATTTTATATTCGAAACGAACCCTTGTCAATTCTCACGTGTTAGATATTGATTTAGTATTAACACAAAATTAAATGTTATGTCGTAAAACGTGAAGTCATTTTCTTGGAAAAAAAAAGGTGTTTTAACATTCAAACCACGCCATTGATTACCACTCTCTATTTATGTATATGTACCCTATCGTTCTATTACTATTTAATAAGATATATGTCGTTGCCCTTTCTACTGCAACTCCGTACCAAAAAATGTTTCTTTGTGTCCATATTCCGTCTATTAGATTACGAATTTGTATTTTACTACCACATTTGCATATAAACTTTGTACGCATAAACAAAAAACACACATGTCAAGAAAATAAGTTTTATTAAATTATCTTATTTTGTATTCTCTCTCTTGGCAATAATTTTCTATTTTCTTAAAATACCTAAAAAAAAAAAGATAAAAAATCTAAATGAAATTACTTATGTAAAACATTTTTAAGTAAAAAAAAAAAAGAAAAAACAAATTAAAAAAAAAAAACAAAGTGCCATTCAACCAGCAAAAAACTTCCTAACAACACTCTAGAAATGCTGCAGCTCCAAAACTAACTAACAACAATAGTAAGCCCGACTGAAGCAAGAAAATACTTGCGGCTCTCAACGAATTTTCATTTCATTAAAGTAACACACATCTCACGCATTTCAAATCATTTAAAAAACCATATTCACAGACTCCGCTTTATGCGCCTTATAATTAAATGTTGCGAATTTGTTGTACTAAAATTAAACGCCTGGTGAACGCCTCGAACGCGAGTGATTTATCCCGTTTAAGTTCTTCTAACGTGGCGTTACGGGGCACTGTAATATGACGCCAAGCCTTATCTTGCTGAGAAATAATTCTATTGTACGTTTTCATATATTGCGTAGCGTTCTCTTAAATGTTCCGCTCAATTACATCAATTGTTGTCTTGGGAACGCTACCTCGTCACGATATTTTCATCTCTGACAAGATTGTATTTCTCGTTCAACTTCGTCTGGATTCAATCAACCGTCAATAACCGGGTTCGGTGATGACGAATAGTTTGTGTAAATTCTTCCGAATACTGAGTATAACTAATTTCAAGTCAAATTGCTTGAATCCTTTAAATAATTTAAATAATTTTGATTGTATGAGCTGTGTGATCGAATAAATGTGAGTGAGAAGCTTAAATTTGCTTTTATTTTATCCAACACTAACTTCTTAATTAATGTGGAAAACAAGGCATAAAAAGTGGTTGCAATAAAAATAATAAAAAATGGCGAGATAGCAGTCCAAAGGATTAAAGTTCTAAGCAATATTTTGAGGCAATTATTAGATAAGATTTCAAGATCAGAAAAACAAGGCTATCTCCGCTGGTGGTTAAGAATACGCCCACTTTTTCCTGTTTCTGATGTATTGCGTCTCGTTTCGCTGCTTGCATCAACAAATCAATTATACCCAGTACTGAGTATATATTCGTAGCATTCTCTTTTTGATACGAGCATGCATGTAGTAGTAGCATTAGATCAAGGTGTACACTCGCACAGACAAACTTGGACAAAAGAGATTTTTTTGAAAAAGCTCCTTAAAAAAAAACATCTACCGTGTACAACCTCCAGAATAAATTGCCGTAGTGATAACAAAAACTTTAAATCACATTCTGACGTATATAGAGTTGGCCAGCATACATACGCGTTGTTTCTATGCTCTAACACGCACACATGCCTTTGCCATGCAAAGAAAACGAAAAAACGTGCTACGGAAGTAAATAAATGCCTCACATACGACATTGCAGTGAAAACATTCGCAAATTTGTAGTGTACTTCTAGGAGAAATGTTTTTTTATAAATATACGTAAATATACGTAAACGTTAACAATTGTGTGTAGAGTGTAATGTACTAATGTACTTAAGCCCGCATATTGCATGCCCTATGCTATGCTATGTGCACGCTTGTGAGTGTATCGGGTATCAGAGCCTACTATTGCAGCAGCAACTTTTTGCTTGAAGTGTTTTGTGCTTTTATTTAGATTATTTGTGTATTACATTCATTTAGACGCACACACACACAAAAGACTAAAACATTAAATAATAGCACATAACTAGTTAAGAGTTGAGTACTCGCACACTGAAATTCCAACATGCGCCAGGGAGGAAGAGGGAACAAAGGAAGAGTAGAAAACCGCATTCGATGTACGGCATGCAGATCGACAATGCGTATCGAGTTTATAGAAAGCTTACGATTTTTATACAGAATTCTGCAAAACACAATTGTTTCGCGCATTTTATATAAAAAATACCCACAAAAAAGTTACGATACAAAATGCAATCCTTGTAGGCCTAATAACTTGTATTTGGTTCAATACAGTTTAATGTATGCCAGCCCTGTTTTTTCTTGTGGATGCATATAAACATCCGCCACTGAATTTTAATTTTTATGCTTATTATTGCTTACATTGCGGGTGGGCGCAACATTGCAAACCTTCGATTAAAAGAATTTCCGTCTGGACATCGTCCGATATGTTCATGACTGTAAACGATAAGACAAAAAGCTCAAAGCTGTCAGATATTATCAGCTTAAAGGCTGTAGCTCATTTGCTACGCAGGATCTTAATCTAAAACTCGATAGTAATACTTACCTAGGCGTTTTTAAAAACTTGCAATCGATGCAGATCACATTCGCAGCCTTTGTTTGAGATAGCGAACACTCTATAATGTGAATATAATTTTCCTCTTACACATTGTAAGGATATAGCCAAATACCACCAAAAGTCACTTACTATGTTGGGCATCAGATTGGATGACATCAATCAATCAACTTACACCAACTACGATTATAAATTATTAACGATTAAAATTTTTCACACGTGCGTAGAATTTCCGGGAGCATGGCTCTCACCAGTCTTATCGCTCGCGGGTAAACGGACGAGAGCTCTGGAAATTTCGGGCAAGTTAAATTATTTAAAGGGGTTGCTGAAAAAGGGAAAAACATCCGGATGTTTTTGTCGTTGACGTCAACCGATTCGCATTTTTTGACGGACTGTCCATTGAATCAATGATTAGCGAACCGAACAGTAAAATTTTTTATCTCAGGTCAATTTTTACTAATTCTAATATGTCAGCTGTAAAAGTTTTTCTTTTGTGAGGGCGGCCAACACTTTATCGAACAAATGGCGGAAAATTCAAATCTTGCGTACATTTTTCCGTACATTAGTTCCTTAATAAAAACACCACTGTATTGATGTCTATGAATTTTTCGGCATACACATGTATTATAAAAGCGTAGCTCCTATGGGGGCGCGATACTGTTGCAAGGGGGGGCATGTAGCTGTTTCCAAAATATCATTTTCAAATACAAACCAAAAAAGTCAAATAGGTGTCAAAGAAATGAATCAGCAGTATACGTAATCCACAATCCTCGTCGCGGATTTCTGGTGTACAAATGCTAAAACATCCAATTCGTACTCTTCTTCGAGTCGAAATATCTCGCTTTCGCGTTTGGAGCGGAGTACCGGTGGGGCGTGGAATCAAAAGACAAGCACTTGCAACATCCCGGTTATTCTCGTGCTTACTCGCGCCAAACTTCAGTAAACAGAAGCATCTGATTGTTTCGGTTTTCTTTTTTTGTTTTTTAAAGGGGGGCGCCGGTACAAAAAGGTTGGAAACCACTGGCGTAGCTCCTAAACCAATAAGAAAGAAAAGCTTAATTCGAATGAAAAACATGAAAATTATAAGGATGTGTTGCTTTGTTTTTAACGCAATAAGTTTTTTCTTTTATTATTATTAATTTATCCAGAGAAATAAATGATTAAAGCACTAGCATATAAGGCTATCGGCTTTATTGCACACTCTACTACACTTGAGATTTAAACCCACGACCTTCATGTTGTTAGTTCAGATTTTTTAACCGCTTCCAGCGTTCAAATATTATTCTTCTTTCTCTTTCCTGAACCATTTTTTTTTTAAAGTCCCTGCTCTGCTGCATATGTCAAAAACAGAATCGCAATTTTGATATTTTATGTGCAGCGAAGTGACAGTTGAAATGCCACAAGTATGGATAATTCTATAGCTTATTTGTCAATAAATTCTAAAAACTTTATCCCAAACATTTAATATCTTGGCAATAGCGCTGAAGCACTTTCCAATCGCTCTCAGTCTCATAGCTACTTGGATGGATGTGTGGAGGAAGATCCACTAACAAACTTTTGTTTGGAAATGCTTCGAAATGAATATGCTGCGCGTACTGAAGTAGAGAAAGTCCAACACAACACGGAAGACATTAGGTTACACTATCCCGCTAAGGATTCACTTGACTCAAGTACTTAGGGAAAAGTTCGAAATTTCAAAGAAAAATTCCCTTTCTGGTAATGAAATCTTCCCACATGTGCTAGAAGGTTCAAAGCACCCATTGGAAAGAACACTTGTATTTGATAAGCTTGCAGCGTTATTATCGCTTCAGATAAAATAATCGAACAGCTGCAAGAGTTGATTATCTCTTTTTCGTCAGATTTTTTCTATTGATTTTTTTAACCTTCCTTTGCGAAAGCAAGCGCGAAAGTTTTAAATTAAAGCCGGCTCCACTTTTGGAGACCGAATGCATATGGCAATATCAATTGCTCTATGAACCTTTATCAAGAATACATCCACGCGTATTCCAGAGAGAAGGGCTTCTGTGTGTAGCGAGTGCTTTATGTTTTACAAAGTGTAATATTCATTGATTAAAATATTTTTACTTGTTGCAATAATTAAAGAAATATTTGAAAAGTAAAAAATTCCGAAAATATTAATGCGGAACGTTAAGGATCTTAAATTGCTATGCATTTAATTAAAACAGCTTTTATTTACTGGTATTACTTTCGCATTTTTTGTTTTTATTTTCCCTTGCTATTGCTATTAAATTCATTCGAAGGGTGTGAGCAAATAAGTTTTTATCGCTTATGGCAATGTTCGTGGTATACTTTTAGTTTTTGCACACTAAACCTATGTATTTCTTCTACACAAACTTACGCTGAACGTATGCAATTGTTAAGCTGTATCCTTGGCAGAAAACGATTGACATTTTTGCAGCTGGAATCATTTTTTTTTTTTTAAATAATTAAAATTACTTACATATATAAAACCGCTAAGATTAACAACGCCAGCATCACCCTTAAGTTTAGTGATATTGTTTTGCCATCATGACTATCTCATCACTACCACCATCCTTGTCTTTGTCATTTTAGCAATCAACATCGACGCTATGTACGGATGAATTCATACTAACTTAAAACAAGGATACGAATGAATGAATGCCTTTTTGCTTTTGCGTATTCTGTGCACTTAATTTGACATTTGATTCTTTTTCTAGTTTTTGTAATGTGCTGCTGCCTGCGTTTTAAGTGTTAGTGAACTGCAAGTAATCCCATCGACATTTGCAAGCACTCAAATACACTACCATACACATATAAACAAACAGCTCTCTAAAACAATTTTCCATGCACATACACGTAAAGTGTTCGTATATATATGTGCGTAGGAAATTTCCAATCGCAAGGTGTAGTAAAGTGTTACAGTTTTTAATTACCAACATTTCTTCCACTTATTATGTCAATACGTGTAAATCTACGTATACGTATACATACATATCAATTTAAAAACATACACGTACACATACACATAGATGTATAAAAGTGTATAAGCATTTGGTGGCGTACTTCATGCAACCAACATCGTCGAGACGTATGTGTGCGTGAGTTTGCTAACATGTTAAATATACACACACATGCATCTCTATGTACTTAAGGTAAATGTTTCAAAAGAATGGCGTATATCTACCCGTAAACTATCAGCATCATTTGCCCTCTCATCAGTTGCTCGCTCGTTTTATCTTAGAGCGTGTACACAAAAGCTAGTCATTACGTTGTTGTTATGTAAGGTTGGCGCTTTCACAAAAAGCTAACACAACGAGTAAACGAAATGACGCTGACTGATAGGTTAGTGGGTGCGGTGTACCGTGTAACATTACCTCATTTGGCCTTAGCCTATAAAAACAAATAATGACAAAAATCTAAAAAAAAGAAAGAAAAAAAACACAAACAAAGTTAAACAAGCATGAAAAGAAAAATGTCATAAAAAGATTAAAACAAAATAGAAGAAATATCACAAAACTAAAGTGATACGAGTAAAAGTAACTACGGCAAGTGTGTAATGAGTTTCTCTGCATGACATTTACGTATCTGGACAGAAAGAAACGTCAACTCAGAGAGGTTGTCTTAAAGAATTGTTTGTAAGCCTCTAAGCATATTTTTATTGTAGTAAATAAAAAAATTGCCTGATTACGTGAACTGGAGAACTCATTTTCTTTATCAAATAATTTCAATCTTTTTCTCTCAATCGACCGTCGGAATATCTGGTAAATCCAATGTATATTCTTTTTGGCTTATTTCGCCTGGCAACTTAAGTTAAGAGCATGCTTTCTACGAGTGCACTTTTTACATAGAAAATAGTATGCAAATGATGAATTTATTCTATTCGAAATATTATCCGCTGTTAGTTGTACATTTCGCTACCTGTTGGACAGTTTATGGATGTCACACCAAAAAAACAGTTACTCCTTTAAGGCAAAGCAGCTCCTTTTTTTGTATATTTCTGTAAGAAGTAAAATCTTGCTCAGCAAGTGCGTTTGCAATTGACGTAAACAAGAGGTGATCGGAAAGACTGGAGTTCGTTTAGTAACCTGCGCGGCCTAGCAATTCCCATTTGAATGCTTCTGAAACGTAATGTGAAGCGACCTTGCCTGTGGACGGAGGGACGGGCGGGCATTTTTTTGATTTTTCGCTTGGTTTTTGAACAGCAAACAAGAGGTGATCGGAAAGACTGGAGTTCGTTTAGTAACCTGCACGGCCTAGCAATCCCCATTTGAATGCTTCTGAAACGTAATGCGAAGCGACCTTACCTGTGGACGGACGGATGGGTATTTTTTTGATTTTTCGTCTGGTTTTTGAACATCGAACTGTTCAAATCGATTAATTGTGGAGGTTGTGGCATTTGGTGCTAACTCTTCTCTTTCCACCAAGCATAGAATACCGTTTTCCTAGCAAAGCGAGCCAGCCTCGCAGTCGAGGTACGTCTGGATCTGGCATGAATTATTATACCTGAGATTCTCAAAATAAATTGACTTTTCACCCCGGATTAGAGAACGATGCAAAAACACTTTCTTTTACATCGTTCGGGCGAAGAAAAAACGCTGTCGATGTATACTCTTTTTGTTAGTACAAAACTTGGTGTTTTCATTGTTAGCAAAAGTACCTTGGCATTGAGATATGTGTTGATATTACGATTGTTTATTATTGCTGGATATCCAAGCTAAATAAAATTTCAGATATATGCACGCGGTCTTTCCGCTATCTACGGGCAAAATCCGATTTCATGGTTACATCTCTCGTATTCACAAACTATAATGCAAACATGCGGGCGCGGTAGATATTCCCTTGTGCTTCCTACAGAAGTGGGAAAAATGAGCCACTTAATATTACTGGGCCTCGAAATTTATTTTTGCTGTTGTTGTTTTTCTCTTTTGCTTTGAAAGGCGAGATGAGAGTTGGTGGTTACACTATAAATGATTCGGCCAACCGAATTTTTTTATTTGTTCCTTTAGTTCGATTTCTTTTTAAGATGGCTGGCGGTGAGTCCAACGCGCTTGTTTAAATTTACATTGTTTTCTTTTTATAAAAGCAAATTCTTTAAGAAATCACTCGTTCTAAATGATTTTAATGGTTTGCGATAATTCTTTTTATAGGAAATTTTCCCGTATATTCTCCAATAAAGCGCTAAAATTTTAACAGGAAAGCAATGCGTTTAATTTTTTTAAAAGGAAAGCAGAAAAGCGTGAACTTTAAATTTAAAGTGTTTAATATCTAAATATGCTACGTATTCTAAAAGATTTATCGAGTTTTGCTTACGCTTATTCACTACTTCAGCAGAGTACTTTTCGAAATGCTTGTTTTTAACCATGCATTAGATCGGTGTACCGGTAAAACAGGTTTTCAAATTTATCTAAAAAAATGCATTTTCTGATGATTACAGAACCTAAAGCAAAGGAAATTACAGCACTTTGAGAATTACGCTCCACTTCAGTTGTTTCATTCTACACAATTGCAAGGCACACACTTGTAAATAATGAAATACTTTTGTTCTATATTTTCATACTCGCATTTGTATATACGTCTTATATATTCATATGTGTACATATTTACATTCTTGATAGGTTGGGTAAATTTTAACACACATATTGGTCGAAAGTTTTATATTTGTGATAAAACTTTCGTAAAATGATTGAATGTGTTCTCAAAACAAGTAAGAACATTATAGTCGGCAAGGCCAGCTCTGAGGTGCCAAACACCATTTCGCCTTGTACAGCTGTTCGTTCGTGTTGGTAATATGACATCAAAAATTACAAATTATTTTCATGCAAAGGCGTACTTTTCGTGAAAGCCCGCAAGTTGGAATATGCCTGAAGCATCAGATGTCGTGATCCAACCTTAGCAAACTTAATTTACTTCCTAAAAATTTTATCTTTTTTCAATTTCTACCATAAAGATCTAGAAAATAGACTTTCCCCTCATGTAAGAGGCTATTTTTCATAATAACCCTTATATACATTAGGGTCTGAAAAATAGACCTATGTGATCCACACTCTGTACCTCATTAATTTTTTTTTTTTTGCTAAATTGATGCTATGGACTAATTTCCGCCATAAAATATTAAAAATTAAGCCTTTTTCCGAAGGGATTACTAATCAGAATTTCTATATGGAGTAATGTCCAAGAAATGGACCCATGTGGTTCAAATTTGGGCCACTTCATTTTTATTTCGAATTACTACCGTGTTCACTAAAAAATGTTAACAATTAGGCCTTTTTGGGATATAAGGGTCCACATATTCTGGGAATCTTTATTCAAATGGTATCCAAAAAATAGACCTATGTAGTCCAAATTCATTAAGGTTGACTGCTTTGTCAATTTACTATTATGAAGCAGCTTTCATTATGAAGTATTGAAGATTACATCTTTTTACCCTACAAAGATTCGTTTTCGTAGGAACGGTTATATAAGAGGAATTAAAAAATTTTCCCCAGCCGAACCAAATTTGTTATATCAATTTAGAATGTTGAAGTACTACTATATCAGCCATGTATTTTGAAATTTGCATATCCATATAACAATTTCCATATAACAACTTTTCAAAAAGGAATACTTCAAATATACTTCAAAAGAAGGCTTTATTTTGAAAAGTCGTCGAAAAAATTGACCGATCCGAACCATTTGCAATGGCATTCATCGTTGGGCCAAAACACGTGAATGTACCAAATTTCATCAAACTAGCTCAAAAATTGCTATCTTCAGGTTGAACACAAGAAAACAAGATGGACAGGCGGACATACAAGCCTAAATGGATTCAAAAAATGATTCCAAATTAATCCGTACAATAAAAGGTCGGTCTCTCTTAATTTCTGGGTTTCCAAACAAACTTAATACACTCTGTATCACAAGTGGTGTAAGATATAATTAATTCAGTTTAGTTTGCTTCATATTGGTTGAGTATTTGATATTCTTTCGAAACTCTTAGAATATCGTAAAATTGTATAAAGTATTACAAAGTTTCTTCGAGATCCTTGTGGTTGCAAGAGGAATCATTCAATGCCAATATACGTGTTATCCCTTCTTTACGCCACCTTTATTTTACTTCACTCCATTTCAGTAGTTCAATGCTGGCACGTTGTTAAATTTAATTGGACGGTTTTACATTATTTGACTTTATGCATACACTTCTTCGAGAGCTGCCGCTGTACAAAACATTTAAGGAAATTCAAAGGCAAGACATAATGGTTTGGCATAGCAGTTTATGCAGGCAAAAGAATATAAAACCGACACATTTTCTTGGAATTCGAAAATAGCCTAAAGAAAAAAAGGTAATAAACCAGCCAGGGAAAAAGTACTATTCACCAATGGACAACACTGTGACTAGTCGATTCACTCATTTTGGTCTGAAGTAAACGCAAAAAAAATGTATACGTAAGCTTACTAAGTCTATTCAACGACGGCTGCCCGGTTTGTGACGTTTGCAGGAGTTATGGTAGATAGGTAAAGCTTGACGCCATCTTTCTAGCTGATAGCCTTAAATGAGTGGCCATAAATACTGACGCTTAAAGATCATTATAGTCAATAACTGAGGAGATGTAGAAGCGGTGGGAAAATGACCTTGAGCGACTAACTGACACTGCAGTAATTAACAAAAAGTCCATTGGTTACTATAAGAACGTCTTCCCCATTCGCCACGTGGCCTTTTCCATTTTTCGAGTTTTATTTTTATATCTATTTCTTTTTCTTTCTTTACGAAGGAGGCATTTTGGTTTAGAAATTTCTCCGCAAAGAGTAGCAGTAATCACACCATGAGTGTTGGGGGTTAAATGGTAACGATGAGCTAAAAAGACTCATCAGCTACTACTAAAACTACTATTAAGAACTGCTATTAAAAATATGCACTCAGGCTTGACTACAATAAAAAGTGTGGCAACTGCGATTGAGTTGTTAATATATGTGGGATCATACAGAGCACGAAAGAGTTGTAAAAAGCTAATAAAATTTAACACCGAAATAGCAATCAAAAAGTAGACGAGTTTCATTGAAAACTAGTCCCGTAAGTTAACGAACAACGAAATTACAGTAAAATTGTTTGTTAATAATTATCAGGGGATTAAACTGAACATGAATCTGTTGATATTTCTACAATGAATGAAACCGAGAATTATGCTATTCTTAGAAACTTTACATACTCCTCGTAATCTTTGCTGTCTGCTGCCAGAGCTTGTTTGACTTTTCATACTGATGAGCGCATACTAAGCAGAACTTTCCACAATGTGGAAGGATTATCTCACTTGATTGAAGAGGCAAATGAACGAAAACATGCGTGTATTCATCTTGTACGATTTACCCGAGTTCACATGATTAATTTACTTATTCCGGTTAACCTGTGTTTGACCCGAGATTATGAAGAACAAAATGTCGAACAACTTATATATTTTTTCGATTAATTACGACAAAGCCTTTAATATTAAAATCAAATGCAAGTTTGAAATTAACTCACTTGCAACAACATGCAAATTCGCTGAGTATGAATCGCATTGCATATACAATCGAAGTTTTGAGAATGCCTGGTTCGCATATTTTTTCCGCGAGCAATTTTAGCCAGGATTCTACTAAAAGTTCATATATAGTAATTTATGTTTATTTTGACTTTTGCTGGCATGCAGCTGTGATATGTTTAAGAAGAAAAGAATTTCATTTAAAAAAATTTTTTAAGATTTAAAACTTTTTTTTCTTCTCTTTGCAGGTTGAATGCAGTTTATGCAGCTGTTAAAAATATGAAAAAATTACGAACTTTTAATAGAGTTGAGCGCGTGTGAGAAAAAAAGAGGAAAACAATAAATATTAGCAATGCCTCCTTTCTTTCGTAAATAGTTTTTATTTCTCATAGAACAAATTTGTTTTTCTCTCATATAAAAAGTTTAACTTATTTTACTGAAAATGACATAAAATCCATGAAATACACGTTTTTTTCTTTTTCGTTTTTTATCAACAATAAAAAAAAAAAAATAAAAAAATAAATAAGTAAAAATATTTTGAAAATATTACAAACAATTCCCAAAACATTACGAAACTGATAAAAGATTAAATTAGAAAGAAAAAACAAGAAAAAAAAAAAAACAAAATAATCAAATAAAGAAAAATGGAAAAAAAGTCGAAAAAGAAATCGAAATCGCATGCCACCACGCATACGGTACGAAATGCATTTTGTGCAGATTGCAGTGTTGCCACGCAAGTCTTCCTCATACTGACGCTCTTCGTGATTGGAAATTTAAGTGCCTGGCAGGAGAATGTACGACCTAAACTCTATGTGGAATTAGGTGAGTAACAGTTGTAAGCAGACAATCATTTTCGTTTTGATTTTTATTTGTTTTTTTTTTTTTTTTTTTTTTTTTTTTTTTTTTTTTTTCTTTTTGCAAAAATATAAACACAAGCAATTTTTTAGTTATTAGTTAAGTTCACCTCTTAGAACGATATANTTTTTGCAAAAATATAGACACAAGCAATTTTAAAGTTATTAGTTAAGTTCACCTCTTAGAACGATATAAGAGTTAGAAAGTTGACAACAACGAATACCTCATGCAAAGTGATATACAATTTCGTCTTCGCGCTTTTGATGATAACACCGCGTCATTCACTCTCGCAGCGTTATTGAATTCCAAATAACCGGAAAAATTTATGCGGTCTATGCCAAATTATGGGAATTCTGGAGAGAAAGAAAAAATTTGTCAATTTAAGCGAGAATACGTGACAGAACAATTTAAATTGTAGGAGAGAGACTGACTGACTCACTTAAATATGTAGAAATGTAACCTTTCGAAGGTTGGCTTATTGACGATGGTAGGTAGGCCTTCGATGTCCATTGTTTTAATGGAATTGTTTGCAATACTTATGTGTCTTCTGTAATTTCTTCTTCAACTGACTTTATTCATCGACAAAGCAATAAGTCAAACAAAAGTGGGCCAGCATTGCAAACGATAGAGCGGACGGAGAGAGAGAGAACGGCATTATAACCTAGCAAGCTATAGACTTAATATTCGTTCTTTCTTGGACATAATTGAAATAGCGTAACATGTGCTGTTAATACACCAATCCGAGATACTTTTGCGTGCGCCGCATTATGATGTAGAGAGTCATGCTGAACAAAACTACCATTTAATAGTTAAAGAGGAGATTTTTTCCGTAACAAGTGCACGTACGTGGCCATCCGATATGTAACATATTAATAGTTGCAACGTTTGTAGAAGAAATATACGAAAGTGAGAGAAAATGCAATTAACTTTGTTTCGTTCACGCTTGTTGTTGTTGCCGTACATGCAATAATTGTAGGTGCTCGTTCGAATGCAACAACAAAATTACGAAAATAATTGTATGTAAGTGCATATAGAAATCGTAGTTAATTCCTTATAGATTGTCCTTGTCCTTTATTTGAAGCAAATGTGCGAAGACTCAAAAAAAAAGAAAAAAACAGAAAAAAAAGAAAAGAAAACGTCGAAAGTAGGTCAATAGCTGAAGTTTACTTTAAAGAAAAATTTGTTCCCAAATACGTGTGCTATAGAAGTGTTACTGCGAAGCCCTTGTAAAAAGTAATTCAGTTAACAATACCAGCCACTGTAGGCAACGCCTAAATTCCTATGATACACTGCATTCAATAATGGCAACTTACGACTTTTGCGCAGTTGGTGTTTTATTGCATTCCATTCTGTATGGTTAGAAACTTAATGCAATAATTTCTTATGACCTCAAGTAGGGAAAGTAGCCTTAGATCTATAAACAAAAAAAAAAAAGAAGCGAAACATGAGTTGGACAAAAGATGTCTAATTTAAGCGAAGTCCTTTGAAAAAGTGATGTGCTCGCTTATGTTTCTACTTTGCTCGCTTTAAAATAGTACTCATAGCTTCAGTTATGCCACCTTAATGTAACACTTGCTCCTCGCCTTTTTTTACAGTAAAAAAAAGAAAACATGTGAAAAAAGTTCTCCCTTTTCCGATCAGCAACGCGTGTTTGAAATAATGCGATAAATATTGAGTCTTGTGGATATTCTTCAGACATTACCACGCATAGTGAGAATCGGTTAATATTTGCATCAAATTAAAATTTGCAATCCGCTAAAGTTATGCTAAAAGGACTTTGATGAAAATTCTAGCTATTGAAGTTCCACCATAGCACAGACACGCGGCCAACAGATACGGCAAAATGCATTTTGCAAGATCTATGAGACGAGTTTATGGACGTTATTACCGGATTAATAGGCTCAGAATAACATGTCGGTCAATAAGTTTGTAGCATGACATACAGATGCTGCCAATATTGACGGACTCATACGATTTCCAGAGATCATTAACTTTCAAACGGAATGTTCCAAAAATTCATGAAATTCCAACCATCCGTTTGCAAGCTGCACTTGTTTTAATGAGGAGAGATTTGTAATCTTCAAAAGTTTTTTTGATGGAAAAGAGAAATATTCATAATCAACATTGGGTTACGGGATGCTATGGTGATTCTTGTCTGTCGTAGTAATGTCGAATAAATTTGTGGATAGTTGGCTAATTTTGAATAAAACCGTGTGGGCAGCGACTATGCTGAATGGTCTAGTCGCCCGAATTCAACATTTGTTCCGGAACACATAAAAAAGGGCACAAATTCGTTTCGGAAGAGTGGAAAATGAAGTTGTCTGAGATAATAGGCACCTTATCTTAATGGTAACAGAACGCAGCGTATTTACTATTTTTCATGAACATTTGCCCAGAGCGACGTCTGTTCGAAGTTCGGGTATCGCGTTTACTCGCGCAGAGTCCTAGTCCTAGAGTCCTCTTCAGGCCAAATGAATAAATCTTTTTCATTCTATAGAGTCAAACCTGTATTCAGCTGGACGGACAAAGAGACCAAATAGGCAACTTGTAACTTCATGGTCGAAATGTCGCAAAATCTGAACACACATCCTTTGAAAGCTCTTGGCACTATTTGAAAATCATATGGATTCGTCAGTAGTGGCGACATCTATATCTCGTGTGGCTCCTTGAGACAGATTCAATATTGTTAACACGTACTAATCTCTGTTCTGTATAAAATATTCTGCTTTAATCAATTCTGATTGCACAGAATTGGAAAGTTTGAAAGCACCCCTACGGTATAACGTGCCCAAGCCAATGTAGCTTTGTTTATATTAATATGCTGCTGTTTCACGTAAGACTGCAAAACGTTTACCACTCATTTACAGAGACTTTAACCCGTTTTTACCACCGCCTAACTCAATTAGTGTAGAATTAAATATTTAATGAAATAACTTGGAATATAGTTGAAAATTTCTACAACCCTCATAACATACATTCTTATCAGACCATAAAGTAAAGAATTTACTGCTTACACGGACAAATGCTCATATTTAACACTTGTTAAGGGAGAAAAACAAAAAAGAACAACACGACGATAACGTTCTTTCGCTATATGAAATAATTTTTTGTATATCGTTCTGTTCAAGTGTTTGTTTAACAGCCCGACGAACATGGATGGACATATACAAACACCTTCACTCTGCCTCCACAATGGTTTTGTTTTGTTTTTTTTTTTTTTTTTCGTAAGACAGACTGTATAGAAAGATGTTATCAAAATGAAGTCTCATTCTCTCGAACTTCTCTTGACTCAATTCTCAATTCCTTGCAGTAGTAGTAGTAGTAGTAGTAGTAGTAGTAGTAGTAGTAGTAATAGGTACGAACAGCCACTGACTACTGGAATATTGTGTACGTTGCAATTGTAATACGAGAAATAGACAATTGACTTGAAATTATGTGCACTTCCGCTAAACGCAATTAGACAAGTGAGATTACTGTGTACGTATAGCTGTAATGCAACTGAGCCGTTGTCGATGCATGCATTGGACTATGGTCGAAAATCTTTAGAAGAAAAAGAAAGAAAAAAGACACATTTACACAAAGCCGATGTACGAAAAATTGTTTATGTGGAATGAGATATTAAACAGACTATAAGACACTTTGCACACTCTTGTGAAATTATATTTATTTTGACTCGGACACGTACTTATACCACGCCACTGACAGTTTAATTTGCTAAGGAACATGTTGTAATTATACTTGAATACTTCGCATATGAATTCCTGTCTGCCTTACCATTTAAATGCACATTTTCAGCATTTCCTGCGGTCAACAAATTAGTCTGTAATAGTAATTACAAATGTCTGCTTAAATTTTATAATCAACACGACGAATACACCCTTTGCACCCTTTTGAGCACCTGGGCATGGGGTCATAAAGTACGTGAAGTACTTTCTTTGCATTGACTTGCCCGAGCCGCCGGAACATTCATTGTTCCCTCGACACGTCTTTGATGGGATAAATTGCATATTACTTTTTTTTATTAACACACCAACCTATGAACGTCTAAAACGAGCACACTGAACATGTTAACAAACGCTTCATGTATGCCTTTTAGACGGCGGTAAGGTCGCGAAACCTTGCTCGATTAATTCGAAACTCACTATTCAACCGTGGGGCAGTACACTTTTCTACATCACATACGCAAATTATTAACCTCCTCGCTCGTTATAATCATCCCGGTAATCGAATTATTACAAAAAAAAAAAAAGTGAGCTAAAACGAGTCGAAAATGCTATCATGGACGACATAAATTTAACGCTTGGGCAGAGTATATCAAGAAGATGATGGAGGATGAAAGAGATCACATACCAGTTTATTATTATTTAATACGAAACAAAACAAATTTTCCAGAAATACTTTTTGTTTATTGGCTTTTAATGGCTTTAAAAATTCTGGAATAAAGGGAGAAAAGTTTTTCTCTCCAATCTCTTCCAATCTCTGTATTTCTCTGAATTTCGACGTGTAGATTAAATGTGCTTTTTATTTATTTTGGACCAATGGAGGAATAGGCCACAGAACCCTTTAAATTACACGCGCCTCGCTAGAAAGGATCCGAACATTGACATTTTCTCAACATTTTTCAAAGATCATTTTTTTTTTTTTTTTAATACTTAAATATATGCTCAATAATTGCTTCGAAGTTTTTCTGCTGGGATTATCGCAACACACCGCGCGCTAAGTTAAACTAATTTGTAGTACAAAAAATTATAGCTGACACTATAATTATAAAAAAAAACATTTCATTAATTGTCGAATATATATAAAAGAAAATCTTCAGCAATATAGTATGGAACAAAATTTCGCTTTGGAACAAGTCGCTGCATGACTTTCCATTAGCGATTATTTAGCAGACTCTAAATTTCAGCGAAAAGCCATTTCCAAGTTAATTAGATTGCGTTTAGAACACCACATAAGCATACTTCAACATTATATTGACAACAATATTTCCCCTGTATGCTACTTCTTCGGCTACTCCTCGGTCCTTCTAAGTATTCAGTATCCCTTGCTTGCAACAAATTGTACTCTTTCTGCAAACTTTCAAACAAGTTTCGAAACCATATTTAAATTTTTTGAAATTTTAAATCTTCTATACTTATACGCTTTTGCAAAACCACTTAGGTGATTAACAGGAGTAGGAGAGTTTAAGAGGCTCAAAAGTCTTGTAACGATAGTTTCTTCCTTTTTATACCTTACACTATTTGTGGCACAAGGGTATATTAAATTTGTGCCGATGTATGGAACATTCGGAAAGACCTGACTTAGACCCACGGCTTATTACACCGATCAGTTAGGAAAGTGATTCCGTTCATCGCGTGTTCAACTTAGAGGTCCCAATTTTTGATGTACTTTAAGGAAATTCGGTACACCAACGTGTTGAAATAGGTTCGAATCGGATCAGTTTTTCGAACACTTTCCATGTAACAACTTCTTTTGAAACTCTTTTTGATTCATAATTGCTTTAAACAAAGGATATTTCTTAGAGGGGACCCTGTTACACGATAGTGCTTTTATTCGTTGTTAGCTTGCAGTTTTAATTGTACAATAAATAAATAAAATCGGACCGGGCAATATATCGGTAATATATAGGATTTAAAATTGCGACATCTGGAAAGTTTGTAAACTGTTGGTTGATATCAGATATTAAATTTCATTATCGGCTGACGCACGGGAAATACTGTTCCTTTGTTCATCATCTGCGTCTGGAACTCTCAAGACTACAACAGTTGAGATAAACACAGATGTGTTGAGTGTCTGGAATCCTTGTTCAAGTCGCATTTAATTTTTCTATTAAACGTTCATTTCACATATAAATTTATTTCCTCAATCAATATCGTTTTCTATGGATGCTTAAGTTGGTATTCAATTTTCTTGCAATCTCGTTTCAATCTGACGTTAGTTTCCCTCTTGAAGTAATGTATATTTGTAAAGTATATTTCCTAATAACGGACAAAACGAACAAAAAGAAACATTTTATAGTAAGCACATCATTTCTGTTAGTAGTAGTTAGTAGTGTTTTATTTTAAGCATTTAAATTACTTTTATTGTAATTCACGTTAATATTTGATATTTATTTGACGATTTGAACAAATCTAAAATTTAAATAAAATTTTTCCTCATTCCTTTTTCTTGTTTCCAATTCATTTTGCTTAACAAGCCAAAAAAGAAGAAAGAAAGAAATAAATAAATACAAAAAAAAAAAAGCAAGAAAAAGCAGGAAACTCTTTCTAAGAATTCCCTGCGCTCATGATAATAAGGAAATTCCTTGTTGTAGAACTTTTTCTTTGCTTTTTAAATACAAAAAAAAAAAAAAAAAGACAAGCAAGCTATGTCCGCGTTAAGACGGACTTTGCATATCCCCTACATCAGGCAAATGTAGGTTTTTTGTTTTTTTTTAATAAATTCTTTCGGTTGATGCATGAGTCAGTCCCTCTGTCTTGCTGGTAGTCTTTGTTTAGTTTTGATTAGAGCATAAATTGCGAATTTGTTTAATTCACGAAAAGATTCGAAAATTTTCGATTTGAAAGATTTTTACTTTTCAGCTACTGTTGCTCTAGTTACTTATGCACATATGTTTGCTTCTCTAAGAATTTCAATTTTGAAGGGACAGAACGGTATCGTTGAAGACCACAAATGTAATGATATAATTAGTGTACTGATACGACGGTATGAAATCGTTAGAAGAGCAAAAAGGGAAGGAAGAAAAAAAGTTGCAGAGAAATTGTGGCTTATGCTGGCAATTGGAAGAAAAAGTCGATGGCTGTGAATGGATAACTTTTTTGGCTTTTCTTGGAGTTATTTTATCTTAACAAATGTGTATCACGTGCCTGTTAGATTTGAGGCTGCTCTAAGGATTGACGCTGATGACGATGAGGCTGATGATGCTTGATGGTGGTGGTGGTGATAGTAATGCTGCCGTTGCGAGTATCATAATACTTTTGCAAACACAACCGAACCCATTTCATATATTTTGTAATTGTTTTTGTTGTTCTTATTTCAATCTATAGACAACAGATGTTGGTTTGCATTTTTGCCATGTATGATGGTGCAGTACGAAAAAAAGAAGGAAAACAAAAAAAAAAAAAGAGAAAAAAGAAGAAATGAAAAACTGCAAAAAGAATCATGCGCATTATGTACAAGTTTTTGTAGTGATTTTGTTGTTATTCCTTCTGTTTATATTCAAATGCACAAATGTCTGAATGCATGTTGGCTGACATTGTTATGTATGCCATCCGCCCCAATGCTTTACTGATGAGGTTGCCAAATGTAAGACAAAAAAAAAAAAAACGCATAGCTTTTCTCTATGTATGGATAGATTTATTTGTATGTGTGTCTTTTGAGTGTACTAGTGGTCTCATTGCTCATTTAGCAATGTAATGCAAATATCAGATGATGCAGATTTTGCTTCATTGAATACATTCGACCGACACTGTGGTTGCAATTCAACCAGTAGGGAATGCTAATGTTCTTCGTCTTCTTCTTTTTCACGCTCAGGGTTGTTGTACATAGTCTGACTCTCTTTATGTATTTTGTTGGCACAAATGTACGTATTTAGTGCACGTGCATGTGAATAAGTTGAAATCTCGTCTAGATTACCAGAAAAAGTTTGTCTTTTGCCAAAAAAAGGCAAAGAAGATGGATTTATTTTGTGAATACGAAACCAGGAAATCAAAAAAAAAAAAATTTGAAGCATAAAGTATAAATTTTCCAACTTTGACTCAAGTAAATAAATGTACGATGGTGTGGTGATGTACGATTTGCATGCCAACCACAAAGCTTTTCGTGCATGTATATCGTAATGATGATGATAATGTTAATGATGACGTATTAGTATTTGCATGCATGTATCTAAGTACATGGGCATATCAGTTTGCATATTATTGCCAAATCAGCATTTATATGCTTATACTTCTTCTTCTACTTCTTGCTCTCGGTATCAGTGCGATTCTCGACATTTCCTTAAGGGTGTTTGCAAAATATTTACCATTATTTTAATGGAAAATACGGATATCAAAGATCCAACATTTTGTACCTATTCGCTATGTGAAGAATATTGGGAGAGTTTTGCCACTAAATGATGTTTAGTGCCATATACCGTACAACATAAAACACATCGCGTCACATTGCCGCGCGTTTCAAAGTTGACATTTCAGTCTGCAATTCTGAAGCAGACAGTTTTGTACTTTGTATGTGAATTATGTCAAAAGCTACATAAATGTGAAAATGAGTAAAAACCGGCAAAAATTTGTTGTTTTACGGTCAAGATGCTAGATCGAACGCAACAGTATGTAGATAGCTGGCTTGCTTCTGTTATTGAAATTTCGATTTCAAAGATACACTTTTATAAAGGCATAAACACAGCGAGTGTGAATATATGGTTATGAGCTTAATTTGTTCGTTTTCATTGTGCAGTAACTCGAATCTTTTGCTTATCACCCTTTTAGTATGCAGCAGTAGAAACAATCAGTCTGTGTTGTTTGAAAATATCTACCAAAGTGGCAAAGGTAGCAAACATGAAATTTTGAGTTGAATCGGAATTCCTCCGGTTATCCGTTTAAATTCATAAGCGCCAACATTGACCGCATCACCAAATGGCGTAGTAGTTATGGTTATTATACCTCTGACAAATAATTATATGTGCAGCAGAGTGTCATTTATTCCCATAAAAAATTATTGGGAAATTATTTTTACGATCAAAATTAATTTTTATGTATATTCACTCTACCTTTATCAGGTGCTTCCTTCTCCCGTCGCTCAAAAGTGGACATTTCAATTTTTGTTTGTGTTTTGTAGAAAATACTTCGTCGTAGGCGATTTCAAGATATTCGATTCAAGATATTGTAAGGGATAATTGCTAGTACTTAAAAACGCCATGTGGAAGAGAACTTTTGAAGGAGGAGTGCTGGAAAATTGAAAGAAAATAGGCGAGGGGGCAGATGCGATAAATCGACGCGTCAATAAGGTCTCAAATTATCTAAAAGCTTCTGACAGTTATGGTTCCATTAAGCGCAGTGGATACATCCCAGCCGTAGATCAGAGGACCAAGCGGCGTAGACGGCGTTTAGCAACTAGTGAAAATATGAGCTGCAGACAAATAAAGGTAGAACTCGGCCCACAAGTAACGATATAGATTTTAGATATGAACACAAAATTGCCAAATCACGCTCAACCTAGCACCACCAACACACCCGTATTACATTTGCGGGCAAATACAAATTTTGGGAGGAAGAATTCCAAAACATTATATGCAGTGATAAGAGTAAGTTTAATTTGGGCCGACCTGATGGTCACCCTGAACATGGGAAGTATGTCCGACATCGTCGACGAACGTGGTAAAAGCGCAACCATGGCGTTGGGTCATTCAAAAGTATGCCTTGTACTCAGAAAAATGATCGCCGAGGCGTATGACTTGTTAGATAACAATTTAATAGAGTATACTGCAGGGTTATAAAGTTACAATTGGAAGTTCCAACAGGGCAACGGTCCCATCCATAACGAACGGCTTACAAAGAATTGTTTTCAGTCATACAATATAGCGTTACTGGAGTGGCCAGCCATGAGTCCCGACGTCAACCTGAGTAAGGACCTCTGGGGGAATACTTTTCCAAGATATTTGGAAAGTCTAAGCAGTATTCTAGGCTTAAGGAACTTCAACTCCAAGTATAGTCGCAATAGGAGAAGATTGATGCGACCACTTTGAGAAAGTTGACAGATTTTTTGGCATGCAGATCACAACAAGTCCTTATTCATAAAGGACACATAATGCGGTATTACTTACATAATACTAAGGTTTAACCACAAATTAGGAAAGGAATTAATATCAAGTCTCATTTTTGCACATATAATTGTATTCTAAGAAGAACATATGGAATATGCGGCTTTTCTAGTAAAAAAGATGAATTAAATATACGCAATTTTTATATTTTTAAGACACACTGAAATTCAAAAGAGAAATTAAAAAAAAAATGTGTTCTTTGAGCTAACACTCAAAACAATGCCTTGCATATATAAATATTTGACAGGTGTGTACGGCTTACCATTCATATATCGATCTCGTTCGTATTCCCACTCTTATCTTTCTCATATTTGCAGGTATTGGAGTGAACACCTGCAAGTCGCTCTATGTTTCCTTTCCAATTTAATATTAGAGCCCAGTTGCCCTAAAGTGCTGTCAACATAGCCTCAATAGAGAAATATTATATTATGAAATGCCAAAAAATGCATTGCTCAGAGGAGCGTTGGCGTGGGATCAATTCTGTTTGCTAGCAAATATGTTGCTCATGTTGAAGTTTGTAAAAATTTCTTAAATTTTTTAAAATCTAGTTTTTTAGCTTAGAAAATTTTGTAGGAAACAATAAAAATGCATTAAATTTAAGAAGCACATGGCAATGATAGGCAAGCATCAGCGTTGCTTAAGTGCAGAAATAACACTTCGTACGTATCGACAATTTTGATTCACATTTCTTTGTATCTAACGGAAACTATTTGAAATTATTTATTCGCTCATTTAACTTTCCCATCCAAAATATTGACTGGGGTAAAAAAATATGTTAAAACGTCAAACTTGGACTGTTATTGCCGGAAACTAATGTACAAAAGTTCACTTATCATAGTTAAAAGCTAACAGTTTGATGGAAGCGAGTTAAACGTCTTATAGCCGATCAAGCTCGCACTCCACATCGTCTAATACGTACACGTGATGTTGTCTATCAACATCAAACAAAGGTGCATATGTTGCCGCATTGCCGAGTAGATAAAAATTGCGACTACCAAGTCTGTGTTCGCGGGTTCATCCGGTACTTGATCGTAACTATAGTGCGTGCTCGATCGAAAACACATTCACTTTGTTGCGGCCATTCCTATACTTTCCCGCTTTCCCCATTTTTTTCTGACCACCACCGTGTAGCATGTACAGAGAACATCCCTAAAGTCTTGGTCATCTAAAAAAACAAAAATATCAAAACTTATACTTTATTACACGCTAAACGCTAACCTTCCAAAGTACACACTTACCAGAGCGAGTTTACGCACACACTTCAAAAAAAAAAAAAAAAAAACTAAGAACTATTTGTCATGTAAATGCCCATGTGTTCAAGAAGGGCATCGGCATGTGCATTGCTTCGGTATAAAAAGATAATAATAATGTGCTTCGCCGATTTTTATCAAGGATTACTAAAAGCGGCAAATTTCATTTATAGAAAGACTTTTTCAAAATAGGCCCGCTTTGTGAAAAGTATTCAAGACATAATCTGACCCAATTCAATAGCGTTTATCTACGGCCCAAAATACCTCAGTATGCCGAATTTTATGAAAATATATCGCAAATTTTTTATTTGGATTGAACACAAAAACGTGGACAGACAGGTACATGCATTTTATTTTTGGAAAACGCCATCAAACAAATTGCTGTCAGCGTACAACAAGGCCTGCAAGAAAAATCAATTTCGAGCTGACTGCATGGGAACTTGGTTTTGCAACTTTCTTAAACGCAAACGTCCGTGCATTAATGACCCGTAACTTGTGTTTATGTCTGCGTTATTTCACAACTTAGGTTACTATCATTTACGGTCATCTTACAACATGTACGTAGGTGAGCGTAAATTTCGTAAGTGCGATAGCATACTCTGATTGAGGAACGGACATATACATAAACGTGTTTATTTCGATATATTTGCGGGAAAATTTATTTTTATTATAGACAAAAGTAAATGAAAGGGAGCAAAAACATCAGCCGGTTCTATGTTTACTTACCTAATTGACGCCTCTAGTTGCGGTTTATTTTGGCTTATACAACATGTGGGTATTTATATATTAAGACTAAATAGGATTTGTATTACCAAAATATAACAGTTTTAGTATGTAGCTGTGAGGTCAGTGCATGTGTGGTTTTATTGTTATATCGTGTATCACCTACGGTATAAGGCAATGTTAAATTTGTGCGGACGTACGCAATACCCGAAAGGACTTGAGATAGATTCTCCTTTTATTATACAGATTGATTGATACAGAATCACTTTCTGAATTGCGTTTAAGCTTGACTGTGCGTCTGTCCGTCTTTTTTTTGTGTTCAACCTAAAAGCCGTCATTTTTGAGATATTTGGATGAAATTTGGTACAATGAGGTGTTTTGACCCCCGGACGGACGCGATTGACGGTTGAGAATACTTCTTCGATCGCTTCTCATGTAATGCCTCGTTTTGAAAAGTTGGTACATGGATATCTCTAACCTCGTTATGGGCGACTGTAGGTCAGTAGAAGGCTTCCCTTGCCATACCTAGTTCGTAATATTTAAACTTTAAAAAATGTTGATAGTTGGATGGTATCATCCTTTATAGGTAATCGTTTGTTTGCGATTTTTTCTTGGTCGAGCATTGGGACCCGGGCGCGTTACATATCGTCATGGCAAACGGTCATAGCCGGTATATGTATTGTGGCATTTCGTTTCTTATCTGTTATATAACTTATGTAACTTAATGTATAAATATTTTTGGTTAGTGCAACGTTGACGTACCCCTCGTCGATCTTTAGAGCTCAAGCTGTGTCAAAAATTGGTATAAGAAAATATAATTTAGTACATATGCATAGCAAAAGAATTTCAAATCGTGTTAGAGTCGTGTTAGTTAGAGGAAAACTAAAATATTTTTGTCAATATTGACAAAGCTTTATGACTTCACTTTACGCTTTCCTGTAAGACTTATTTGATGCAATTAATTTGCACAAGTAGTTGATGTAGCCAAACGCGTTAATGTTATACGATGTACAAGAACAGAAGGATCACGAAATGTGTTAACTCAGTGATGGCCTAAAACAAGAGGAGACGCAAGCAAAACTCGATTGTGAGCCACCACTAAATACTCTACACTCTTCTACGACTATTTGGGAAGTGGTACGATCCGACCGATTTTCAATAGCGTTTGCTCTTGGGCCAAAATACATCGGAGCACCAAATTTCATCAGAATGTCTAAAAAATCGCAATCTATCGACCACAAAAAAATAAAACGTGCAGAAGGACAGATGAACAAATAAGTGTAAAACGATCCAGAAAGTGATTCTTAATCGATCAATGCTGCACACATCCGTACGCAATATAATCAAAACATAGACAGCGGTTCCGCTGAAACTGTGAGATAGATGACAAAATGTATAGCCATTGCTACCCATTGGTAACGTTTCGAATGAAATATTTTTTTATTATTTTCATATAAAAAACCTGTATTTTCCATATAAAAATTCCGATTTCATGTGTACACATATATATACGGTGTGTAGGTACCCCGAAGATTTCTTAGTTTGCCCTCGCTGAAGTTTTAAATCTGATTTTTTGCCGATAGGCCCTTTACACTGAGGCAGCAAATTTCAAAAATTTATTGAAAATAGTTCTGGAAAAAAAATCTAACTTTTTTGTCTGTTCACAAAATGCCCGACAGTTTCTAGTTTACCCGTTAGAGGGTTTTTAAACGGATTACTTTTTTACATTACTTTCATGATAATTTCTTATAAATTCACTTGAGCTGTACAAGCACTTCTTCCGTTTTCCAAATGCAATCACACGCACTGCATATGCAGAATAACCATTAAAGGGTTCTGTGTGAGGGTCTTTTCACAGCTAAGTTAAGGTACTCAGTAAACATTTTTCTAATTAATTTCGAAAGAAACTTAATTTCCTTTTGTAGATTTCAAGTATTTGATTGGGGAGGCCTGCCGATGCGCATTGTTTTCAACATTATTTTTTTTTTTTGTTGTTTTGAATAATATTCTATAAGAGGAGGCTCTCAAATATAAATGTGTAACTACTTTGACGCTATAATCATTTATTTCACAAATATTGCGTAGATGTAATTGCGTGCATACACTACATCTTATCAGGTATTGGCCATAATGTTTATCGGGAAAAATTTTGATAACCTTTTCGAAGTTTGTGATAACGATGCTTAAAATTTTCACATTAAATGCTTATCTTGACATTCTCATAATAATTGAACGTTGGAAAGTGGTGGCCTGTATTCAGACTTAAAGGAAACGATATATAATGTTTTGCATATCACATATGCAAATATGCATAATAATAATGCATTTTATGTACATGTATATATATCCGCAAACACTGATACCAATACGTGCAGAAAGGCACAAACATGAATGTGTCGTAAGTTGACAACCTTAAGTAGTTACATATGGCCATCGAAATATTCAATCACATTATAATAGTTGTTGTGCAGTTGGTTTTGCTGAAAGCAATGGATGGATGATGCACTACCATCAATAGCATCGCATCACAACAATGATAATAATGACATTGATGAAAGTTGTTAAAAGTATGTGTGTGTGCATATATATAAATATATGCAAGCGTTTGTTGATATTGAGAATAAGTTTTGAAAACCACTGAACCAAGTGACACAAATGCATTAAACATTATCATTTATTGCTAGTGGTAATGCGGCGATGAAGGTGGTAGTTATGATGATGATGGCGGTTTACACACACATTCAGGCACATAATGATGCATTTGTATTATCATTGCTTGTTATTGATGTAGATGGGTATGCGAGCAACGACAGGCGCTGTCTGCGCTCTTTTATTTTCTCTCTTCGTGTTTGTATTTAAAATGTACTTAGGTGTGGCAAAGATAAGTGAATAGGAGCGGAAAAGGAAGCTGAACAGCACAGTGACATTATTTTCAAAAATAACTTATCATCATGTGTGTGATAAGTTACAAAACGTTTTCAAGAGTAAAAAAAGAGAAATTTTTAGCAATAAATTCATGCAAGGAAAAGAAAAAACGAAGAAGTTACAATTGATTCTTGGGTTACGCGTAAAATTTAATATCTTCCCTAGCATGGCACTTCTTACCATGTACGTTTTTTTTGATGAAGAAGATAGCTGCGCGTCATTTTCTTTCAATAGATCGTTAAATTGTAATGCACGGTAAATTTTGTTAGTAGAGTTTGCAGGTTATTTTTAGTTCTTAGACGACAGCGTTCCGCTCGTTTGTGGACAAGTAAAGCTGGTCTTGATTTATTGTCTTTTTTTCAGTACTGAAGCTACTTTTTAATGCACGTTTTTTGTTTTTTTTGTCTTAAGAATAGTGCGTTGATCGAAATCCTGCTTCTGCATAGAAGATTGTTTGCTACAGAAAGAAGCGAAGTCACCTTCTAAAAATGGAAGTTCCACTATAAGTTATTGATCTGCGAGTCAAATGCAAAATGTTCCCCCCTATGGAGCATATATAATAAAAAGAGGGAGACTCTTTTGAAGATGGTGAGATATATCCATTTTGTCAACATGTTTGGTACATCCAGAAAGAAGCTTTGGCATTAATATCTGAGTCTATTTGACCACGTTCTTACCTACTCTACTTCATACTGCATCAAAATTTCATTTTCCTTTTTTTGTCAAAACAAGGTTTAAAACCTCTACTAAATTAAAAAGTATGTAAAATCTTGGCCAGATATGGAAATTCGGAATGCATCTAAGCATGTCGCCCTGTACGTCGTCCCAACAGGCTAAATGTTCTTCCGCTCACCAGTGGCCTTGAAAATTGCAAAAGAATTCGGAAATGGCTCAAACCGGTCAAACGATCATAAACTGAGTGCTTATTCGTACAAAATTACCCACAAACTTCAACAGATACACGACAGCTTTATTTTATTAGCTACGCTCGCACAATATTTTGTGCGAATATAGAAATTTTAGATTGTAGTTAGAGAAGAATGTAGTTAGTCCCTTACCCTAGCGGTGGTTAATGTACAAGCTATGGTCGCAGCCGAATATAATTTTCTTACTAGTTATAGTTATATAGTTATATACAGTAGTGTATAACAACGTGAAACTCCTCAGCTCAACCGCAAGCGTAATTCTTATATTATAATATCATATTATAGAAGTCTCAGCAAATATTACCTCCGCTTTGTCTGGTGGATGATCATCGTTTTGACATGTCGAAAGTAATTGAGTTTCATCATTATAACCTGCACTTTATCGCGTATTCGCGTTTTGAGTTAAAATAAAATGTTGCTATTAAATGATATTCAATTCTTTACAACAATAAATTCGGTGTAGTTAGTCAACAAACAATCCATAATATGTACATGTGTATGTCTATCACATAACATGTTCACTTAGTACGGTTTCCACGCACGAATGCGTTTGGGGTGAACGTTCGTTTAATAACGTAACTTTTTTCTAGCACTATATTAGACATATTTTTAGATGAAGTCTATCGCCCAATGTTGTAGGAACATATGCTATTTTATTTCCAGCAGTTATCGTCACATCGTATATTTTCTCTTATTCACAGTTTTTTTTTTATATATATATTTGAAATGTTTCGAATTTCGACAGAAAGAATTTCTCTCCATGCTTCGCACATACATGTTTACGCTGCTAATATTTTTGAATCACTTTTATTCCCACCACTGTAAGGTGGGAGTGTACTCGTTTTGTTTTTTTCCATAATATATGTAATACCGAAAAGGAAGCTTCAGAGACCCTATAAAGTATATATTTCTTGATCATCGTGAAATTGTGAATTGATTCAGTTATGTCTGTCTCTCTGTATGCAGTGTGCAGTCTGTGTGGAGTGTGTGTTCTTAGCGCTCTCCTCGTCGCAAAAATTAAGATACCGGCTTCAAATTTGATAGAAGCGTTGAAAGTTTCCCCATCCAAGTTGGTATTGAAAATGAGATAAATTGGCCGGAGAAGAAGCGCACAGCGGAGCGCCGTTTTTTGGATTTTTACTCGTTAATGCGAAATTATTAGAATTAGAAGGCTGAAATTTTCCACATTTACTTTAGGACACACTCTACTCTCTACTGCATGCAAACTTACAATTGAATAAATTTTACTTTTTTCACCTTTTTGAAGTTTTGTGCTAATTTTTCATAACGCAAACAAGACAAAATGTTTAAAATTAAAACTATTTTGTATACTCCTCAAGTGAAGATATATTATCTGCCTAAAAATGGGTTAATTTTAAAATGAATGTGGTAGACACCGCGATTAATTTTTTCTTAATAATAACAGCGATGTGGGCGTCAAATAAAACAACTTGAAGAGTAGAATGCGAAGAGCATAGTAGTGTGTAGTAGTGAATATTACTTTCTTACACGTTGTTTATAGAAGTGTTATTATTATTCTTATTTTTTTTTCACTCTATGGTTTCCGACCTTTATAACTCTGCCAAATGCTCACCTGTGTTACAAAACAATTTTGCACAAAAAAAAGGATGAATATCTAAAACTGAATTCTGATTCATTTCCAAAGTTGATGAAACTTAAGATGTAAGAAAATCGTCTCTACTTCTTGATTATTTTACTTCAGTTTCTTAACGGGTCTTCTTGTAATGATTTCTACTGAGTTGTCCGGCTGCACATCAAGTCTGATAGGCAAATATATTGAATACGTTCTTAATGGCTTTCAGTTACAATTAATTGCGATTTGAGGCTTGGGTCGTCTATACAAACGTCTTCCTTTGGCATAATAATTAATTACATTTTCTTTATTCGATTTGCACCAAAGACTTTTGGGCTATAATTACAAGATTGATGATTCGAAAGAAGGGTGAAAAGCAATAGAAACCTCACGACACAGCCTTAAGAGATGCATACGAAAGTAGGTCTTCCTTATGCGTTAGATTATTAGGATTAAAATATCGGCCTTCCTTAAACCGCCACCTTAAGCATTTATTATTCTTGTGCAAAATTATTATTGTAGCAGCTTTCCTTTCTTCCCAAAAAGATGATCAAAAGCAAATATTTTCTACGCTGTTACAGTGGTGTTATCCCTCAAAGCGCAACAACATCGCCTTGCGTGCGGTTTAAAAAAGGGTAATTTTCTAACTTTAAATGAAAGAAGTAAAAAAACTAGAGTGTTCACTCATTAAATACCCTACTCCGTCGTACAGTTGTTCGCAGAACCCGTTTTTAAAATAAGGCGTTATATGGAAAGTGATGAAAAATTTTGGCTGATCCGGGCCATTTTCCGGGGCGTTCGTCCTTTGTTTAAGATTCGTTTGTGCACCAAATTTCGTCAAAATATCTCAAAAATTACGGCCTCTAGTTTGAACATAAGAAAACAAGACGGACAGACATATTTTGATCAATTCAGAAGGTGATTTTGAATCAATCGTTATAATATAAGGTGGGTGCTGCATACATCCACATAAACCTAAAAGGCACTTACACCACAAGTGTGTAGTGTGAGAACATGAGAAAATTATTTATTATGCGCGTTTTATTTTTGAAAGTTCAAGTAAAAGAATATAAAAAACATTGTTACATTTTTTTAACGGTGTTGTGGCGGCTTCACCAAATACGGTTTTTCTTTTTTGATCTTCCTTTACAATCTTTCACTTGAAACAAGAAACCACAAGTTTTTTTGGAAATATGACTCAAAACGTAAGGTTTGCTCTAAAGATTTGTTTAAATTTTTTTTTTTTTTTTTTATTGTCTCGCATAAACTCCATAAATTTAAATTTATGGAAAAAATTCTATAACGCTTTCGAAAGTCTTCTTTTCAAAGTGCACTTAAAACCGCTGAAGCAACCCGTTGGAAGTCGGAATTTAAAGGACCCAGAGTTACAGGCAAATGGAGAAACGATGACTCCAAGGAGAAGGCGCTTAACGTTTTACGTACAGATAATGGGAACAAAATTCGACTTAGTAGATTATTTAAAATTTCACTCCCCACACAATCATGAAACGGTTGATTGCATCAAGAAAAAAAGAAAGAAAACGAAATGACGTTTTTAATGTCCGAGCTTTAAGCTTTATTTATGAAGCTTAGCCAAAGGTTTCGCTGAGCTAGTGCTGCTATACTTTAGATGTCAATGTTGGGTACACAGATTTTCTATCTTTTCTATCTTCTTTTCTATCTTTCTATCTTCTTTCTATATCCATTATCGCGAAAACCGCACAAGGCAATAACACCCTTATTATTAAAGAGCATGCAGTCTGAAGTCCGTTTAATTAATTACACTATTGAATATCCAAAAGGTCATCAACGTCTCGCTTGTTATTGAAAACAGGGAAGATTAATGTAATGATCGAGAAGTGATTAGAGAAAGTGTAGGCGTTGCAAATAATTGAAGCATTGTCTGCTCTACTCACCCGATTCTGAATTTTCTTCTTTTCTTCAAATTTTTAAAATAAAATACTTTCACATACGTATGGGTGTGTGTAATGTCGACTTGAGCAAATAAACAAAACTACTTCATCCCATGTCTTCCTTAAGCTGCTTAAATATGTACTTTTATATGATATGGTGCGGTTCTCATACAACCACGCGTGCATATAGCGCAATACCCCGATGCCAATACAATTTTACAGTATTTAAACATGATTTTGTCATTTATGAAAAATGTTTCTATTTGAAATATTGTTTTGCTTTATTTTCAATTTAACGATTGTTTCTATATACGGACACATATATATCCATCGACAGACAGGAGTGGTAAAAAAAAGAAGGAAAAAAGCAAATAACAGAATAATAACTTTTCGTCATCATGTTTGCGTATGACTCACTTAGTCATTTACGTATTCATAGTGTGAAATAAAGAAAGGAGATGTAACGTACGGTGAGGAAGGTGGGTTAAGGAAGAAAGGGCGAAAAAGAAGAAGAAGAAAACGCCAGCACGTAATAACGGTGACGATAAATTCAAGTTGATAAATAAATCTCTAAGACAAGAACGAAAAACAATCCAGACACAGGATGTAACACCCGCAGGTTAGCGTACACTTTAGTTTAAACTGATTGCTGGAGAGTACTTGTATGGGAATACAAACGTAAGGTTTCGAAGAGTGTCGAAGCTTGCAGAAATCATTCACGTATTACTTACCGTTTTCTTTTCTTTTTTTATGCTTTGTCTAAGTTGAACAGTTTTTTGAATCGCATGTTTACTGTTAAGTCATAATGCGTGGGTTTCGTAAGCAGCATTCATTCACAAAGTGGAAATAACTCTTAGGTACCATGTACTCAACTAACAGCAAATGAAAACTCTTACAACAACGTTTAATTGTCAGTCGGCAGTAAATGAAAAAAGTATAGTTTGATTTTGTCTGCTTGATTGCCTAATCGTCTTTTCATGATGCGTTTGCGTGGATGGACTGAAATTTTGTTTGCTGATTAAAAACAGCTTTTTTTGGCTTGTCGAACACACAAGCAATATCGCTAACGAATCTCTGTTGCGTAGAAAAAAATTACAATCGTAGGCTGTTTTATTATGTTTCTGTTAGACGACATTCGCCGTTCGTGTTCAATACGTGCTTAATGTAATGTAACATCAATTCGTGAATGGCCGCCTAAAGAGGGGAATTTTTGAACGATCAAATACACTTTTTCTTCTTATAACGGAAAATGTTACGAGCCTCCTGTACCCGAGATTGTTCAAATTGTTCAGGGTTCAGGTTGTAAAAAATCATCGAGAGGATTTTAGATGGATTAAGAGTCCACGAAAAAATAGCTAAACATAAAATAGAACGTTCGTGCCTTACATGGAGTCATTGCTGGCGTTTCTGGAAAGGAGAAGCAAGCGGCACACCTTAAAGTGTCTCACAGCTGTTGAAGTCGTTTAGAAATACTTCGAAGAAAGCCTGACTGAACAAATTTCTCAGATTTTCTATCTCATTTACAACACACTGCGTTCGAGTTGAACAGCAAAAAATTGATTCTATTAGC
Source organism: Glossina austeni (assembly GCA_000688735.1). NCBI lineage: Eukaryota > Metazoa > Arthropoda > Insecta > Diptera > Glossinidae > Glossina > Glossina austeni. The sequence goes on along the minus strand of KK502550.1, from coordinate 340,473 downwards.
TCGTAAGTACAAGTTACTGCAAAGAACTGTTGTTTATTACCTTGGCTTTAATGGGTGTATGGAATTGTTACTCTCTTGATCCGTCATCGCTGATTGTAAGATTGTCAGGAAAATTAAGAAGCCTTTATAACTCGATGTGATGAGCAACCGCTAATTCCAGGTTAGAAATGCTGTGAACACTCGGATCACAAACACTCGGAAAAGTACGAAGAACAACTCTAACCCTACATATTCTAAAGTTCGCATACTCATCCAATTATTCCGACTGTCAATATCTTACTACATACTTGCACGTTCACATTAAATGAGTCAAGAAGAGAAGAGCTGCATGTACATAGGTATCACCAAGCAGCAAATTAATTATCAATACTAAGACAATGAGATGGTATTTCAAGTGTCGCATCAACAAAGGCAGAAAAAATTGTTTCCATATTCACACTTTATCGCTGTCCTTATAAGTTTTACTGTTTCATAGATGAAAGATGATGTCAGCTCGTTGACGTACGTACGCATTTACATTCACGTGCAGCAGTTGAACAATTTTAATATTTTCAAAAAAAAAAAGACACGTGAATTAGTTGAGCTTGTCGGGATTCTTTAATTTGTTATTCATTCAGCCTCTTATTCTTGATATCATTGAAGAATAACTTGGTGTGGAAGAGGGGAAGACAGAAGGCGAAACAGGACCAATGGGAAGGAGAAAAGTTTCTTTATTTTCCTTTTTAAAAATATATTGAAAAATGCGAAGCATCAAAGTTTCAATGTAAATGCAGCAGCGTGTGCTTGGCTTCCTGTCTGCGATTATTGATAAATGAGATTTTAATCATTATTTTCGTTTTGCCATTTCTTTTAACGTTTTTATTTAAGGTTTTAATAGAGCAAAAAAATATGCGCTATAATTAATTTTTGTCAACTTCACATATATTTGCGAATGCTTAATGTGCTTAATGCTTAAGTTGCGTACAACAGTAATTCGTTGAATAAACATTTATGTAGTGCTTCTGATGACACGTTCACTAAAAATATATAAATAGTTTTTTTTAATCTACACTGTTATTCAATTATCCAAAAGGGGAATGTCGTAGTGGTAATTAGCTTATTAGTGAAAGCAAAATTTTTATTTTCGGATAGCACAACACAAGCCTCAGTCGATCTTTCAGGCTTTTTTAACAGCTCTTTTTCTTTTTGTCAAATCAATATACGCCAGAAACCTGTATGTATGAAGTTTGTGTCAAAAAGAAAGATATTTCGTTCTTCCGCTTATAGATATAGGGAAATACCTAAGACTTTGATCAACTTAAGACCCGAAGTTTCTTTACCAATTTTATTCAAGACGATTTGTCCGAGATCTTGTGGAATATCCAAATATAAGTGCAGCCGTACAATAGCCAAAGGGCTCCCAAAGGCTTTCAGCAATAAAATCTGTAGCTACGGATGCCAGAAACTTACGGGAAGCAGGTTTCGTCCTGAGAGGCTTTTCGAAGAATTTTTATGTTACCTTTCAAATGTTAGACAAGTTTTGAGAAAGGATTTGCACTCCTTCTAAAACGTCAGATGAGATCGAAATCCCTGGATGGTAGCTATTTTTCCATTGCCTAGTGACGAGCAACTGTGCCGTTGCAACAATGGATCTAAGAATATTCATAAGTCGGCGTCGACATAAAATACCAGAGACATCTGTCTCTCTACAGTGCCTCTTTACAGTGTAAGTGTACGGTGTAAAAACTGGAATCTTAAGGCCTCAGAGGACTAATGCACGTGACAGTCGTATTAAGGCTGGGCGTAAAAACAATCAGTCGTTGCCGCTTCTTATAAGAAATGGGTTCATTTTCTTTGTGAGTGTTTGTCAGGCTATGGTTTCTTTTTGTGAAAGTTCACACAACGGTTATTGCACTGAAGGCTACACCGGACAGTATTTTGGAGCATTGCACATGTCGTTTACTGTACCAAATTAATTAAAGGCGGCAAGTGTTGTTGCTGAAATGTGGTGAATCGTGGGCATGACATAATATCAACGTGTAAAGATATTAGAGCCGAATATGCTTCGCATAACCCTTTAGCGGTGTTCTCTTGGTGTGGTGTGTTATAAGCCCCTCTACGCTGCCAGCAACACCCGATACAACTATGAAAGAAAAACCGGCTGCTTGGCAATATTCGTATTGCAAAACTTGCTCAGGAAACTTTAGTAGCGAATGTCTCGCATAGCGGGCCATCTCCGCTGCGTTCATCGGACATTCCTTTTACTGGTTAACGACTGTTTCAACCGATAACGTATGGTCTGTGAACGAGCAAATTAGTAACGAATAATATTTACGAATACAGTGAACAGTAAAATATCTGAACAGGATGAACGGCAGTGTAAAAAGTTTCAATTTAACTTTAATTAATGTGACATAATATGTTAAATACATATAATGGATTTCGCGTAAGCATGCAGCAAAACACATTATGCAATGGCACTTGCAGCGAACAACGTGACTGAAGTTGAAAAATGAGGGGAATAAAAAATGAGAAGACATTTTTAAGGCTATTTAAGTAAAACCAAAACGATTTAAATTTTTCTGGCATTTAATGATTGCTGGAGTACACGTCCGTTCACAAGCGCACGCCTTGCAACACAAGCATTGTGGAGGAAATTTAGATATGTGTGAAGTATGCGTTCTTAAGTTCGTTATTTGAAAATATTTTTTCAATTAATTTCGTTCAAGAACATTTCGACGCATAGGTAGGTGTATGTTGGCTAAAGTTGAGTGATGGTGTGTTCGTGGTGGTCTACAAAGCACAGCTTCCTCAGCACGTGCTTCTATTATTAATTTTCGCAGACATCTGTATTTTCTGTAATTTTTCTCGGTTCTCACACAGATTTCGCGAGAAAAGGAAATGCTGACCAAAGGTCTTGTTACGCAATTGCCTATAAGATAAACATATAATTAAGTTGGAGGGAAGAAGAATAAAAGAGAATCACAAAGACAGAGAGAGAGAGTGATAAAAGAGGAGGAATGAAATTGAAAGAAAGAAAGAGAAATATAAAATTCGTTCATTAACGCGTAACAAGATGTGAAACGCACGATTTGTTCATTTAATTTATGAAATAATCTGATGAACGCCTGAGTTGTTTGACGATTGTCATTAGTACTCTCGTTGTTTGTAGTTTGCGCTTACTAGACATGTCCCCGTTGCGGGCATGCTTGCGCCTGGCATTGACCATAAATTTGGCGTTGCAACAAAAAGATTTCAAATGTTTGTGTGTTATACTTTATGAGCAGCACATGGAATATATGAAGGATTCATGTGGCTAAGGTAGTGCTGCGTGTTGTTGTTTCTTGATTAACGCCGTTTGCAAATTTATGGCAAACTTTTCCAGAGAAAACAATTTAACTAACAAAATAATTAGAAACATCACACAGTCAGGCAGGGCCATTGAGTATCCTCCATCACTTTGCCTAACGCATTTATTTACGTGATAAAACCAAAAGTTATGCAGTCTTTCCATGTAAAGGCATACTTTATATGGGAACTATAATGCGAGGGGGGTTCCAAAAAATCTTAGTCCAAGTTTGGTGCCAAGAGTTTTTATCTCGAATTGCTATTACGGACTAATTTTCATGAGAAATTATTAAATATCACATCTTCCTGCCTTATAATATCTTAGTTTTCGTAAGTATCCCTCGGATATCGGCCCCCGTGCTTTTGTGTTCCATCTATGGATTGCAATTTTTTAGATCTTTTAACGAAACTTGGTATACCGATGTGCTTTCGTTCCAGCGACGAGCTCTATTGAAATAAGATTGGATCATTTTTATGATCACTCCTTATGTCACGCCACATGGTGAAGCAGCTGTCCTATGAGAAAAGTTTGCAGTTTCGATGCGGTTGAAGAAGCTATTCAAGTATTTCTCTCGGATTTTTGTCTCGACGTAGGATGCCTTATATAGAAAAATGTAATTTAGAAACCGTGCGCATTTCCAGCATCCAATTAGCAAAGGCACATATATCTGAAAACCCACTTATTTCTATTTATCAAACGTCGATACGATATTTGACTATCTTACTAACCCATCACCTACACTATACTACCACCTGTACGTATACTGGGATGGGATGCGCTGATGCTTTAGTTTCAGCAAGTTATTACATATATACCTATGAAAGCGTGCTAAACAAAGTGAAGGGTGTTTTTGGCAGATTAAAAAACGTTTGTTAGAATGGAAGATGCATGTAAAGCCTAGGAGCGTTATTGAAACACTGTCTTGTCTTCTTATTTTTGTCTTTTGTCCAGATTATTAATTTTCCAAACCCTACTTCAAATGCGTTAATTTTGCACATTGCATCTTAAAGGCATAAGTGGATCCGCAGATATTTATTTCTTTAGTTGCTGTTAAATTGTCTGTAAATATTTGCTATTCTTTCTTGATAGAAGCATGAAATCCTTTAGATTGTGGCCAACCTTTCTCTGCATGATTACTTCCATTTTTAATGGCTGCATAGTTTATCTAACTAGTTGTACGATTTTCAGTTCTCATCTAAAGATTCAATGTCTGTAGGTTGACATGTATAAGCGCACGAACCTCTATTGCTATTTACGTAGTGCAATATGAAGGAAGAAATGCATCGCAAACAAATTTAAAATAATCGAAATCATGAGAATGTAGCTGTACGTCGCACATTGTTGCTATCATAGAACCACCAACAACACTAAGCCACTAATAACATGAATGATATTTGTCTTGATGCGATAATCTTATTAAACAAGGCTAGGAGAGCTTGAGTGTAATATTTGGGAGTGTGAATACTTGGATTGAGTTCGGTGAATGGGTTATGCATATGCTCGCATATGTTTTTTGAGCTCAAGAGACTACTATTGCATCGAATTTCACTAACCTCAAAGCTGAATTGTCTGTTCACTATCCTGTAACACAAAAGGTACGTTTACGTTACGTCTACTGTGACTGGCAGCCCATTTAAATCTTCATCGATGCTTGGTGTTAGCTGGTGTTGCGTCTGCTATTGCATTGTTCTATAATTTTGTTTCATTTCCCTGTTTCTTTTGCTTCTGCTTGCTCTTGCTCTTGCTCTTGTTCTTGTTCTTGTTCTTCTTCTTTTTCTTCTTAAATTCCCAGTTATTTATTTTGCTCTAATTGCACACTGAAGCAGAAGCAGAAACATTTTCACATAAGCATCGGGTATGTAAGCATAATGTGTTCGTGTACATATATATATACACATGTCCTTTAAATGTGCAAAGTGTATGTTCAAACTTACACAATTATGGACGTACATGCGATGCACTTGCACTTGCATGTTCAATACGCATGCTACGCTATATATACGTAAGAGTAAGAGTGCAATAAGATGTGATATGATAGATTATTCTGGATGGTTAAAACTTCGATTGTAATAATAATAGCAAAGAGTTCCAGGGTTCACGTTGACCAACTAAAAGCGCATTAAGTTGAAAATTCGTGATGATGATGATGACGATGATAGTGATGAAAATAATGATGACAATGAGACAATAATAACACTAGAGGAACAACCATGTATACATACATCATATACAAAGTCATTCTGCTTTGCGGTCTCTATGTTTGCAAACTCATAAGTAATGGCCGTACTAACAGCAGTTCTATGCCTTTTATAGTTACGCATATTGAGCACGAAATCATACTCTCATGTACGCATACATATATACACACACGTATTCGTAGCATAAGCTTCGTTTATGGTAAACGCATTCTGAACCGGTCAAGTTGTCTGATATAGTTGAGAATGATATGTGCAACTAGAACAACTACGTTTTCCAATTGCGTATGGGAAATATTGCTATAGCGTCTGATATAGTATGCGTTGCTTACGTAAAATTAACGGATTGTACAGACAGCAGCGAGGGCAGCAACCATTTTAATGCAGCAACATACCTCAGAGAGCTTCTCCCAGTACGGTACACCAGAACTTATTTGAAGTTCTGGTTTACTTTCAGCGAAGCAGTCGAAGTCGGATAGACAAGCAAGTATTAATATATTGGTTTGACGGGTGTAATCATGAGTATATGTGCAATATATATATATATACATATATATGCATCTAAACGTCTATATATACTTGTGTATATATATATATATATTGAATGATATTCACTCAAAGAAATCCACACATATGTATGTATATATTTATTTGGGTGTCTGCATTTCTGTGTATGAATATCATTATATATCCATTTTCTACTATATTTTAGTTATCATACGGTAAGACAAGATTGCAAAATGTGCTTTCTATATTCCTAGATGTGTTTGAAGTACATACGTCCTCCACCTTTCCTGCTGTATTTAAGTTGCTTTGGTCACAAGGGTAGTAGTAAACAGTAATAGCAAAATTACTAACAATTCATGTATAAATTTAACCAATATTTCTCTTATGTACATACAAGTATAACATTTCAGCGTTCAGTCCAACCATTCGTTTTCTTGCTAAACATACTTGCACTTATATGGTCTTTGATTCGAAGATATGGGACTACCGAGAGTTTGCTTTAGAAATTGAATGAAAGAAATGATTTATCTAAATCGGTCAAATTATTAAATAAACGTTAAAAAATAACAAGATTGGTAGGAGTTAGTCAGGAAAGATGAAAACTCAAATATAATTTGTTTTCGGTTTGTAAAGTTCTTGAGCTTTTTGAATTTATACTGTGAAATGGTTTCGGCACACATTTAATTGTAATTGAATGTAACTGATTCACAAAACTGTGTCAATTCTATCGTTACTTCTGGACAACAAAAGGAATATATTTTGTTAGCCTGCGCGAGCAGTGGTCATATTCTCAGCGAATGAAAGGCAAAAAAAGGTGCAGCCAGATCCTGAAGTTTATGGATTTGGATGTTGTTTGCGATGAAATGTATTGCTCTTTCCTATAAAAATCGGAGAACCGACATGTGTATGCCAAAGAATACAAAAGTTTCATTTCAATTGCTTTATAGATTCTGCCGAGCCGAACTTGTCACTAAATCCTGTACGTTTGCTTCGAGGTCTTACTAAATTTCCGATTTGATGTTTGAAATTGTCCCAAAATCTGTCATGTACTCATAAAGGATAATTCTAGAAAAAAAGGCGGATAATTCGTTTTGAAATCCTCCACTAAACATTTTGGATTTGTGGGTAATTTACAAAACAAAAAACTTAAGAATGATTATAAAAATTAAAAAAAAAAAAACATCAAAATTATGTAAGAACATAACTAAGATGTGAAGGCAAACTTACAGGCACTACCGTCATTACTTGGTTATTAAACTCATTACCTTTGAGTTTATTTTCTTACTGAAGAAAGTTTCTACCCTTACAAGCAACTTATTTAATTTACAAGACAATGCAAATCCTAACATTTCTTAACACAATTACGAAAAACACATACGCACAAGCGCACACGTACACAACCCACACAAACAATGCATTCGTGAGCAAGTAGATGCAAAATATTTTTAAAAGAGTGTAGAAGAAAAAAAAAATGCTGAAAAGAAATTCCATGAGCGCAATGACATTCAACAATTTGTATGATTATTTCATTAAATAAAAGCGAAAAAAAAAAGATTTTTTTTGAGCAACCGGAGGTAACAGAGGGCAAAGCCAGAAAAATGTGAAACTAAACTTTAGTATACGAGCCGTCGGAGTAAGCGCAGAAAGATGCTGATATAAGAAAAAAAAAGCGGTGGAAAAAATTTAAATTGCGATGCTTTCATAAGACGGTAGACAGACAGTTGCACTGACAGATATGAGTCGTGTGTGTGTGTGTGTGTGCGGTATTGTTGAGAAAAAAGAAAAAACGAATAGGAAATCTCAAAAGTATGACTTCAACAAATTTACAGGGTTTTATGTCATGCGAGTGCAACTATAACGCACGCACGCACCCACTTACACATTTAAGACGTTATTTAATGATCACTATTTAAAAAGTTAGTGCTGCAACAACCTTTGCACGGTAAAAAAGACAAAAAGAATATTAACAAATAGCAAGAGATTCCGTTATATCTGTATATATCGTTGATATGACTAACTGACTGACTGACTGACTGACAGACTGACTGACTAACTGAATAACTTTCACATATATATTTGTTTTCTCATTAAATTAATTATCAAGAAACAACAAAACGAATTGTGTCTATGTGCGCAACTACTAATGAGTTCTTTCACATGTTATACTCATTCCGTCGTTCAGACAGTCATTCATTCGCAAAAAAAATTTAATTTCCAAGAGGTGAAGCTTTCATATAAAATGCGTCTTTCTTTGTTCCCCTCTCAACTTGCTTTTTGCATAATTAAAGTTACTGCACGACAACTATTCGTTATTGCAAGTTTGAAATATTGTTTGTGCATTTGTTGGTTGTTGTGTGCGAATGCGTTAAAGAACTTTTAAACAGTTGTGGCTTGTAATGCGGGTACACAATAATTAAACAACTAACAATCGATATTTATGTTGTCGCGCCCGCTTAATTATTTTGCACAGAGTTCATCTGGTAAAGACTCGATTCGATGTTTGTGAATCATCATCAAAAATAGTTAATTTCTAGGGGAATGAAAAAGCGCCTCGCTTTGATTATCTGTTATCTAAATTTTCTGTTTCCCTAATACACACAAATAGCGTTATTTTCATTTTCTCTTGCACGAAAAGAATATTGCCTCGCAAATAAGTCGATTGACGATTTTCTTGCACTTCCCAGGCGTGTTATTTGAATAACAGCGCAAACCCAAAGTTACTTTAATGTTCCGAAATAGTATTGCGTGTGTTATTGTGAAGCCGCAGCTAAAACATTTTTCATTATTCCCGTCAAACAGCCATGCACGCATTTCAACCCGCGAATCCTAACGACTGTTCGAAGAAAAGTCTGGAACGAAACAAATGCTGTAGAAAACGCCATCGCCAGAGTTCAAAACTGTTTGCAGTGTCGCCGACGGCTATTCAAATGTTGGAATTGGAAAAGGAGCCAACAAGCAATAAGAGGTCAAATCTGGTTAATGTGTACTTATTTCTTTAAAAAAGTATTGTTCGCCATTCCGTCGTATGTGCGCTTGACGTAAGGGGGCCAGCAATTGAGGGAAATGTAACGACTTCAAATCCAACTATTTCTAACTTGACCAGGCAAAGCTTTTCGGTTGGTCAGGGCAGTTTGTGGAATTCAATTCAATCCTCTCTTGACCCCAGTTTCCAGTTTGTTAAAGTGAAAGAGGGTGAGTTTCTTCCTTCTCTTCTTTCTTTTGCGTCATCGCAAGATACCGTGGTTTTCAGCGATTTTTTACTCCAAAATGGAAGCAAATCTCCTAAAGACCTGTGAAATGAATCATCGTTGCTATAGGTTTTTTTAAAATTTCGTTGATGAGTTCGGGGGATGGCCAGCAACCAGCTGTTTAACATCTTTTGCTTGGATCCAGTAATGCTTTCCCTATACAAATCTAAAGTAAAGTAAAATTTATTTCATACAAACCTCTTTGTTCACCTATACGAAGGTTTCTTGAAGACTCCCCTGCTCAAGAAAAATGATATGATTCTTTCACAGTATGGATTCAGCTCCATAATCGTCTCGTAGTATTAGCGGATTTTCTCTGCAATGTAGTTATCAACGAGTGATGACCCTAGAAAGCGACTTTCCACCTGTGGAACAAAAAACTCCCTTGAGGCTGGATCCGAAACTGATCTACTGGTTCTGATCGTAATTCATAAATGTTCGCCATGGTAATCGCTGATGTTGAAGCAGGCGTATTGTTCTGGTGAAACCAAATTTTTTTTTTTTTGGCAAACATGGGCGATTTCTGGCAATTTCAGCCTTAAACTTTTCATATGGTCATGTATAACGTTGCTCTATAAATGTTGTTGTTTTTCAAGATAATCGATTAAGGTTCGTGGTCATCACAGAAAACAACTGCAATCAGATTCTCAATTGAAGAAGCAGTCTTTCCCGTTTTTGTTGGTCTTCTCCATTCGTAATTGACCTTTTTAGGTGCATTTTTGGTCTTGGGGTCTTGTTGATGTATAAAAGATTCATCTGTAGTTACTTTTACTAATACTCTGCCAAAATAGCGTTAGAAATTTGCATTTGAACAAGCTTTTCCTCCAAATTGAGAAGATACGGCAATGCAAGTATGGTCCGCGTTCTCATGCCTAAAACTTGAGCCAGTACGTGGTAGATATGTTCTTCGGATATAAGAAAATAACTGTTTTTTAGATTGTTACAGTGGTTGCCGATGTTCGGGGCTTCCCAATGAATTTTAAATGTTTTTTCTATTTATTTATAATGATTTACGAGATTCGGCAAATTGCAGCCAGAATATTAACTCATAGACCGGCAATAAATGGAGTGGTAAGGCCTTTATGTAATAGCAAGAATAAGTACACAATAATTATGAAATGGTTAGTGAAGTAATATAATAGCAGTAAAACTTTTATGTAAGCATAAAATGCTTATTATAGCAGCTTCGAAGACTGTGCGATACGATTATGATAAGTCAATAAACTAATTAATTTATGACTGCCTTTCACGTTGGCTAATTCGTAGCTATATTAATTACATCACATAGCACAACACAAATGAAACCACAATGCGCCTGAACGAGTTAGTGTAACTAATATCGAGTATAACACATGCGTGGTATTTTATGTAAAATCATGTGAAGCTTCGATTTAATTCAGAAGTGAATTACCCGACTTATATCTAATATGGAAAGCCTTCACGCTTTGTTTTTTAGTTAGATAAAAAAGTGAGCCCAAAGTACTAGAAGACATTGTTGTTCACAATGTCTTAGCAAAGTTTATTAGCGATACTTTCCGAAATAGACGGATCTAAGTTTGTTAAAGAGTATCTTCGATTGGGTAACAAATTGTGGAATACACCTGCTAAGGGGGCGGTGCATGACGCGATCAGTGCAGACACCTATTTTTCATAAATCCATTATTGCTTTGTATACATATTACACACCTATCACTCCAAATATTATGCTTCCCGCTAACCGCTGCTTTACGTCAATTTTCAAAAAGTTTTCCTCTTATAACTTCATTATACTAACCACTGTCAGATGGGAGTACACTCATTTCATTCTTTTTCATAGTGAATGTAACACCCACCCAAAAGGAAGAAGCTTCCTTCCTTCCTTCCTCTGAAGCAGAGGCCCTCTAAAGTGTACATATTTCTGATCAGCGTGAAATTCTGAGTTGATTTAGCCACGTCTGTCCGTCCGTGTGTTTGTGTGTCTGTGTGGTGTGTGTTGTTGGCGCTCTTCTCGCCGCACAAATGAAGATATCGACTTCGAATTCGATAGAAACATTGGAAGTTTCTGCACGTTGGTTGGTATTGAAAATGGCCCAAATTGGCCAGAGCAGAAGCCCGTAGTGGAGCGTAAACTGAACGCAACCCAATTTTTCTTAATAAAGACTTGTGGGTTTTCGCTGGTTACTCAGCAACGATAAAAGTTAGAAGGCCGTAATAATCCACATGTGCCTTACGAAGCACTTTACCTTTTACGTGCGAAAATGGGAAAAATCGGCCATGCCCACATAAAGTTACAAGTGATAAAAATTTTTTTTTTTTTCACTTTTTAGAGGTTCTATGCTTATTTGTCGTAACGCAAACAAGACAGAATGTTTAACACCACTAACACGCACTCCTCAAATGAACATATATTACGAACCTAAAAAATACTTGGGCTTGCTGACGACGTGAAACATGAACTCTTAGTTATATAAAAATCAAAAAATCATTTTCTCTACACGATTTTTTGATAAAATCAAGAGAAAGTCTTACTTTGCTAATCACAGATTGAGTTATTAAGCTGAAGGACATTGCGATTTAATGTTGCTTCGTAAATGTAATGTTGATTGCAAATTTTACAGAGCAGTTTTGGTGAAGTCCAGACATTTGCTTCTGCTTATGTTAAGGTCAATGCCATTTATTTCACGCCATTTCACTGCTACAAGCTTATCTACATCGTTGACCAAATAAAACAGTTTTATAGTCTTAGATTTGATGAAGTCGCCGAACGATCGACGTTCGGGGATTATTTTATGAAAAGAATAAATTAGAAGGGACCCAAATGGCTACTTTTGGGAACAGGTGATCCAGCGGTAGTTTCAACCCTACTTCTTAAGTGCGACGTTTTAAATAAAAAGTAAACTAATTTAGTAAATGTTTTCCTCAAACTTGTGTAAGCCACGTCCGTTTGCGTGGATTGACTGAAAAAGCCTTGGAAGACAACTGCAAATTTCAAACAAGTTAGCAGCACTACTCTCCCCTCTAATGAAATTATGGTATTGGGTAGAAATTATATAAGCTATTGAATATTTAAGAAAGTAGTATTTTAAAAAATATGGAAGGATGTTAAGCTTATTTAGCACTCACTCCCCGACTACAACGAGGACAGAATTGGAAATTGAAATTTTCTGAAGGAGACAACTATGTTGTACTTAATCCTACAATATCAGCAGATTGTCGGAAGTACGAACACGTAGACAATTTTTTCACTTAATTTGATATGAACACCTCAGTTAGAAAGCCGTGCAAACAGTAGTCAGATTTCCTCCCTATATAACTTTGTTTCCAAAACGCGAAAACGTGAAATTGGGTACCACAGATGTAGATATATATACGCCACGGAGCTCCGTGTTTAGTCATTTTGGCGGGAGCCCAAAATGTGCTGCGAGAACCTAATTAGCTTTTTGAAACGGGATCATTACCAAGTGGGTTCACGAAATTGCTTTGACTCAAGGGATGTCCTCTTTACACGTAACATGATGTTTGTCCCAAGAAATGGGGACAGAGAGATAGGGGGTGGCTGTGGCGTAGTGGATGTTTGCCTCGATAAGTGTTTTGCTTTACCGACTGCGCACTGATTGTAGCTACGACTAATAATTGTCATCCAACCGCACTGAGAACATCGCGCAAATATGGATTTCGTGTTCGGGATTTTTATCTACTCGGATATTGTCCCAGGGTATAAAAGGTACAGGATCGATATTCGCTCTCACAAGTCCTTTTTTTGGAACGTGACCTATGTGGGATGATAGCAATTTCCTATCAAATTTTGAAGGGTAATAAACTCCTACCTTGGGTTGCCTTCGATTTAAATATTGAGAGGTTTTGGGCGTTGAGGAAGTGAATTTTGGTGCCAATGCTTAAATCAAGCGAAGCAACTTTGGTTTCAAAAATTTGTGAACTCGTTAAAATTAATTCCAAATATATATATATATATATATATATATATATAAAGACCTTCTATACGTTAACATTTAATTAAGTAACTCTAGCATGAATATGTAATAAATTGACCATTTCCAGTGACGCTGGAATATTTTACTTATTACACGTGTAAGTTCAGCGCAAGAAGGCTTCACTGTGAAACCATTTAGTGCATTATGAAAATTGGTATTCGATAATAACGGCAACAATAATAGGATTAATAAGATTAATAATGCGTTTGCACATTATTAATGGTTTTAATAAAAACCGCAAACACATTTACGAGAATTGGTCAATAGTGTACAGCAGACTTTCATTTGAACAGCTCCCTCCATCCCCCCCTTTGTTCCTTTGTCTGTTAAGGCTGTTTATAATACAAAATTATTAATTAAATTGTATTTAATTCATAATTGTTGCGAGTATTTAACTTACAACTAAATTGCAATATTCTCTCTTCTGAAACTATTTATAGTTATTCAATCTAGGTCGGGTCAGATTAACTTGAACTGAGTTGAATCGAATCATATTATAATTGAAATTCTTTTCATTCCTTTTTTTTTTTTTCGGTTTTTGTACACATGCTAATTAAGAATAAATAACAACTTAAGCAAAATAATATGTTTGTAAATATACTCACGCACACATCCACATCCCGTCCTATATATCTATTTACATTTTAACACAAACAAAATGAGTAAATCCAGCAGATTTTTAATGAGCATTTAATTTAAAACAAAATTACAATTTAGTTGTTAATTTACGTCGGAGTACGTGTATACGTGCGTGTGTGTACATGTGTGTATAACAGTTGTATGCATATTTCGTTAATTGTTATATCGAAAATTTCTATAAATGTGCACGACATATATACATACACAAACTTATGACGCTGCCATGTACACTTGTATCATGGCTGGAGTTTATGTGCAGACATAGTCGGCAATTGTTTGTAAAATTTGTAATTTTAACTGAAAATGAGGGTTTTATTACTTCATTATTGCTTTAGTAAACTAATGAAATAGTTTCGTATACTAATTATGATTTATAGGCATTCGCAGCACAGAAATCTTTATATGTGCGTATCTTAAATGTATTAATTATATAAATATATTTAAAACATGAAAGCCTTAAGGCGAATATAATATGTGCACCATATCGCTTGCAGGCTATATATAGTGTGCTCGTCCATAGGGCGGATGTTGTAGAAAAAATGCTTTCTGTTTTTCTCATGTAGAATTCTCGTTAATAAAGCTTTCCCTCTCCCATCGAATAATTTGTGGGAAATGATTTTATATGCTTTCCTTATTACTTGACTGCTTTACTTTTTATCTTTTTCTTCTCATAGTTTTAAGATATAATTCAAGATAATTATCTCCTGTAATAGAGTAGCGCGGGTACATTCTAGATATCATTAAAAACAACGTTTTCTCTTCGTTACGAGGGAAATTGATTTTTTGCAGTTTGCTCTTGCACTGGCCTTCGTTAGCCCACACTTTCCTGCGTCAGACTTCACACATGCAATTAATCTGCAAAGTTTTTGCCCGGTTCCCGGAATTTTGATGATTAGGGTCATGCGAATCAAATAATTTTTTATGTAATTCAAATAATATGATGTTCAACAAAATTAATTTAAAAAATAAGCAAACATACTTGAGTGTGTCTTGGCCCACTTTAAACACCCTACTCCATTTTGCTTCATGCAGTTGTTCATATAACGACTTTTCAAAATATAAGACAAATTGTTATGTCGCAAGGCCAAAAAAAATTTCATCAAAACATCTCAAAAATTGCGACCTATAGGTTGACCACCGAATGCAGAAATGGACGGAAGGGCAGACAAGCTTAGACCGATTCAGAAAGTGATTCTGAATCTATGGTTATAATAAAAGATGTCCTTCCGGGTGTTGCGTATAACTGCGCAAACTTAATATGCCCGCATGCGATCAGTAGCTTAGGGTATCAGAATGGTAAGTGAAAGTACAATTATTAAGAAGAATGTACTTTTCCTTGATGTTCCAAAGTGTTTTGATTTTCTTCCGATTTCAAATCGTACATAACACACCACAAGGTCTTAAGATATGTAAAATAATATGAACCAATAGGTGGATATAAAAAAAGAGTGAATTTTCTTTTTTTATGTTTTTTCTTTCATTTTCGTACAGGTCCTCGTTAACAAGATCTTGGAAAATGTAAAAAAATTGTCTGAAGAGCGAATCAGCAAAGTGGAGCGGGTCGTTCTTGTCCTTCAAATGTTTTAATAACCTTTACGTTGACATTTAACGGGGTTGGTTAATAAATTATAAAGACGTTTAAATGGAAAGTAATAATAAAGCTTTTATATACGCCCACCTTTTTGCTTCCTTTGCGCGAAATCATGTGAAACCCTTTGAACTACTTTATCGTCCGCTAATTTTTAAATTTTTTTGTTAAATTTTTTTTTATTTTTTCAATTTTTCCTCTTAAACTGTTGCATTATGCTTCGTTATAGATAGTAAAAATTCCGAGTGACTTGCTCAAGAGTATACAACAAACACGCAAATTTAATTTTTTTTTTTTTTTGTTTTTTAAGACGTCAAATGTGCGATTAAAGTCCAGAATACCGAAATGTCAACAAAAGTCGCAATAATAGCTTGACATTTGGTTATGCCTAATCATGCGGTTTGTGACGTCTCTGTGGCGTCGCTCAAACCAAGTTAATCTGTCGGCATTTTATTCACAACCGCTTAAAGCGAAAGTTAATTGAAAAAAAAAAGTAAAAATTTTAAATTCATTTTAAATCTGAAACTATTTATAATTTCCTATCATTTTGTTTGAAGACGATAATATGGCACTGGTGACATATATTTTTATGATTTGAACACGAATAACTGCGTAATTAAATGTAAAAAATGACATGAATCAAAGAGACACGCTTTTGCGAACCATGGCGCCGACTGTAAAGTGAACGATGGCATAATAAGTCCTCTGGGTTTCAATTTTTTCGTCAACAGTAACAGAAGACATTGGATTCTTCTAACACACAATCCATCTGGTATTTATATTTTAATACGGCGGCCTTATCCTTCTCGGATATGTAAAGTTTCTTGCCATGCTTTCCATATGACATGTAAAGTTCCCTGCCGTGTTCCAATTTGTTCACACCTAAAGTGAGTGAGAAAGTCGGTGAAGGCGTAATACTGCCGCTAGATTGCGGCAAACACCTCACCCCTATATCTCTTTTTCTTTCCTAATTTCTTTCTGACCCTGTCAGGAATCATTACACGAAAAGAAGGAATATTCCTTAGGTGATTGACCAGATAAAAAAAAGGAGAAACTGACAAAAGGCAAGTGACGGATGGAAGGAGAAACATTCCGTGCTTCTATAATAACATTTTAAATAACATAGGGACGTGAGGACCTAATTTTTAATTTTTTCTCAATCAGCCGAGAAATATACTTGCAAAACTCTTCCGCACGTGAGGTTTGAACTTGTCACAAAAAGAACACAAAAAAAAAAAAACAGATAGAGGCATTCTTTCTTACTCGAACAAGTTTCAATTTTTCCTAAGTAGGTTAAAATGTATTGTAAATTAAAATTAATTTTATTGCATCTTATCAATTAGAATTTTTAATAAATGTCTGTGTTTGTGATTATGATGGAGTGTGTGCTGCTTAATGTCTTTCCAGTCGTCTATGCGAGATTAATTCGCACAAATACTTCGAGTTAAATAAAGTTTGGATTCGTAAGCCTTGTAAGTAAATGGCAGTAACGTGGGACTTCGTAAATTAAGCCCGTATGTCGACGTTCGAGATAAGCAGAAATTATAATTTGGTTAAATGCTAAGAAGCGTATGATGATAGTTTTGAATTAATTGGACTATAAACATCTGGGCTAATGAAATATATATATATATATATATATATTTTGGTGAAAAAAGCGAAATTTGCCTGCAATCGCTGAAATGAACTAATCAGCCTATGAACTGTTGGAGCATATTAGACTCGTTCCAAAATTGAATGCTTTCTCTTGAAACGAAACAGTTGCCGTAGACGTTAATCAAAAGCTTCCGAAAAATCATTTTACGAACGCAATGAATGGATTGAAGAAGAGCCACTACAAAAAAAGAATTTGTTCCTCTATACGGTATACGTATATTTGTTTGTGTTCTCTTATTTGCATGTCGATAGTAAGAAAAAAGAAGATTTACTTGGTGCTTTAAAGTAGATATAGGGGCCTTATATGTACGTCTAGCTTAAGGGAATAGGGTAGATAATGTAATTATAATCATTCCAGGAGCGCTTACCGAATGCAGATTTAATTCAACTCGTCATATGAACGCACGCGCACAAACGTCGTGAACACATAGACTAGACTAGACTCGTAGAACAATTTGATTACATTTTTACTTTTTCCTTCGCTTTCGTTTTCTTTTCTTGAATGTTTTTGAATGTTGCTGCATAACTTGAAATTGACTTGTACCATAAATAAATATAAGAGTGCGAGGGAGTTTTTTTTTTTTTTTGTCTACTTGCTTTAACATTCTTAACACATCAGGGATTGAAGGGATATCACTTTTTATTTCTGTTGAAAGGAAGGAAAAAGAAAGAACGATATGAAGACACAGCATTCTAATCGCTAACATTTTATTTCTTGCAGTTGTGTACGTAGTGTTCGTTCAATTCTTCTATTCTTCCCTTTCCTACACGCATTTCATATTATAGCGAAAATATGTGAGGAATTTTGTTGCACAACAAGCACGAGTGTTAAAATCTAAATACCTATATGTATATAGATAGCTTGAAAGCATATTCACGTACATATCTCTGTGTTCTCTACGTCTTTATTGTAAAGCCATATAGATTTCTTTTCTTTAAACTAAAAACAACAACAATAATAACGAGTGAAGAGACATATGTATTTATAACTGCTTGTCTGGTCTGTAAGCTGAGCCTTTATTTGGTATCTTTCCCGCCTGTCAGGTATCGTCACTTGCATTGCGACGACAACGATGGTTACGGCTATCAACCGTTCCTTAGTGTCTTATTCCGTAAACGTTTGCATTTAACACAAGTTTCTTACTTTGGAATTCTTGCCTATTGCTAAAATAGAAAAGTTTGCAAAGCATTACAAAGATGGAATAGCCAATCCGTGGAGTTGTAAGTGCAGCATGTACTTTCATGTGCACGCTTTTTGCACTCGAAGAGAAAGTTA
The DNA here is from genome assembly GCA_000688735.1 of Glossina austeni. NCBI lineage: Eukaryota > Metazoa > Arthropoda > Insecta > Diptera > Glossinidae > Glossina > Glossina austeni. Next base: position 322,065 of record KK502550.1, on the reverse strand, counting down.
GTCATCGCAACTTTCTTGTTTCACTCAGATTAAGTGCTCACACGTATTACTTTGACAGATTTGCAAAGTATTTTTTCTATTTCTTCTTCATTTCTTCTACTATTTCAGACTTTTTATACTTATTAAAAAAAAAGAAGAAAAATAAATACAATAAGTAAAAAAACTAGATTTTGGCCGAATCTTTTGTACACACAATGTTTAGCCTAAGAAACACAAAATAAATAAGAACAACAACGAAATTCTCACTCTCTGTATTGCCGAGCGGGTGTGGCTGACTTTTGCTCTTTTTTGTAGAATACGAACGGAAATTTCGAACGCTAGTTTATTTTGAAATATAGACGTGTTCATTAACCGGCCCATTTCTGTGCATACTGTTGTACCAGAACCTTAAAGCTTGAGCCCGATATCTTAAGTTTTGCGGCTGAGAGCGAATCGAAAACAAATGAGAAAACGGACGGATTGCAGGAAATATAGGACTGAAAAGGACAAAAAAATCATTTCATAAGCCCCTTTTCTGATGGAAGGTGGAGATAATTCCGCTGCCATCGGAACGTAACTAAGCACCTAAGCGGGATTCGCCCACGAAAACAAACAAGCCCTTAAAAAAGCAACTATCAGAGGGAGCAAGCTCGTAGATGATATTAGATTGGATTCTATGGATGGAATGCATTGTTTAGCCTACCAAAGTTAACGAAAATCAAGCATTAGCAAACTAGAAAGCTCATCGAAACCTGTGTCACCTACATTTGCAGAATTGATCGTTGAAATGCTGTTCCTTGGGCGAGCACTATTCTATTTCGTTCGTCAAAAGATTCCAGTTATAAGTGGCACGCTGATATCTCGAAAAGAAGTTCGTATGGTAGGTATAGCGGTAAAATTTCGAAAAGTTACAGAGCCACACTTCTATTCCGAATCGTGCCATAAAGATGGCGAAGAAGTTGCGAACTCAGGTGTTGGCTAAACTTTACGACAACTGCCTCGTCGAAGGAGTATATTTCGAAATTCGGAAACGGCAGCAATGGATCACGCCGATCTATTTTTCTCTTGAAAAAAGCCGAATCGAGCTAGCTGTTCGATATAGGACTCGGGCTCCGCCGCAAACAGTCGACGATAGACGCTGTTCATAAACTTGTTGTCTTGGGAAGGTATACGGCCGAAAGCCAGTTTACGAGGAAATACTAACCGGCAGTAACGTTGAATATTAAAAACGCATTCAATTTAACACGTTGAAAGCACGTTATATTGTCTTGAATCAGCGAGGAATTCTCCTAACTATCCTAAAAATATATATGCAGATTACCTTAAGGGTAGAAGTTTATGCTGTAAGACCACGAGACAAAGTAAATAAAATAAACCTCACGGTTCAGTCCTTGTGTGTGTATGTATGTATGTGTGTGCGGACCAGCTGTCTTAAATTGCATATACGATGATTTGTTGCGGCTACAAGTCTTGGGCAGGATAATATTATAGGTTTCGTCGATAATGTGGCCACGTGCACAAAGATAGGCCGCTTTGTTGTTACGACTAAATGAGCCATTGAAAGGTTTGAAAGAACTCAAATCTTCTTTTAAACAACATTAATTCGAAGGCGGCGGATGTAAATGCAACTCTGATATGAGTAATGAAAAATTCAAGAGGCCCAGGAGAAAACATAGACGCCTACTGGTCGATGTAGCAAAATTAGTAATGGTACACACGAATCTTATATGGCGCCGTGGCGATGGATGTTCAACCTTACGCTAGGAAACCAAAGTCGATATATTATTTGTGTGCGATGTATGCAGCGCATTTCACCCAATATCCTTGGACGCTGCCCAGTTTCTAGCTAAGATGTGAAACTATATGAACCAAGACCGAATCCAAGGAGGAAGCGTAGTCTAACCAGAGATAGGATACTAAGCAAATAATACATCAGATAGCACGGGTGGCTGAAAAGGAGGTGGGCACATTGCTTGATACCAACTACAGAAGATTGGTTCTTGCGGAAATAGTGCGAAGCTAATTTCTACTTAATCCAGCTACTTTCTAGACATGCCTGCCTCAAGGCTTATCGCCCCATCTCGTCGAGCGTAAAGGCCGCCGGCAATGTCTACGCGTGCCAGAACGCCCAAAATGCCTTTTGCCAATGCGTTCAAGGAATAAACGAAGTGCGTTTGAAGTTTGTGAAGATGCCTACACCGGAAGATTTCATGTCGCAATTCCCAGTGGTAAGGGAAAGACGGCAATCTATTTAGTTTGTAATTTCATTCGTTTAGTTTCGCCGCAAACATTTGCAGACATTGCCGGGACACGAACCGTTCTACAGACCTCACTTATGGGCTTTAGAAATAAATTGCGTTATTATCCAGGCAGTAGTCATGCCGCTTAAGCTAAAAATGATTCGTGATCAGGTGTTAATAAATTAAATGTTAGCCAGTTAACGGCCTGGTCATCTCATCCGGGAAGGACAAAAGGCTGGTTTTAACGAGATAAAATCCCGTACATTAATCTTTAAAGGCTCACACCTAACGTAAAGAAAAAGGCGTGGCAGAAATACCAGTATTACCAAAGCTATGCAAACTCCAAGTCCCCAACGTTTTTTGTTTTCCTGTTATATATTATTATATGGCAGCCTTTTTGGATCACTTATATGTAAACCCAGCAAACCATTTCCAATGGAATATGTTTCTGCAGATGCGAGTAGACAATGGTTGTGACAAAGGAACTCTCCCCCTGTCGTGCGTTGCAGTTGCAGTTTAACAAGTTCGAATAACGTGTTGGCTGACGAATCCAGGAGATAATCTCTGCTTTTCAATTTTTGCAAAATTATCGATAAAATTTTATTAAAAGTTTAATGTACACAGATGTGTATATATATATATATGTTGATATCTACATACGTTCTAATACATTGTCATTTATGTATTAAATATTTTATTATTTCCATTTGTTGCAATCATTGATTTATAATTTTATTATTATGCTCGTAGCAACGACAACTATAGCCAAAATTTCTATACACGTTATGCATTTCAATGTTCATTGTGAGCGGAAAGGAATGCGGAATATTGAATTGTGTAAACTGCAAAGCCGAAATGTCAATTTTATTACATTCATACATACCGTACAGTTTTTGATGTAGTTTCAAACATATTGACGTTTCTAGACCAACAACGAGCGCAGTCATTATAACAAAAAGTAATCTATAATTTAATAAAATTTTATACACAGCAAACGTTAAATTGAATTGATTTTTAATTTACAGATAATTAAATTTTAACACAAGTAGTATTATTTATACTTTAATTCATCAGACTCGTGCTTTCTTTCTACATATGCACACAATACATATGCTGATCCAATTTAGTTGTAGTCAAGCGCAAAAATTTTTCACGGAGTAATCCTCTTGGAGATATTTTTAGTATTTCTATATTATTGTTATTCCTTTGGAATTTGTTAAAAAAAAAAAAAGGAAAAAAAAGGATACAAAGAAGAAAAGCAACACACGCTACATTCCGAGTCATTAGGACCGGTTTTGTGGCTCCTGGATAAGCTATGGCATATATTTTAGATTAAAATGTTCGCATTAAAAGCTCCTTGATACACGACTATAGTCGACGTAATCGTTCCTTTTTCTTAACATTTTATTGCGTGTAATTGCTCCTAGATTACCCAGAAGTTGCATTTTGTTTATTAACGACACATTGATCCCGAAAACACCGTAGAGCGATTCTGTGGCAACTCTGTTAGAGAGTTACGCTTATTATAGTAAGATGGATAATAAGGAAAAGTAAGTTTAGGTTAAGCGGCAAACTGAATATGAGAAAAATTCCCGACCAATCAGTCGTTATCTCCTTAGTACGTGTTGGTCTTTCGAGTTCGAACTGTCGACTCAATGCCCTCTTATATGCACAAAATGTCAAGCCTTTGTTTGAATTACATCGGAAACTGTTTTAAAAACTCTTACTACACCAGAATGGCGTGGAATCGTTATACCAGTTTTTATTACCCGCCTACTCAACTAAGAATCTTTTGAGTTTTGGAAGCTGGATCTGATGATTACAGTGGATGTGCCAGCATTTTGTAGTCCTATTCTTTCCATATCAACAGCTATATGTGGACCGAAGCTTTGCCCTGTTGGTAGATGATCCTCTTCTTCTTGAGACTGACTCTTATATCGCGAAATGTTTTTGTCGGACAGATTGCGGTAACAACATTCTCCCGCAATTTTTGGGAAATTGATGCAATAACTTCTTTAAAGTGTTGCAGACCCCAGCACAGTTAGTCTACCCTGCGGTTGATTTCCGCATTAGCGGATCATAATGCTTAGTTAAGTTCTATTCGTCGTAGCCAATCCACGTGCAGAATATAATTTATTTGTTGTAAAGCGCTTTAGATGTCATTCAGAATATCATACTCGAGGGTGTTCCTGTTCCCAAGCAAGCAAATTTGATAATGAATTTTCCGACAATTTGCTGGTACTCGAAACAGGGTTTAAATGTTAATTCAGCTGTTTTTACAACATACAAATATACAAAATTTATTAATCGAAATATGCATTATCGATATCTATGGTCTTTTGCCATTTATCTGGTAGCTTATGGATGCCCTTGCAAAGCTGCTGAATCATCGATCTGAACCACTATTGATAAAGAGGAGACAGATTTGGAAAATATAGCGGGAGGGGGAAACTTCCTAGCTCAAGTTAAGAATCAATTCCTGCGTTTCGTTCACGGGAGACGTATGGACGTACACGAACGTTCATCGTGTTCAAGACTACAAACTTTTCCTCGAAATATCGCAAATTACTTTCTTCTTTGTACCTATACTGCACACACAGACAATTGCAGTTTCATAAATGACATCCACCTTCTCAAACTGTGATATGCACTGAACGACACTTTGTGAACAACTGAGAATTATACCATGCAATTATCAATCTCTAGGCTATCTGTGCCTAGAATTGCGAGAAAATTGAACGCGTCAGATGGGTTTTATGAAGCAACCATAAAATGAGACAACGTTTACATCCAGGTATTTGATTCATTACCGTGGCGTACAAAGGCTCCTCGTCCCGTAACACTTTCATCACATCCTCACAAACTTCGGTCCTAAGTGCAAACATTGAATCACTTTACTTTATTGTAAAATTTTCTATTTTTAAGAAAACAAAAAGTGCGTCTACTTTCTTTGAGCGAAACTTTTTCAAGTACCATCTACGTAGTCAGTGGAGGTTTTGAATAAGTAGAGAAGAATTAAGCTATAAATTGAGTATGAAATTGAATTTTCGCACATGTTCGTCTGACATTTCTAGCAATTTAGTTCCATTTATGTGGCAGGGCGAAACCACATTGACTGACCTGAGATATAGACACAGGTAGGAGTTGATATTCTTCTCGCTTCTTTGATATTGGGCTGCGTTGTTTAAGTTGAATTGGTTTTCATTTTACTTTTATGTATTTTATTTACGATTGCACTGTGTGTGTGTTGAACTTTTAGGTCATATAATGTGTGTACAAACTTTGAAGTCTCAACAAGAGGTCGGTAGGGAGGAAACAGCAGGGACGACAGGTGCAGGTAAACCTTTTCTCGAGATTCAAATAAATCTCTAGGCTTTAATATAAGTCAAAAAAGAAGAACGATGCAGTGCAAATTAAAATTTGCAATGCCGACACTGTAGCATTTGTTTTGTTGCGGTAACACATCGTCTGTTAAAGGGTTTCAAAGCTTTATTTTAGGCGAAGGATTGCCGTCTTTTGCTATTGGTGTTTTGTGGATCATTTTTGTAAACAAACAAGGGGGTTGTGTATGTAAGTTGCATAGACTTACTCACTTTAGATGTGCTGGAAAATTGCTTTTGCTCTTAATTGCAATTCAACACACACCTCACTTACGTTTCCGTGTGCTATTCGTCTCTATTTTAAAGATACGGGTGTTTTATTAAAATTTTTTTTTTCTGTTAATGCATTTTTCTTTAAAAGCTAGCATATCCAACACTCCCTGGAAGACTAATGCTTGCTGCAATTGCAATCGCGCCCTCCACCTCTCTTACTCGCACTCATTTATATTCCCTTTGAGCTTTCTATTGAAGATTTCGCATTTTATTTTATATTTTACTCGAATGCTTGCTTTCATCAATTTTTATAATGACGTGCAGGGGTGCATAGATGTTAGCTCTTGTTTTCATATGTGTCAGCGAAGTGATTCAAGCAATTCTTAAATCGAACTTATTATACTATATATTGATCTGATAAATATTTCTTATATATTCCTTTTACGGTTCACCTCTGCTTTAAGATAAACCTTGACTACGGGAGTGCACGAAATTCGTGTGAGTAGGGTTATCCTTAGTTCCCGGCTTAGCGATTCGATTTAGAGCAGCACTGCCTTTACTTACTATCTGGTGGCGGTGTTTATGGCAAGAAGCATTTTCCTCTTGACTGAGCGCATGGTAAACATTCCGCAAACACACATATGCACACAATCTTCTAAACTTATCGATAGATACTTGATCAATTTTTGGTTTTCTTGCCTTTGTTCAATTCTAACTGAATGAATTGAAATGAAAAGTGAACGAAAAAAAAACAAAAACAAGTAAGATTCCGAAACGGAAGCTTTTATACTGACCACAACCTTTTGCAACGAAGATTCAAAAAAAAAAAAAAACAAACTAAACTATCGACTGCTTTATAATTTCGGATGTAACTAATTTCGATAGATTTTTTTTGGAATATTGATTGAGATTTTTATCGTATGTCTATTGAAATTTAGGAAATTTAGTATTATGAACAAGAAGAAGAAGAAGTTTCTGTTACACTCTAGGCTTGTGCGTTTTACGCTTTGGTTCACTTTCAACACCAAACTGCTTAAGGAGATTCCAACATTGGTTAAGCATTTCTGTACTTTATGGGCTCACTGCCGAAGTTTTCTTCTGAGTTTTACAAAGCTTTTGATAAAAAAACGAAATTTTGCTGCTGCACAATAAGGCTGAGCATGGCCACTTTTCCTTATTTTTCTACAGGTACTATAGAATTTCCAAAACAAAAACCCTTGCATGGAATTTTTTTACAGTAATTCGCGAGCAATCGGTATAAAATCTATCGTTTTGCCAACCTACGTGGAAGAACTCTCCATGTTTCTGCCATATTTGAAGGGGATAGTTTCGTTTTAATCGATTCAGAAATTCATTCTGATCGGGAAAATGTTAGTAAAAACATAGAACGACTAAAGATATTTTCTTTATTTCAAGTGAAAAATACTACGTCAGAGAAATAAAGTAAAACGAAAAACTTGGAACGGATTTGACGGATGAATGCCTCTGCGTACTATAAAATATTTAAAAATTTGTTCACTTGTCTTGCGAACAGATTCGTCCCAAGACAAATATACTTTAATGACATGCTTGTGCTGCAATGTATCAAGAGAAGCACATTATTACCTATTCTGTGATATTAAATTGCATTAATTTTGTTGCCATTTATCTCATTTCAGGTGAGTTTCCTTCTATATTCTGAAATCATTGAAAATACTTCTGTTCCTGGAAAACGAAACTGAAAGATCCAGGTAAGCTATTTCCACTGCGATCTTCTACTAATAGGTAGAAAAAAGAGAAAAGTATACCTTCGCGACCTGTCCATGTAATATTAGATAGTTAAGCATCCTAATGAAAAAAGTTTTAAGGTCACATTAACGTTATTTCAGGTATCAATTACCGTGAGTTCGTTTATTTAGGCAAAAATGTTTATTGAAGCATTTTCATAGCATATAGTAAGGGGTAGCTAAAAAATTTCGAAATAATGTTCAAAGTTCCGTATAAAGTAAAGTTAGTAATGCGGAAAAACTATTCGCTCATACAAACATTGATGGTTGGCGGTATTGTGTACGTTTGCAAATTCAACGCCTTCTTGTCTTGTATAACTTGTTTGTATTCTGATCATAGTTTCATTGGCACTTGAAGGCATTTATTGAGTAAAATATTTCTCCATCATCTTTCTGGCAACATGGCAACACCGAAGAAACGATTTTGGCTTAGCAACTATTCAATCATCGACTCATTTTCGCACGTGTTCACCATTTCAAAACTGCGTGTCAGCCAAGCCATGCTGCATCGATTTGAACAAGTGGTAGTCGAAAAGCGCTATGTTTGATGAGTACACTGGGCGCGGCAGAACTTCCCATTCGAGCTGCTACAGTACATCCTTAACAACTCTTGCAACGTGTGATCGCTTGTGTGTCATGCAAGGGGACGACTTCGCGCTTGTTAACCGCTGTTGCTGGTTTTTTTTGCACCACATTATCGCTCTATTTGTTCAGTTCACGTCGGTAGATAACTGTAGCAACATTTTTATTCGGTCTTAATAGCTCGTAATACACTACAACTTTCCGATTCCACCATATGTACAGGAAAACTTTGTGACCATGAATATTCCGCTTCGGGGTCGACGTGGACGACTCTCCTGGACTAACCCATGACCATTTGCGCTGGAGCTTGTCGTAGTAGACCCACTTTTCATCAAGTGGCGATGCTGAAACGGTTCGGAATGGGAATGTCAGTCAATTCGTATGGTGGCTATTTTCCCTCCTTTTGAATCTTATTCAGCATATAAACGTCTAGAAACATTCCATTTATCGATGGTTAATCTGATCAAATCTTTAAAGGTTTGAGCTGGGTTTTCGCTCAATAAGTTTTGGAATTCATTGTCTTCGAATTTTTTTGGTCCTCCGGGCCGTTCTTTGTTATTGACATCCAAATCACCACTTTTACGCCGTTAGAACCGAAACTGACAATTGAGATGTGATGGATCAGCATCACCATAAGATTCTAAAAGTGTTTAATGCGTTTCGGCAGCAAATTTCTTCAAATCAAACAACAAAAGCAACGGAAGTCAAAAAAGCAATTTCAAGCGTTCCATGATTAGCGTCTGTGTATACACTGAATAATCCAATGATGCTAAATGAAAAACTGTTATTTTACATAGGGAAAGCTTAAAATCATCGAATTTAAGCGCTGTGTACATAGATACTTCGTATCATATTGTCATTTCCGCCAATTGATGTCGCCGGTCAAATGCAAGCACCTAATAACTGTCTTCGTATTCACGTAGTTGCGTGTGTGCGACTGTAAGGATTTTCTTTATATACATACATATCCGCACCATTTATTTGTTTCAACAAGACGTTGGAATTATAATTAAATAAGGCCGTCCTTACACAATAATCCTTACAAAACAACGTACTTAGAAGCAAGAATGTTAAGAGATTTATTCTTTTTTTCGCTTTGTTTGAATGATGTCTAAACTTTCTTCCGACTGAGGCATAATAACGTTAAATTATTTGATTTATTTTTTTTTATTTTAACCTAATTTTGATAATATATATGTATATATATATATATATATATATATAATAAAATAAAATATATATATATAATAAAAAAAAAATATATATATATATAATAAAATAAAAAAAAATAAATCAAATAATTTAACGTTATTATGCCTCAGTATATATATATATATTATGCGATCCTTCGGACTATTTGTAAATACTCGGCTAGTAAAAACATTCGCCTTTCGGCTTGAAGACACGAGTTATTTTTTGGTATCTTTAACCAAAGGGCTGCTCAACAAGTACGCGATTCATCGACAAAACAATTGGTAGTGGGAAGTAGCTAAGTTTGATGTTTCGCGAACTGGTTCTGCGATATGTGGCTAAGCATTGTCTTGTAAAATAATAGCCTCACTTGCTTTTCATGATGCTCTGGTTGTTTTTTAAAGAAAGAGTGGTTCAAATCGACAAATCTTTGCTGCTGACATTTGGTATTTGCTGTTTTACCCAGCTTCGACTGGTCATCATAGACTGGAGCTTTTTTCCCACCAAATAGCGAGCTTCGCCTTCCTGGCAAAGGGATTTGTTCATGCAGTCGATGCAGATGGTGCACGATCTTGCGCGGTTGGGATGCTCGGATTAAATTCACTTATCGTTTGCCGACCATCTGAAACTTATCCATTTCCGATACTCGATTGCAAACAACTTGCTGACTAACGCTTATTTGCTTTGCTAATTATTTTTGCGTTTATTCATCATGTGGGTTGTAATATGTAATATAGATATATATATGGAATCTTTAAAAAAAAGTTTATGGGGATTTTGATAATCTCTTTTCCTTCCTTGCTCACCGACTACGCGTTAAGACTTCCTATGCCGATGCAATGCCGGTTGACCGCAATAGTCACTAACTAAAGGGAAAAGGGCGATTAATTTGCTTGGAATGATCATGTGAATAATGATGTGTGCATTGAGTTTTCTCTCTCTTTTACACGAAATTTTTGTGTTCTTATTTTGTATTGTTTACGTACTAATTATTTCGAATTTTGCTTAACGTGGCGGAGATCATATTTGTTTACACTAAATTGGGTTACACGTAAAGTGATATAATTTCAATTGTACGACTTTTGTATGGCGAATACTTGACGTTTTGAAGAGTGTCACTAAATACTATCCACTTATCAAGTCCAAAGCTTTTAATTTGTGTGCAGATCGTATAGTTGAATATGTCCTCTAAGTTAGGTACGCTAAAACGTCCAACAAATCTTGCGATTCGAAGTTTTCGTACCTTTCACCTCCGGAACTTCTAAAGTAATTTGAGTTAGTTCGTCTGTACGTCCTTTTGTTTCGTCCCTTCGCTTGTTAGACATAGAAGGACGAATCTTTATTATTCTTAGTTGGCGGCCGAATACAAATTTCTGAGGTTTAGTAATGATTCCGCCATACTGGCCGTCTCGTGTACAACAAAACTTCGTTTCAGAACAAATAGTATATTTGCTCGGCCGTGGATGAAAACGTATTAATTATTATGCTCGTCAAACTCGGATTTAACCCGTTTTAGTATAATCACATTTAATTACACATAACCTGTTACACGCAACATCATTTAATTACACACAACTCTAATCGTTGACATTTTAAATTTATTTAATGAACTTTTGGTTTGAAGAATGGAATCATTTGCGCAGCTTATATAAAAATTGTAGTATTTCCAAAAAATTTGTTATCAACGGTGCATCACATTGTGTTGTGACCGTTTTTGCAAAAATGCGGTGATTTGCTAACGTTGCTGCTTGTAATGCTCATAATGTGTTTCTACTTCAGTGTATGTTTTTTCGCTTTATATGTGTACTTGTAGATAAAAGTATGCACGCCACGACAAGATGTATGAAGCTTCTTAATACAGGTTTAGTATTGATTAAAATTAGGCGAGCGTCCATTTTGTATTTTCTCAGGCAAAGTTGCTTCAATTAATGGAGAAATAATCAATGGAGAACTTTTAGTTTAATTCCCACTTCTTATTTTCCTTATTTTCTATTGAACTTTTGGAACACTTACCGTGAAGCCAATTTTTTGCCGTGGGTGAATTCCATCTTTTTTTTTCTTTTCGCTTAAAAGATGGTTTGAATCTTCTAGAAGACGTGGAAAAAAATCATTTAATTAAAAGAAATTTTTTCGTTGAAATATCGGACTTTTGCCTAACCGCTCTGAGAAGTTTGAGTGTATCAAATTAGTCCTCGCTGAAATGCGGCAAGCTAATGTCCTACCTGTTGATTTCTAACCTATCTAACAAATAGGCAATCTTTGGGCTTGGAAAGTGTTTATCTTGATTTTTAGTACGTTGTCGTTTACTTTAAAATCAGTGAGTCGTTGCAACAACACACTTCTTTGTTTTCTGTTCTGTAAACCTAAAAATTTCTATAGATAGACATCGTGTGCATCTATAAGCACACGCAATGGACGTCATTTACATCAAGGGGTTAATTGCATTGTAAACAAAACCATGTTAGCGTAGGCTTATCAAGGAATAGATATGCAGGTGAGAGCTGTTCGAAATCTTCAGCAGCAAATTAAAGGTTTAGAGTAAAGTCTTTGTTCTTGATTATAAATTCGGCCATTGAGTTAGACATTATGTTCGTCATTAGTCCGCCGTACTTAAAAGGAAATGTGTGGGATTCTATTTCTGACAGGTTGCAGCAAAACAAGCACTTCTGAGCAAAAAAACTATCGACGAGCAAGATGGAAGGTCAACATGGAAGGTCACTTTAGCGGTGAAATAGGTTGTAAAAAGTAATGTGAAAGATGTTGGGAATGCGTAAGAAAACTTTAAATGCGTATTTCTCGAAACAAAATCCTTCACAACGGCAACTATCATCACTCACTTTTCACACTTTTCGTTCCTTTTATTAAAAGTTTTTTGAAAATTTTTAAACTCACATTCTAAAGAGAATTAATTCTATCGATAAGTTAATCTAAGCATTATTTCTCAATTTAAGATTGCCTTCGTTTGGTGGAAAAGCAAGCTTTTTTATTGAAGTGCTCGCTACCCATGCGAAAGTTTGTGTTTTTGGCATATCCTATGTATTACCTTAACTGTAAGCCTGTGTGGTGACCAATTTTTTCTTTAATTCAAATTGGCTCAGTTACACTGCTCGCCCCAATGAACTTAATACGAGAACTACGGCACACCCTTCATATGCCTTTCTCTACCAGAAGTGATCATTTTGAGATGTAAGCCGCAGATCTTCGGAAATAGTTTCACGTGATCAAAAGTTATAGATGCCAATATGAAACAACTGTCAATGTTTTTTCGAAGTTGTTTCAATTTCTTACCCTTTTTTGAGCGTGCCTATGGACCAATCGCAACCTTTTACTTAGCCGTGGCGTTTTAATCGATCAAGGAAAGTTTGTGCCAAATGTTAGCTTTTTATCTGCATGTTTGCGTCAGTGGCAATTTTACACAAGAAGGGGAACGAAATGATCCTTTTGGGTAAAAACAGATATACGTTTTTACTACATCAGGTAAATTAAAACAGGGGAAAAAAGTGATTGTACGTACATACTTGAAATTATTTTCGTGTAGGCAAAAGTACCTAACAAATGTTGGTATAATCTTTCTTATGAATATCGTCCTGCTCGTCGGTAGTTCTAGGGCTTATGCATTTAGTTTGCTTAGTTTATGAACTCGAACATAACTATGTTATTGTCTTTCGTGTCATCCTAAAACGATTATGAAATATGCGCCGTATATATATGTGTCACAAGGGCTTTCCTCCTTTATTCGATAGTATTTCTATATTAGTTGAATACAATCTGGCAGAAAGTTTTGCTAGATTCTTTTGAGAAGAGAGTAATCAGGGTGTTTATTATTAACACAAGATTATTAACATGTCTAATAAGGAGAGCGTAATGAACATTTAGAACGTTAAGGGAACAATCATTGCTTTGGCTGTTAGTAAAGCTGCGAATTAATTTATCGGGACTTTAGTTAGTGAATATTTAGCTCAAACTTATTCCTTCTCAGTTTCATTTTCAATCAATTTAAATTAAATATTACATCGTCTGTCCTGTGTCTAAACGTGCTTATAAGGATGCTAAGGATGTTTGAATTTAGCTCTGGTTAGGTTTTTCTCTCAATTAATTACTTGCTTGCATAATTCTATTATAATGCTTCATATGAACTCGCCAGAAACCGAGCCTGGCAAAACTCTAGCAAAGTTAATGCATCTAAGCACACACTTAGAGATTATACGTTGATGTTTCATTTGTGTATGCTTAAGGATTTATATTAAATCTTGAAATGTTCTATTAACAAATAAGCGTACAATAGACGACAAACATTGTTTCGTTTACAAGTTATTGACTTGATTTGTCTATTGTCTCGTATTCGAAAGCTGCTAGCTTTACTTATTGAGAACATCGTTCTGAAAAGTTAGTTTGTAAAATAATTTTAATTAATAATATTTGTCTGCGATATATTGATGATATTGATGTCTCGTACCAGTCATTTAGTACAACTGGAAGCTGTTATGGTGAAAAACAATTTTAAAGAGGTTCAGTGATTTGATTTTTTTTTCGCAAATTATTCGTCCTTTGACATATGAAGTCAGCGATATCGCTGTCCATTTTTCAGCATTCATTTTTTATGAAGGTTAACAATTGTACAAATTTAGATACCCTTAGAAACGGAAGAGGTTTAACATAGGCTTATGTCAAGGTCTTTGAAAACATATTTAAGCTACGGATAACTTCAATTTTCAATTTGTATAAAAGATTATCTATGATCGTGAAATTTGAAAATATATCCGTTATTACAAAACCTCAGTCTGAGAAAAAGGAAACCTTATAATTTTTATATATATGCGCTTGGGGAATAATTAGAAATGTATTTACATATAAAAATGCCATCTTGCTTAAAATCCATGTAAATAATTTAAATAAAAATTATTTTGATAATGTGAGAGAGATTCTTGTCTATATAGTGTTAAATACTTACGTACGTTGAAAATCCCTGAAATGAAAAAAAATGACATATTCAGTAGTTTTGGTAGCAACTGAGCTGTCGACATATAGACATAGCGTGAAATATCGACATATAGACATAGTGTGAAATTATAGGTTAGGTTAGGTTTGTTTTTTTTTAATAATGAGCGTTTTCGAACAGAGTTATCCAATGAGTTTAACAAGAATTCAAATGAATTTTTCGAGATAAAGAAATTTATTTCCATGGTGATATTGAATTACGTTTTATATATAAATAGCTTTCTGTACATACGTCTTTATGTTTGAGTAGTTCAATAAAATCTACATACAGCTAGAAAAATTAAAGTGTCTCTTATTAATTTCTATATTTCTTAAGATTCTTAAGATAAGAGAAAAACTGATGATAAAAAACGATTCAAGTATTTTTTGATTTAAGACAAAGTTGTGTAAACTTCAATCCCAAAAAATAGCACGAAAAAGTGTACATACAACGAGAACACATCACTAGAAGGTTCGAAGGTTCACTCACCTGTCGTCGCCACGATAATTAAAGAAGTCACCTAAGTAGGGTAGTAAGTAAATTCAACTCTGTTTGAATATTGTCGTACGTTTTTTATTAGCGTGCTTTACGTTTTCGCACTAATCCCAACAATTAAACATTTCCAATGAGTCTTTGTTGTTGAGAAAAATTCTTGAGTTACCTTTTTTTTCCCGCTTTTTTATATGCAACACGTTTGTGTATATCTCACTTAGGTAGATCTTTATATATTATTTTATTTTGTAAGGATAATTTTAATGTGTAACGAAGTACTTGATAATCACATAACAATTCTGTTGCACAAAAACATTTCGTGTGAAACTAATTTCAAACTCACACATATATTATATCGATGTGACCGCATAGGAAGCTAACATATTTGACTGCTAAGAAATTTTTTTAATTTGTATTTTGTGCGTTTTTAATCTTTTTTTCCGAATACAATATTTCTGAACTTTCAGCGGAGTTTTCACGAAATTTATTCATTTATTTTATTTTAATTCTACTCATACATGAAACTCGACTAAATAAATAATAGTCGAGTTCAATTGACTCTTAAAGCAAAACTTATATTCATTAATATTAAAACTTAGTATAAGTAAAAATAAAACAAATGAGAAGAAGAAACAAAGAAAAAAAAAAGCATGTACGAAACTAGCATAGAGCCCCACTTGCAACCGTCACATGACCAAATTGCAAATGAACCCCTAAGCCATCGCAAACATTCGTAAGCTTGGCAACCAATAATAGTTAACAACAATTCATTTTCGGGTCATAATGACTCTTTAGGGTTAAAAGCTAGTTCAGGTATGGCATAAGTCAATCACGTGTATTA
>KK502550.1:291113-302467 GCA_000688735.1 Glossina austeni | reverse complement strand
GCCACGGCTCACCGTTAAATACCACCACTTCGCTTAAAGCAGTTATGCTCATAACGGCTTTTCAGAACAAGGCGTTCTATTTGAGAAGTGGTCGAAAAAGCAATCCAAACCGAACCATTGGACCAAAACAAGTCGGTGCACCATATTTGGTTAAACATAAGAATTAGATAGACGG
Organism: Glossina austeni; assembly: GCA_000688735.1. NCBI lineage: Eukaryota > Metazoa > Arthropoda > Insecta > Diptera > Glossinidae > Glossina > Glossina austeni. The sequence goes on along the minus strand of KK502550.1, from coordinate 302,292 downwards.
ACAGACGGAAAAACAAGTTTAGATTGATTCAGAAAGTGATTCCAAATCGATCGGTGCAATAAAAATAAAAAGTAGACCTTTCTCAAGTCCTTCTGGATGATGTACGCATCCCCACCAGCTTAATATGCTCTTGTTCTTGAATCGATGAATTCTTTAAAGCAAAAGAAAACGAAAAAGAGCCTTTTGTAAAAATGTTTATTTAAATTTAACATATTTTTGAATGCGAATTTGGAAATGTGAGACCGGCTATTGTCGTGTTTGAGCAAGTGTACTACACTTGTGATGGGGTTTGTAATGGTCCATAAGAGCTGTTTTTCATCATTTCAAATCCCAGTGACGGTGCGATTCATAGAACATGACAACAGCAGTAACAAGAAAATGAAAACAAAATTGGATTTGCGAATTCCTAGTGATCCCTTGGCATGTTTTAACTACTTATGCATGGGCATATGCGTGAGTACGGATAAGAGAACTGGCAATAGTATTGTTAACGAAGATGCTTATGCATGCAGATGTTTTATGCAACTGAGCAGAGTTCATTTTCGTATGTATGCGAACATACACATGTAAGGGCAAATGTGCGATGGTCAGACGAAAATGTGTGTTTCCTTTACTTACATACTTGGTAAGTTTACTTAAAACAAACAGTTTATGAATGTATATTGCGGTGTAAACGTAATATTGTTTTGGTTCGTTTTTGTCTTCTCTCGTGATCCAAGGTACAAATAAGATTTATGGCATTAAACTTTGCTTAGAAAAGTCAATTATCGTAATTTTATTATATATATATTGTATATAGTGCAGAAGAATAATAATCGTTGGCCAGCTATTGATATTTGATGGAAAGGTTCGAACTCTCAGCCATCACTCATACTTCTAGTTGCGTTAGTTTTGATTGAATTTTAATTTCATGTGATTCGTTTGGCATATATTGAAGCCCTACATATAAAACATATAATACTTTAAGACATGAACAGTCTGTTCTAGACTTATGTTTAGTTACTTGCCATTAATAAAATAACATATTTGGGATACAAACGAATAGCTATATACATGCATGTCTTTGTCATTTTATGTTCTTAGTTTTCCCGGAATAATGATATGATTTACCTTTTATTAGAAACAGACAAAGGTCCTTCATGTGCATACAACTCAAATAAATAATATAAAGAAGAAACGCATAGTGACTAATATAATAAATGGTGAAAACAACGTACTTAGTTTGTTGCACTCTACACTTCAAGGGCATTTATTTGAATTCGATAACAAGGAGATTGTAAAAAAAATAATACTCCGCGAGAATATTTATTAGGTCTTAATATCCTTGCTCTCCAAATCCTCTTATTTCATACCCATATCAAGATGATTGTTAAGAAAATGATAATCTGGCCGTCATTTTGAATATGCAGGAAATTCTGCTGCACCATTTTCCATGGCCATCGTACGAGTGTGAAAAATTTCGGCTTGATTGGTTCCATGGACAAGCCCGAAACATCAATTGAAAATTTCCAGGCTGACAGGAAAGCCATTCAAAAAAAATTTGTTTGATTGTAAAATGGAATACGAAATTCTATTCTCCAAAGCCTTGTGTTTTACAGCCATATGAAAGACACTTTGTTCGCCATATTTCGCATGGAAAGCGCACCACTTACATTATTGCCTTCTATTGCCCAAATCTTTTTACTTAAAATCGATAGCAAAGGCGATTGTAAAAAAAAGCGGCCTCCGCGCAGTTGCGGCGCGCTGTATTTAATGTGAAATTAATTACCTGAGCTCGTTACTGCTACGCTTCAAGCCCTTTTTTGATATCCACGTGTGCCACTTTATGCCGGCCGCTACTTTGACTGCATCAGATTACGTTGTCATAGTAACTCAAAACTCCCGTACGATTGGATGGATAAAAGTGCCGGAAATATTGATTGAAAGTTTTCCATGTTGCCAGAAATGCAGTTTAAATCAAAAGCTTATTTGTAATGTAAAATGTAATTCTAAATTCGAAGAAATTTTGTACTGAAGAAAGCAACTCGGTGCAGTTTGAAAATAATTAAACATTTTTAAATTACTTATTAGACGTGGTAAAGAATTAGATCAACAGCAGGTGTTCTAGTTTATCTGAATAATAAGCAAAACAGGTTCGATATGAATAAAAGTTGTTTGCTGGTTTATTTATTTATGCTTTGCTGTTGGAAAATCCTCTTTCCCTATTTTTACACATTACACATTAGTTGTTCAATCATTCACGTCATTGAGAGGTGGTGTTTTTCATTAAAAAGTAATTAAACTGGAATATGATCATCATAATAATGGGATAATGAGTGCTTTTATAAATTCATCCATTTTGTAATTATATTATAGGACAAATCACTGAGTTCAACGAATTTGCATTATAGATATATATATATATATATATATAGACTTTTTATTTCATAATTAATGCTTTTATCTTTTTTCATAAAGAAAAACTATAACCTAAAAATATAATTTAACGAACTGTATGAGAGGTAATAAATTTTAACCGTAACTAGCATGGAGGTCGATTGTTGTAAATGTTTTTAATGTTGACAAAACTGGCTGTCAAAGGCTTTCAGTAAATTATTAATATAAACAATAAACTTTGCATTCATTTTAAAAATTCCTTAGGTATAATGGTAGGAAGAGAGAAGAATTAAATAAAAATAATTTTCTAAATCGATTCTAGAGTTAAAAAAATTCATCATAAAGTACCATTTTTTCTTATAGTATTTAGATAAGGAGCTTAACGCCGCTGCTTTTCCTACAACCTTAACTTTTTTGTAACAAGCTTCCCCAAAAGTGTTACTATTTGTTATTGATTCAGCTGCGTCCCTCCCTTCATTGTTCGAATAGCGAAACTCGGGCAAGCAAAGGCAGTAAGATAAAACTTGTCTTATATGAAAAAAACAAACGTAACTCACTTCTAGACATGCCATTAGCTCTTAAAAAGCCGACGAAGACAGGGCAGTTCAGAGCATTGCATGTTAATGCTTTAACTTGTACCCTGTTGTACTGAAAAGCTTTGCTACTGCAAAGCATTATTCAATAAGTTCGTACGTTGACATGTATATGACGCTACTACTGAGGAATACATATCGTTGCAGTTGCTTTAGTGACGCTATTTTTGTTTTTGTAAACCCACGCAAAAAATCTGAACTTGGTGCATAGCGTCCTTAAAACACGTGCAACTAGTAAACTAGCAGTCGGAATGTCATGAGTTTTGTTTGAATGTTAGCACTATCTCAAAACCACATGGAGTCATCAATAGTCATTCCGCATCCGTAGGACGCCCAAGGACCTTATTGACTGGTAGGTTATGCGACATGAACAAAGTTCCATAGTTAAGGAAAGCCGTCTTTAATTCAGTGCAAGTCTATGCGCCAATTCTACTCTATTTGTCTACAAGATGAGAGCCGTCGACAATAATCTCCCCTCGAAATTTTCTACTGCGATTCCACTTACAGTGAATATTAAAGTTTGTTCTATCTCACGTTATATATTCTTTTATATTTAATTTAAAACGATATTCTGCTCTTGAAATCTGATTGAAAATATTTTTAATAATTTGCATAAATTTTGTTCATTTCATTAAACAAGCAATTTAAAATTTCATTATAAATCTTTTCGTACGCAGGGGTTAAAAGCATTACAATTGAAAAAAGTTCAACAACCATTGAAGCGGTATAACAGTTAAATAATACATCGGCCCAATTCGTTGCGAACATCCCTGTAAATTAATGTTCGCTTTAAGTTAAAATTTGAAGGGAGTAAATCAAAGAGAAGACAGAATGAGAGCAAGAATTCTTGTAGCTCAGGGTATGCGCAACTTGCCTTTTCGGGAACACAATTCAAATTTTTAATAAATAATAAACGAGGCCAAATATCGTGGCATACAATTTGTGTAACATTTCCGAATGTGTGAAATTTCAAATGGAAAAATGCAAAAAAACAGAAAAGCACTACAACGATTAACGGTCAATGTTTACCTTCAAATTTAAATGGAATTTGGCAGCGAATGTTGAGATCTAACCAACAAGGCACGCATTTAGAAGAGACAGACAATATTCGTTCACTATTTACACCAAAAACGTCATTTAGAAACAACTAACATCGGTGAACTAAAAAGATTTTGCTTATGTTGGTGATTATTCGTTTATTCGATATAATAACAACAAAAGGAGAACTTAACCAGCGACTTGTTCCGTAATGTTTGTCAGATACAAAGTATATTCATGCAGTTGCTCTTTGTTTTCTTCTTATATCGTTCTATGTCACCTAATCAGATTATTGGTTGTCAACTTGGCCAAACTTCTTTCCGATGATTTCGGCCTCCACGGACGAACAGGCGGACAGACATGCTTAAACCGATTCCGAACCGATTGGTGTAATAAAAGTTAAGTCTATCTCAAGGTCTTCTGGGTGTTGCATGCACTTGCACACACTTTATGTACTTTGTTCGACAAGTGGCATAGGTAGTATAAAAATGTATATTTCGTAATTAGATCGTTACACGGAATTGGTTAGTGCTCGAACCTCTGGTGATTATCAATGAGCTATAAAAAATTCAAAATATGGATTTGATAGATACCGAAATCGGCTCGACCTCTGCGACGGTAAATGTAAGGTCGTAAATGGACTACCGCAACCACTGGCGTCGGTTGGACTAACCCAAAAACTGGAACTAACATGAGAAGAATCGTCCTTGGTTAGACTTGCACGTGAAGGCTTGGTTAACTTAACACTCTAGTGATTTGCTTTCATTTTGTGGAATAATAAACAGATGACTTTTCCCTAAAACGGGTCTAATCTTCAGAAAGGAACAGAATCCTTGATTCTATATTTTTTTTGATGTGACTAGCATTAGGAAGATCTCACTGTTTAACACGATGACATCAGTAAGAAGAGAGAGAGAAGTAAGAAGAAGAGAGAGATCAGTAAGAAGAAGAGAGAGACATGGGGTGCGGTCGTAGCATGAGAGGTGCGTGACCGCTCGGTGATTGCTATGCTTTTAACGATGCAGCATTCAGCATAGCTATGATTACACACACCAATTGTAGCAAAAGTTTGGTCTACCGAACAAAGGGTTGAACCTGGATATGTCGACTTGATAAACGCGCTTCTTAATCAGGGTCCTGGTAGATTTTTAACCCGAACAGCTCCTTCCTCTTGCCTTTGTATTTGATTACTCTTATCGTTTAATGATATGCTTTACAGGTGGAATAGAAAGAAAGCAAAGAAGAAGAGTTCTTTTTCTTTACGCCCGAAACTTTTCTACCAACTGTTTTCGTAATTTTTTTCATTTACATGCATTTTTTTCTATTACAGTCTATGATCTATTCCTTAGGTTATACCAAGTACTAATACCTTATTATTATTCAACTTAAATTTACTTTTTTGTCGAATATATTAATCTTTATGTTAGAATATCAGCCTTAGAAAACTTATCAGATATGCAAACAAATAAAGTTATTTTTTTTCTCGCTGAATACACGTTGGACTATAGATGTGTTTAAGTTCAATTAGTTATCCTAATACGTTGATTATGCTCACATTTGAGCACATAATGTCTTTTCATCGCTGTTTAGTCTCTAACTTGTATTCATAATTCTATGGCCGGCTGATCTGAACAGGGTAGAGCCAGAATAGAAGGATCTGAGCAAATTGTGGGCGACGATTTTCGTCGTGAGTACATGAGGAATTGTCGTTCAATTTTCTGAAAGATGAAAACCAACGCATTCTCGCTTTTAAATTTTCGAGATTTAGTAAACAAGTAGGCATTAAAATGTTTACCCGAGATCACGTCAACTATATGTTCATCTGCATCGTCATTATGCATTTAGGTAATAAGAAAAAAACCGAGGTATTGCATTCAGATTAATTGTTTGCCGGTTAAAATTTAGTGCTGTAAAGTTTACTTTGTCCGTAACTGTAGTGCATGCTTAGTCGACAACGGTATTACACTTACCGATTGGACACACATCCATCTGCGACCCATTGCTATATCTTTCCTACTTCACATTTCTTTGTAACGGTCACTGTGTTCCGGAAATAGGGAACACTCCATGAGTGATTATGAGTGATACCATCAGTAATGTATGTAGATGTAAATGCGTTTATGTCACACATCACATTGTTATCACATTGTTATGAAAAAGTCACATTTGATAAAATAAATCTGCAAAAAAATTTCCTCATTTTGTAGGAAACGAAATTTCTTAAAATGTGGGTAAAATGTGGATTAACGATGTGTTATCTGCAAGCATCGAAAAGAGGCCTTTTGCAGCGGGCGATTGATGAAGAGAGGAACAGCAATTCGCAGGGTAAACAACACAGATAGGAGGGTCAACAAAAATATGATATTGACGAGTAGTTTTCGAAAAATTCCTAAGTAGAGCGTTTGCAGGATTTGCAGGTGAAAACTTTCGAATCGTGGCATTCGAAGAAAGAAGCTGCGAAAAATATTGAACATTAATTTAATTTCTGGAAAGCGGTAAATAAAGTCAACGCTATTCCAAAATTTACAATCCAGTGTTGTAAACGTAAGCTTAGAAATATTGGGGGTAAACATAAAGCATTCAAAAAAGACATTTTGCGTAAAATTATTATTATTATGCGTGTTACTATATCTCGGAACATTTTACTGAGGCTAATGCTTTATATGCACATCTGAGCATATATCTACATCTGCCCAAAAGGCGACAAAAAGTTTTCGCATTTGTTGTTATATTCCAAATTTTTTTAATTAAGAACAAGCAAAAACATTGCAGTAGGTCTCTACCACGCTACAGTTATATAAAGACTTCTTTCTAAAAGTTGTTATATGGAAAGTGGTCGAAAAAAATTGCAATCGTTAGGTCCAATGCAAGAGAAAAAGAACGGACAGAATCGGTTTCAAAAAGTTATTCTGAATCGATCGGTGTAATAAATGTTGGGTCTGTTTTAAGTTAATTAATTAATATAACCTTGTACTTAAGTGGTGTAAGGTCTACAAAAACTACGATTATCAGGACCTGGCATAGGACAAATTTTTGCTCCAAAGCTCCTTTGGAACTATTTTTCTAATTTATCGGCTAAAGATATTTACTAAACCATCAGAGTCTCTGTTCTTGTACGTCTTCTGAAAAATTTTAGATCAAATTTAAATGAGGAGGCGATGTCCTAAGCAGAATAAAAAATATAGAAGTGTCAGCATATAGACGCAAAAGATTTAGGGTTTACGCGTCTTGACTTGTTAAGGAGCTTTTATGGTTATTTTAAGGACCTGCCTACCTCTCGCGATTTTATAATAAAAGTAAAACTTTGATTGCAAGACTGTGGTCTCAATGCGTCAATAGTAATATTTTCATATAAACGGCTTATCTACATACAGCAGCAGCTACAGCTTACGTGCGATGATAGCAGTGCGATTTTATATCGAACTATGAACATTTAAACAGAAAAAATCAAAGTCATCAATTTTTGTTGCAAACTCTGCATACGGAGGACACACCAACAGTGAAATCTCGTCAGCATGACCATGTTTTTGAAGTTGCACGCAAATTCGGGATAACCTTGTTCACTTTGGCACGCTTTCTAAATTGGCTAAAATTAAAAGCAATTTTCTCTAGCAACTACTATGGAAATTTTGTTGCCTAATTGCTGTGCATTTTTTCCTTATTTAATGTAAGAACGAAAAAAATCTATTATTCCCCAAAAAATACTCATTGCGGACTTTACTGTACACATACGTATTGATTTTACTTTTGTTTTGTTTTTGTTTTTCGTTCTTATATCTGCTAACGATCTTGTTGGCCATTATGATGTTTATGTTGACACCACATAAAAAGTTAAAAAAAAGAGAAAACAAAAAATTAAATGAAAAATTGTTCCCATGTTTCCTCGTAACAATCATATTTCACACTTAAATATATAGATGTACTCACCGAGCATACATGGTCAGCGAGAAAAAAAAAAAAAAAGAAAAATTCCTCTGCTTTGGTCCATTTTTTACGTTTGCTTCCTCTGCTCTTCAATTTGCTGCCATTGTGTGTGTATCATAAATAAAATGCTTGCATCATGACTGACATTTGTTGTCAACTTTAAAGTGAATAACATTAAGGAAAAAAGGTGAAATTTTAACGTTAAACGGGTTAGGCTAGCGTTGTTATCAGACAGGGATTGGGTTTCTTCATCATTATCAGCGTTCATCGCGTTCATCACATATTTTTCGTTCACCCATTCATTCCGTCAAATCTATGGTCCGTTCACATACTTCCGCATTAACACACTTCTTCTCAGAGTGTTTATGAAATTTTGCAACTACGCTTTTATGCGATAAGTTGAACAGTTAATGCGTAATTATGGTGAAGCACAAAAATATGATATTATTTTTATAACCTCAACCTCAGGGGTAAATATTCAGTAGATTTAATTCACTTCCAGCTGAAGATAATGACCGCTGTCAATGTGCAAATGTTTTTTGCTCAAATGGCAAAATACACTGAATGCTTTTTGATTTAATCAGCAATTGTGGGCAAGGCTTCGTTTGAGTTCATTAAACTTTGATGGGAGCCGCTCGAAACCTCTTCCAACATGACAAACCCAATGGGTGTTTTCACCGTGAAGTTTGGCGTACATATTAAAAACATTTTGCCCTAGCGGCAAAGGTATATATTTCAGGTTCATTCAGGTTCATTTGGAAATTCCTTGTCAGCTATAAGATTGTTTAACGACTTTTTAATGAACAGATAAATTTACCTCACTTTCTGGAAATTAGAGTTTTCGCCTTACTAAATGAACTCAACGTTAGCCCATTGGGCAAACCATTTAAAAGTCACTCAGTGCCAATAGAACGGAAGAAATACTCTACAAATTATCGCGCCTTTACAACAGTCGGCGGAGTTTCCTCCTAAACCATAAACCTAAGAGGCTTAACTACATTGCATCCGCTCGTATGCTATTTTTAAAAAGCAAGGGAAAGACTTTGCATGGGAAAAACTTTAAGGTAAATGTTCATCTATCTATGGGGCAAACTAATTCTGTAATAGTTTTGTCTTTAAGACGACAGCAGTTTCTCTTGTAAAAGTCTTCAGGAAAATACTAAGTAAAAGAATAATTTTGAAGCATTTTTTAGCTGAAATTTAAACTTATTCCGCTTATATTTTCCATGAAATTTATCAAAACCAATGTTTACCTAGCGTTGGTACATTTTTGAGATTTGTTGGCGATGAGCTCAACTCAACGATTTCATTAAACTCTTTTGAGGTCTTCTTCACGCCTTTAAAAGGATTTTGCACAAGTTTTTCGAACAGTAGAAAATGCCTCAGGCACTACAACAAGCATTATAAATTTATTGTTGTTTTGCCCTATTGCTTGATGGCTGTAGTTTAAATCATATTATTGTTTGTTGTTTTCACTTTATTATTGCTAAATAACAAGGTAAGAGGACGTGTGATTTGGGTTACGGCGAAAATCGAATATTAACTGCGAGTAGAATAAATAAACAAAATTCTTGTTTTATTAGATGTGTACATAAGTGTTTGCATCTAGGCTGCATATATTTGCTTTAAATTTCAGCAGGAGACATTACAGTATTTAGCTCCATTTCCTTTTTTTAACCCCCTTTGGCCCATGAACTCTTAAATTTAGGTGAACATGTTCTCATCTGAATTTCCAGTACAGGAAGGACGGATTGAAGGAAACTTAAACAAGATTCGTATATGATATATAAATATATGATAGATTTCCTGAAATCTTGCACGTTGTTGTTTGTATAACATACGCTACAAGCGAAATATTTAAATTATTATGGCCACATTTGAAAAGGGAAGCAAAAGGGAAACGAGAATAAGAAGAATTCATTTTCAATCATATGCCAACGTTCAAGTTAAAGGCAAAATAAATTGTGATTTATAATGTTGCGTATACGTACCCAAGTGCTCCACAATGCCATAAGCGCGTTGCATTGTTCGAGAAACAAAGTTGTGAGTGAATACTGTTTTCTTTTTTTCAGTTGTGTGTGCGTGCTTCGGCTGACGGTGTTCGTACTATTACCGAAGATTGGCCTAAAACCTTATAATATAGCTTTTGAACGGTTATCTTCTAAATTGATTATGTCTATCTCTTTTCCGCATTCGATTTAAAGCGTACAATCTCTTTCGTCGTCGGCTTATTTGTTTCATTGAATTGTTTTATAAGTAAGCCGTGATACATGCGATAAAGAAGCGAATTGGTGGCAGATTGCCTGTTTGGTTCGTTTAAGCAATTTATCGTTTGCTTGTGCGCTGTCATTGTTGTTGTCATTATTTTTAAATCGAAAGTTGCCCACATAAAAACACTCAAGTAAGCAGACATGCGTTCAGGTTTACTTCACATTTATGATTGTTGTAAATAACGTAAAGTTGTGAAGCGACCTGGTGTTAAATTGAAAATGCGGCTTTTTTCTTCTCTTGATATCTGCTTTAAATATGAACGTATCATATGTATGATAGTATGACAACCATTGGAATCATAATCATATTCCCAGTTTTGTACTTTTTTCTTTTTTCTAGAAAGTTTACACCAACTCATACGCTCTGCTTATTATTATTTTCAAAGATGAGGGGTATATTCAGTAACAGAGATCCCACAAAGTATATATATATTCCTGATCAGCATCAAGTTCTAAATCGAGTTAAGTACGTCCGTCTGCGTAATGTCTGTTGTAAACATTCTCCTGTCCGCAAAAATGGAGTTAGTGACTTCAAATATGGCATAAACATTGGAAGCTTTTGTAAGCAGATTGATATTAAAAGTGGGCCAAATAGCTAAAAGGACACGCCTACAGCACCACGCAAACTGAAAAGGAATTATAAATTGTTTTTTCGCTCATTACTCATCAACTACAGCAGGTAAATCTACAAAAATTTGAACTCGTATTCTATGGACAATGCTGTGGCATGTGCGCACAAAAATAGAAAAAATTTATCGGGCCTATCCGATATTATGGAGTATCAAAGTTTATTTTTTTTGCTCAAGACCTTTATGGGGGGTAGAAACAAGCTTCCAAAACCCCATAAAGTATAGAAATTCTTGACCAGTTATAACCCTTGCATGCAAATATTCGCCCGTCCATCTGTCTGTCTGCGTAACTGTGTAGTTTTGTGGTAAACAATCCCGTTAGCTAAAATGAAGTTGAAATTTGCAAAAG
>KK502550.1:265892-291060 GCA_000688735.1 Glossina austeni | reverse complement strand
AAAAACTTTATTTGTCGATGCAAGTTCTATGTAAACTTTGAGATTACGGCTGCTTATGTTGGTAGACATCCAAGCTATGAAGAAAACACAACTTCTGGAGGATGTGTTCAGGCTGTCTATGAGCAAGCTAAAGCTGCATTTGCATGTACCTAGTCTATGGAAAATGATGTCGGTCAAGTGTCTACCACGACTGCGTTTGCAGCCATCCACTCAACTCACTTAATTTCATTCTGCATATAGTTTTCCAAATTTGATATTCTTGTTGAATCGCCTTGATAGAATTCAGGAAAAGAAGTTCATTGGAGATGTTGTTGGCCATCCAGTCAATGAATGCTTGCAGTAAGTAAGCATCATAAATGTCAGTAGCTTCAAGCTTCGCTCATAAAAAATCGTTTTGGACAGGAAGGATTCTTTAGATGCGTTTTCGGCAAGTAGGGACCAGTGATTCCAATATACCAAACTTTATACTAAACAATAATTTTTTTTTTTTGTGGAACGTTTTCCCTTAAATTAGTCGAGAATTGTATGCACATCGCAACCAACAGCTTTTTTATTACCACGTCTATCTAAAATGAAATGAGTTTTGTGGGTGTGCGTAAAATGAACAGTACACTTTTTTCATTCTGACCACCAATTAACGACTCGTCTGCGTTTACGATAGTCTGTTGGCTGTAATTCTCGTGTTAATTGAATTTTATAAAGGCGTAAATGTAAACATATGCGCGAAGTTTACCAACATCTCGTCGCACTAATGCTTAAGTCTTGTAGTGGAATTAATGTTTTCGGCTCATTAAGTGTTCTTTAAGCAACTCGATCAGTGTTTTGTCTGTTAGCCCTTGATTTCTCATGAACGGAAACGATTTTTCAAACTTTCTTCACTAGTCCTTCAATTATTGGGTCATGTGGACGATTTGCAACAATTATTTCGCAATTTTCAAGAACATTGATTTTTATAATAAATTTGAAAAATTTTAATTCATTTCTCTTGCGTACACATGTCCACGAGTACACTGTAATTGCCAAATAGCGTTCATCTCACTCAGCTTTGCAACTCTGCGCGCGCGTTGTAGACCTGTTATGTTCTTTTGCTTATAAATTTTTGGAAATTTGTCAAAATTTTTTTGTTTCAATCGATTATTAAGCCTTAATAAAGTCCAACTTGTCGTAAGTAGTGGTTCATAAGTAAATTCTATTGTGTAATTATATATCTTGAATCACTATAGTGTAATGATATCATTTTATTTTATGCTACCGGCGAATTCTACTGTGTGCTTTTTTTTGTTGTTTCTTGGGACCAATTTTCTGTTTGTCCTTCAAGTGGTCGAGGCTGGCGACATTTAAATACAGGTTTCAACGGATTTGCAGGTTTGAGAATCTTTCGTTCGTTATTTACGGTACTTTCATGATTCTCTCTCGCGGTTACATTGTTTTAATGATGCTATTTTAAGTTCTCATTGCAAATACTTTTTCATGCTTTTTTGTCTGCCAACATCGAGTGTTTGTTTGCACGGTGTAGTGCCAAAAGCAGCCCTGAACCGTATCGCTTCATTATCTGCTGGCTTTGTGAGCGATACTGCCACCATATCTCCTGCTATAACAGTCTTATGTGCTGCTGCAGTCTTAGATGCAACGAAGGGATTACATTGGTCCTGCCCCAACTGCAGGAAGCGTGAAATTCCTTTTTGTAAGCTTTTTATTTCGACAAAAAACAGTTTCCTTAAATTAGATAAAGAATTCACGAATTTGATCAAATCAAAATGTTTGATGAGTGTTGCTACCTAAAGTAATTAGATTCTTCTCGAACTTGCAACGTAGCATACGGTATTTCACCTCCGTCTTGGCACAAATCTCCTATACCTCATCGCTAACGATAGAATTTTGTGAATCTGTCGTTGACAAATCCTGTTAAGATATCGAGTGTTCCGTCCTTGCCTCCAAAGAACATTAGCATTTTATTTAATTTATTTAATTTTATTTAATTTATTTAATTTATTTATGCATTAATGATCTAGTTTTTTCCTTCTCCCTGGAATTGCAATTGTATCAGCTTCAAATTGACTTCAATGGATTGATTACATGGTGCTCGTTAAATTTCATGAAATTAAATACAAAAAAATGCAAGAAGTTTTCTTTCCTAACACATTGCCGACCGCTCGGGGAAATCTCCCCATTTTTTAAAATGTCGGTGCACGACCGATCGGGGAAATCTCCCCGTTTGACAATTTATATTTATTGTATATAATTTGATGCCCGCTTCTCTTCGTTGATCCCTACAGCGAGAATAGATTATAAAAAAATTTTACTCAAAATTACAATACAACTAATAGAGGAAAAAGAAACGCAAAATCTGGACAACATGGTAGAAGAGCCTTCAACAAGTAAGGAAAGGAAACAAAACAGTCGCCCAGAATTGATCCACCAGATAGCCTTTCGATGGATATGAATAAACAAATACTTGTTCAAATTGTTACTGGCGGCAAGAAAAAATATCTCCGCAGACAATTCTATTAACACTATTTTGCTATTTTATTTCTTTCAATGTTTATAAATACGTAATTGTTGTCTACATATATTTGAGAACTTCACTAGTTATCACACGTAAAAAATGCCCGGTGAGTAGCATATATCGAGGTGCAATTTGTGCGGTCGACAATGTGCTAAGAAAGAAGTCGTTCAGTATTGAGTATTCCATTGGCTCACACAAGATTTGGGGAATCTGTGCGACTAAGGATTACGTTATAATTTGCACTTTGAACTCTCTTTAAGTAAAGCTAGATCCGTACTTGGTTTCATTAAAAGGTTAAGGATCGTTACATTAAAAAAAAGTTATACATGCGGTTAGTTAGGCCAACACTTGAGTATGCATGTGTTGTGTGGTCTCTTTCCTATAGGTGTTATGTAGATTCAATTGAATCCGTTTAAAAGCAATTGTTGCTGTTTGCCCTTAAAAATTTGGCTTGTGTGGTTGCTTCTTTAAGAAAATAGGTTGCTTCTGTTATCCTTTCTATTATCCTTACCGTCACTTGAGAAGCGTAAATTTATTCTTGGTGTCTCGTTCTTAATTAAGTTAATTAACGGTACTATCGATTCGTTCACATTCCTTGGTGAGATAAGCTTCAACGTCTCTAATCGCTTCTATAGGAAGCTGAGTCAAAGCAAAAATAATTATGAGCTGTTTAACCCGTTTAGGGTTGTTTGCAGAAATCTAAATAACTTCCATCATCTAATTTCGATATCGGATTCTTTAAAGTCTATCAAAACCACTTTGCTTAAAACGCGCGATTTCCTTATGACGTATTCCAACTAACTTTTAATCTTAACATCCCGTTATGATCCGCAAATTAGTTGGCGTCGTTTACTGTATCGGTTGCCAAGTTTTTTCATGTTTAAAGTGGTGTGCCTTTGTGCTCTTTCTTTTTTTTTCTCTCTCTTATTTGTTTATACATGACTTTTATTTTTCTCTTTTTTTTTCTCTCCTTACTTTGTATTTGTTTTACTAATAATTAATAAAAGGTTTAGTTCTAAGAGTCAATTGAATTCGGCTGTTAATTTATTTCAGCTGAGTTTCATGTGTAAATAGATAAATAAAATAAATAAAATAAAGAAATAATAAATATTCAGTTTAGTTAGTAAAAAATAATCATAAATTATATTTGAAATTTAATAACGGTATCCAGAAACATTATTTTATATATCTATATTATAATATATATGTTACATACGTACACTTAGATATTCACATGTCATAAATTCATTCATTCATACCTTAATACAATTTTTGCCTTTGCACATACGCTTGTATAGAAAAAAAGTACACATTTCGCTAAATATAGTTATCCATATAATTTCTTGCATGTAATGTGTGACATGGGAAGTGGTCAAAAAAAGCGCTCTAATTTTCAATAGCGTTTGTTCGCGGGCCAAAGGTGCTAAATTTCATCAAAATATCTCAAAAATTGCAAACCTATAGCTTGATCATAAGAAGAAGAAGAAGGCAAGCAAGGTTAGACAGATTCAAAATCATTTTCTAATAAGAAAGTGGATCTATCTAAAGCCCTTCTGGGTGTTGCGCGCATACGCACACTCCTGCTCCTACCACAATTGATGCAGAGTATAAGAACTCCGACTGGGCTGAATAGAACTTTTTGTTGTTCTTAGTGTATCCACTTATTAGTTGGTAAAAAAAATATTGAAATTACAAAAAAACATTGAGTTAAACGTTCCAGTTTACAAGTTCGTTACAAGTGTTTTAATGCTAAGTTGAACAGCACTACTTGCGTATTATAGATTCTATTGCAAGTCATTTTAAAGTATGTGCACTTAGCTTAGGCTAGCAAAATTTTGTGACTCTAATACTTTGCTTCGAACGGCAGAGGGAAACAAACGCTAAAGAGCGCCCGGAGTAATATGTTAATTCTCAACTCCCAGAATGGTTTTAGATAATTAATTTAAGTCTTAACGTTGATTTTCAAGCGCCTGTAAGCCCAAAAGCTTGATATATATACCGTGCATACAACTTGACAATGCTTTTAAGCATTAATACGATTTAAATATAAAATCAATTAACATAATTACTTAAGCGTGTTCGCGCGTTTGTATTTTACGTATACGTACGTTTGAATGTGGATTAGTTCTTCCGCTCAATCAATAATGAAACGATTCACTAAACTTAATTTTAACGTTTAGTTAATGTCACGAAAATCGTAACGAATTAAGAAAATGTCATTTTTGGAAGCATTTCATTTTAAATAAAAATGGTGACTGATGTGATGTAACTGTCAAATCTAAAGAGAAAAATGGCAAATATTTTAGCAATTAATTCAAATGTATTCAAACAAACCTTTTGTTGTTAGTTTGTTATGAAAGCGAAAACAGTCTCTTCGTTCGCTTCTTCATTGTGTACATATTAAAAAGATTGCTTTTTCTCAATTTCATTTAAATTAAATCAACCCCGGTTTGGTGAGGTAAGGGCGAAAGTCATCTTATGGGACAAAATAGTAATTATTTTAAGTTTAGTTAACGATCCGGATCGTTACTAACACATGGCATAATGTAGCTTTTAGGTGAACGTGTGCTTTTGCTTGTATATGTATTGAGGCAATTTAATGACAACTGAAATAGTAATTATAGTTAGAGTACAATTTGTATTAAGCACATGTGTACATTTATACGCAAACAATGAAATTAGTATTAAAAGCGTACATTTAAATCCTTTCTAAAGGTAATATTGGTCTGGTGATAATATAAAATTTATATGGCTTTGCTTATGGTATTATACTACATATATATATATATATGTCCATTTAATGATAGCGTGTATGAGTGTAGATATACATAACCATGTGGTGTGTTATAACATATAAATAAGGCAAACGAAAACATTCAATGGCTTATATTACGGTTGAGCCCAATAGTAGTTGCTCTTTAAGGAACTAAAAAGACTGCCGAACTACATCTTTCACGATGGCGCCGCTCAAAGCAGACGATAGGTTTTCTAATTGGGGTAAATATAGGCGCACAATTGCGAATCCATGTCCCTCTATAAACCATAAATAGAATGAATGAAAACTAGGTCCGTTTTCAGTTAACAAAAAAGAGATTGAAGGATAGGGAAGGAAGGAATTTTATGGCAGTAAGAAATTCTATTAACGAGTAAGAAAAGACTACCATTCACTACGTACGGTTGTTCATAAAACAACTTGCCAGAATAAGGTGTTGTAAGGGAAGTGATCGAAAAAGTGGTCCGAACCGAACCATTTTCAATAGCACTCAGCCTTGGGCCTAAACATATCTGTGTACCACATTTCATCAAAATATCTCAAAAATGGCCATCTGCAGGCTAAACACAGGAAAATTAAACAGACGGGCGGATAGATTCTATACTCTTGTCGATGTGAATATTTTTAAGCAATATGGGAAAGAAATAACTCCCTGCCAGTTTTTTTTTTTAAAGCAAGTGTCCAAAGGTGTTCACATAACTCCTTATGCGAACGCATTGTATTTATTGCTTTTAATACTTGCTGGCTAATCGTTTTTTATTTGTTTGATTTTTCCGTATATTTTCATACATAATGGATAATCGTGTTATATGCCCCCTTTTGTTAAGATGCTCTTTGATATTACACAAATATGGCGTTTGCTTGTCCTAGTCGCTTCAAAAGTACAGTACTGTCTTGTCAACAATGAAGCATTAAATTAAAAAAAATCCGGACACATTGCGTTCTTAAGCATCGTTCGGTCTAACACCGATTAAATCTAATAATAGAAATGAATAACAACTTAATTTGAATTTAATTTAAAATTAATTAATAATTTAAAGGCCAATACGTACGAGTATGAATTGAACGATTGATTTGCTTATACGAATTCATTACGGCAGGGCACAGTTGGTTTTAGCTACAGCGAGCGCTCAGTCGCCAAAGGCATAACAATTACCGATCGGGTGCGTCACCGTGTTACATATGTCAGGGATACCCCCGAAGTAATTGCTCATATAAAAAAAAAAAAAAATATCTGGTCTCTAAGGCTGGGGTATGTATATACAGGCCCCCGTTGCGGGTGTTAAATTAGCGAACAAATATAAATTCAATCTCTAAAATATCTTTGGTTTTGTGCTGATTTGTCCTCTCCGAATTGTCTCTAAAACAAAAACAATTCTTAATATTAACAATATTTAAGTGAGGCGTTGCATTACCACGAATAATTACATTTCCCCTATGATATGTTGTTCCCTGTTGTTGATACTTCTTACGGTAGATAAGAAACTTTTTAATTTAAATAAAAGCAGGATGGCGTGACAGTTTTCCACCATTATGATCTCATCATGTTCGCCCAAAAACATGTGTATATACTTCATTGGCGCATCCACTTTTGTGGCGTTTCAGTGTTCACTTATCGTGGTAATTGTAACGATTGCGTTGTCACGGTCCGTAATGAATTTTAAAGAGAATTCGGTCGTTTAAATGTGTGATCACTGAACAAGATTTTAACTAAATTGAAATAGTGCGCCGATATCATCTCACATTGCAAATGGAACTAAGGCTATTCTTGGAGCAATCACTGTTTACGTCCGGAAAACAAAAACGAACATAGTTGCCTTACGCCAAACGATATTTAGGTATTTAAATTTCTTCGCTTTCGATAATAAAATAAAAGCCTCTTTATTTTAATTGCTTTCAATCTAATCTCTGTTAATCACTCATGAAATATATTAGGATTTTATGTTTTCCTTTTTAAACATATGTCCACTTTTCATATCCATTAGGGGACTATACACGTGTGCATCTATAAATCATGAGGGGGAATATTGATTCTGCCAAAACGCTTGCAAAGCCCAGAAGGAAGCTTCAGGAGATGCCATAAAGTAACGTTGAATCGATTTAAGTATGTTCATGTGTGTAATGTCTGTTGTGAGCATATTCTTGGCTGCAAAATTGAAGCTATCGACTTAAAATTTGGCATAAACATTGAAAGCTTTTGTAAGCAGATTGATCTTGAACATGAGCCAAATAGACGAAAGGACACGCCTATAGTAGCACGTAAATTGAAAACACCTCCCTTTTTTTTTAAACAGGAATTAAAAATTGGTTTTTTTCTCATCACTCATCAGCTATAGCAGTTAAAAATTTTAACGTATATTCTATGGGTGAAGATGTAGTATAAAAATGGAAAAGTTTACCTTTACAATACTCAAACCCCATACTCCTAAACCCCATACTCCCAAACCCCATAAAGTACATAAACTCTTGGCCAGTTGCAAATTCGGAATGCATCTAACAGTGTCTATCTGTTCATTTATCCGTGTACCAAGTGTATACGGTTCTAAGTTAGCTTCATATTGAAATCATCATAGAACCGATTTCCGGGATTGATTGGTGATTTATTTTGCCTAATTCATTAATTCCTTAATTGCAGTTAATTTTGTCACATTTGCTACTGTTATCATTCCCTCATTCATCCTCATTTCCTCTCATCTGAAAATCTCAATCAATAAAATATGAAAGAAAAGTTGCATGTATGTGTTCAGTTAAAGCCTGAATTTTCCACATGCAAAAGAAATGCTCACAGTAGTTAAATAAAGATGAAAACTTTCAGAAAATTCAAAATTTAATTCCTAATGTGCAGTGGAAGGGCATATTTTATTTAGTTATTAGTTTATTCACACGTATATATCAAATTGTACACCAAAAGAGATTTAAACAAATCTAAGACTGTAAGCTTAGAGGTTTTACTCAAAACAAAAAATGTTAAGTCTACTAAATACTTTTCTAAGTACACAAAAAAAAAAAAAAAAGAAGGGAAAAACTGAGCATACATACTGCTCAGAAGCACACTAACCGGCGACACGTATCGAACTCATTGCCTGGCAATGAACTGACGCAACATCATTTGACAATGCGCCATAAAGAGGTAATAGTTTAAGTAGTTTAAATGTGACATGGGCAACGCTCGAGGAAAAGTAGATTTAATAGTATATAAGGAATTTGATTTGATAATATATAAGAAATCGGAAGGCATATAGAAAGTCGCTTGGTATAGAAGGAATAAGATTGGATTATAAACTTGTGATTTGGATTTTTACAAAGAGATTCTAAGTAGATTAGTAGACTAATTCGTAACTAGATTTTCATCGGTTAGGTTTCACAAACGGAAACGTTGGACTTTATGTCCTTTAATACAATTGGTGAGGCGTCAACACCATTTGTCGCCGTTGCCAAGAATAAAATACGTTCCATAAAACACATGTTTCTCCCATGAGAGTATTGCTATAAGTGGCAATATATTTTCCTACGAAGAGAACGAGAAGACAGATTGCTTAGCACGAAAGTGAGAGTTGTTTCAGTAAAGATTTGACTGATTCAAAATGGCAATGACAAAAATGCGATCATACGCAGCAGATGCTTATCAGTCTTGTATATGTCGTTCTTTTAAATATGATCTATGATATGGCAGACGATAGTCGAAAGTATATGTGGAGAGAGCAGTAGGGTGTGGCCGTAGTTTGGCATATGTATGCCCGAGCGCGGATTGTTAGGATTTTACTGGTCGAACACTCACTATAGCTTGGCCACACGCCAGCCATAAGTACGATATTCTTTATCGTACTCGGGAACTAAACTAGCATTAATAGTCTCTTAATAGTCTCGCTTGTTATCCCTGCCGATAAACATGGCATAGCACCTTTATTATTGAGCATTAAATTTACGCAAAGTTTATGTTGAAATGTACGAACTCGTCTTCTTCAACCTGTGTGCATGCAATTACGGACAAATTTCGAATAAATTATTTAAATCACATGGGAGGAGGGGTGAGCAAGATTAATAATTTGGGGTTAATTCTGTCGAGGGATTTACTAAGATTCATGTAGATAATATCCATCTATAAGCTCTTAGAAAAGGTCTTAGACGCATAACAAGTGAACTTGAATAAGTTGGGAGTGATTGGCTTGCTTTTTATGGACGTGTGCTGGCAGAGGACGTTGACTTCGGCTGTAAGTGGGAGAATGAAAATAGTCCTTCAAAAAGCCGGAGATTTACATGTTTTGAGGGAAGATGTATGTAATAGCACTCTGCCCGTACTCCACTTTTTTAGAAGACAAGCTCGTTTTGGACCCTCCTGGCAAAACAGCGATGATTATGATGACGATTGATAAACACTTATGTTTTGATAGGAATAGTAAAGTTTAGATGAAGAATTTGAGCAAAGAGATAAGAATTTTCAAAACCATCGTATGATTGATAGCCATTATGGAAAATAAATCGAGGATATAAAGTAAGTTTCTTTTTAGAACGGACAAGTTGGTAGGGTATACTTAAGAGGATAACCTTCGTCTCTTAAACATGTACCTTAGCTCGATTTTTTCATTTGAAATAGATTTCAGCTCTTAATTAAACAAGGCTAGAAGTAATCTATACGACGAGTCACTTGAAGTTGCATGCAAATAAAGACGAAGAAGAAGAAAAAACAAGACCGAAACATTCGTAAATCGATACAAGAGTTAACAGGCATAGGACTTAGATTGATGAGTGAAATCAGCTTTTTGGATGGGAAAAGAGTAGTTTTGTTAAAAGGAAATGGCGAGTGGCCATAATGCAGGTTCGATCAGTTGGGCATAGTGACATTACTGAAGTATGTTCGTAGGAAGTGAAGGGAATCTTCCACACGACGCTATACTAAAAGACAAACAAATGGCCGAAGTAACAATTATTTACGAAATACCAAAAGCAAATTCGTTAGCAAAATGTAAAAGCACCCTACAAACTACACACGGGAGTACAAAGTGCAGAATACAAAAACAAATGGAAATTATTGAAGTCTTGAAGCAGCCCAGTGAACATAAAAATTCACTTGTATTTTATAAGTTTCACTAATTTATAAAAAACGCTGAGCAAACACTTTAAGAACACTCCAAAACCACGGTCTGGACACTATTCTATCGCTTAGAAACCTGTCCACAAAACCTACGGAGAAGTTATCAAATGTTTTTAAATTACCGCCACAAACTTTGGAGCAGGAAAGTTGAACTTGGATATATGTTCTTATTTTGTTTTACAGATGGGGTTTACCTTCAAATCGACATTAATTACATGTGAGCTGACTGTAGATCGGGCTCACTCGTTCGTCACGAACTGCTAGGTGATCTTGAAAAATATATTCGCCCAAATTTAAAGTATAACTCGCATATGTTGGGCGGGGGCCTCCAAGCCTTGTTTGGAGACCTTTATATAGCGACATTATATGGCGATGCCCATGCGACGAGAATGTGTAAAAATCTTTCGATACCCTTGAGTGTCGGTGTATTGTAGGCTATGTAGAGCTTACGCATAGGTACGTCCAAAGCAAGTGCTCAGCAGAAATAAAAGATATTTATATATAGAGGTCTGCCAAGTCGTTTAGCAGGACTAACTTTCGACGGACTTTGTCTTCCGCAAATATTCTGCAAGCAAGTTGCCATTACCTAAATTTATCACATTCTCAGTCCATTTTTCCGCTAAATGTTCTGCCAATTGTTGTTAATCTTTTCGCCAATCGCCAGCGGAATGATTCAGACAACGCGCCATGAATGTGTACTTGATTTTCCCCTTCCTTTAGAATTGGCTTTCTTACACAATCGGCAAATTCTACGACGGCATAAATACAGTTCACGGTTAATGAAAATACTGCCAGAGATTCATTAATACGAGTCCAGTTTGTTAGAAGATTGACGAAAGTTGGAGCTTTCTTAAGCTTCTATCCTGTAAATAAGTTGCTCCAATTCTATAAATAAGCCCACGGTTGTAAATCCACCATCTCTTTTGTGCGCTTTATATGCGATTGGTTATAAATTATTGAAAAAATATTTTTAAAGTTTAGGTGGACGTAATTTTTACCGGCTTTTACCGGGCGAATAGTTTATTAGCCAGCAATTTATTATTAAAGCTGATTTGTTTTTAGAACCTTTACATTGCTTCTCCTTATTATGAACGAAACCTTTTTGTGATGAGCTAAAGACAGATGAAATTTATAGTAATTCGAAAATAAATTAATTATCCATGACACTAAACAAGTCCGTTTGAAAAGCTCATAATAGCAACCATTTTTTTCATAAATTCGAGCGATGGTGTTAATCTGTTTGCCAAATAACAAAACACTCTATCAGTTGTAAATACGGCCAAAAATAGCAGAATAAGATGAAACGCTATAAAGATAATATTGTATACAAATTTATAGAAAAGTAGAGTAAATGAAAACTTTGTCTTCATTTTGTAATTTCATTAATTATGAGAGAGTATAATTCATTTATTCGTTTCATTGTGATGACAGTTCGTTCGTCACTTGGTGAACGTCAATGACAGGAGCAGTCAATTGACAGCAACTGAACGAACTGAAGGTAAAAGCAAGTGAAATATTTACAACAGACAGCAAAGTAATCGATGGCTATGATAATGAGTACGCGAAAATGCTAAACCAATACAGAGGAAATATGTGAAGGAAAATGTGACGGGGAAAAAAGCACTCATCACTGAAAGCAAAAATAGCAATTGTTGGTCCTATCTACATATGCGCTATACATTACCTTTTTTTTTTTTTCTTGTTCCATAATCAACGCACTACTCTTCCAATCACTCACTTAATCAATTAGTACTTTATTTAATTATTTATAGTCAAGGTTTGCAATCTCCTAATATTTAACTACATTCACGGGCGAAAAAATACATTATCACAGACCAAATGCACGTTAATTGCTGTGTTGTTTTTGTTCGTCAACACACATAAAGGGGAAAGAAAATCGTTTATTTTGCCTAACATAAACGCAGCCGAATCGCAATGAAAGGAATCAATTCCTAATTAGATAACATTGTTTTCGTTAATATAAACATATCTAAAGATTATTGTTTGGCTCATTTCACTTAAGAAAATGTCAGCGGGTTTTCGTTCAATGTATTATTGTGCGCCAATTTTTTCCCTGCGAAATTTACTTAGGACAGCATGAAGATTTCTAATTGTTGTGTGCTCGGTGGTAAAGTGAAATGACACGGAAATGAAGTTACATTACCTTGAGTTACGGAGTGTGAAACCATTGTCTGGTTGTGCGAGCATTGTAAAGCGAATGTTTGAACAAAGAAACAACTATGTTGAACTTGCTTAATAAATCTGGTGAAGTGACTCGTCTGCAAATGTCAGAGAGCTTCGAAGAAGATGCTTCGCTTCGTAGCTTACACGGAACATATTTGCTGGAATGCTTTACTATGCCTGCTTGTAGCTATCGACAAAGGCGTTTGGAGCTTGAAACATTCTCGCCACGCCTGTTCCCAGAGCTGCAAGAGATAAGAATTTCGAATTCACATAATCACTGTCTTCACCATACTTAGTTTTTCGATTCTTAGCTTGCCACTCCAAGGCTTGCTGCCACGTCCTTCATCATTCTCCCCATATATTATATAGAAAAAAATGCCAACTTGGCTGGTTACCAAATTCTCCCCTGCATCTTGTAAAATGCTTAGCACAGCTTCAATGTCTCTGTAATGAATGTACGTATGACATACAAAATATTGTTACTAAAACTCAAACCTAAAGTAGGGAATCGTACGAATTTTTGGTCTTTTTTATTGT
This sequence comes from Glossina austeni, assembly GCA_000688735.1. Lineage (NCBI taxonomy): Eukaryota > Metazoa > Arthropoda > Insecta > Diptera > Glossinidae > Glossina > Glossina austeni. The sequence goes on along the minus strand of KK502550.1, from coordinate 277,968 downwards.
TGAGAAGAGGAAAGTTCTTTTTTTGGTATGTTAAAGGTAAATGGATTAGGCATGTTAAGAAATACACCAATATATTCGGGAACGTGACGAGTTATTAACACTGGTTGTTGTTTTTTGGGCTTATAGTTGATAGCAGCAGTAAAGATGACAAGCGTTAGGTTTTGCGTGATGATTGTGTTGATTTATTGATGATTCGGTGATGTTGGTTTCTCTTGACTAGAAGTTATTCATGTCTGTCTACCCAGTACTGCCCATTCTGGACTTTGTTCAAGAAGATTTGTGTGGAACTGTCATCGTATAAGAATTGCTTATTTACGGATTGATAAGATTTTGTAAAATTGCGAGTAGACGAGACATGTTTGTTTATTGATAATTTTGTTGACTTAAAAAGCGAACTCAGCAATTTTAATAAACGCAGGCAGCCGCTTGAGAATATCAAAGTTTTTTTAGACCACTTTTGCAAAATTCATCTATTTCAACTATTTTTAAAACGAAAATGTTGCACGGAAGTGTCAAACTGATCCCATGGTTTTTTTAAGTTAGTACATAAATTTGTTGTATTGAAAATAGTGAACGATTCAAATCGATTAATTATTGTTTGTCATCAATCTGTTCATCAGACTTTAGCAGCTGACAATAAACTGGCCGCTTACTTTTCTTGTGCCGCCAAACGGGATTCATTCTCGCAGCTGTTGTGAATGGTACGCCTGGATCTGGCCATGATTTTTACGCCTGGAATTCTCAAGGTAGACTGAGTTTGCACCTCCGATTGGCATACGATGCAAAAACGACTCTTCATTTGTTTAGCTGGAATAAAAAAACATTCAGTCTTTTAGTCCATTCTGACAAACGTCAATATGTTCGCTGTTGAAAAAAGAATTTTTGCGTTGCGATGTGTGTTGGTATTACGAATGCTTATTATTGCCAGATGTCCAAGCTATGAAAGGAAACAGAAGTTCACACATGCATGTCCTCTACACGATAGCTGGGGCCATCAGTAGACAAATCCCGGTTTTATACTTACATTTTTAATATATATGCTATTCATTACAGCGGCATAAAAAATATTGTAATCATTCGATAGCGAAAATACTCAGTTAATAAGGAAATTTGTTGCATGGTCATGCGTTAAGTTGGCGTATTGTTCTATGTTAGAAAACATTTCAAATTTAAGTGACGAGCATTTGAGATTCGTTCTGAGGCGGATATATATTATAAGCTTCCCACTCGTTATATTTGCCTTTATTGCATATATACGCATGATCGTTCATCAATATCATATTAGTTATATCACAAATGTCACAACGTACCAACAACAAAAGCAGTGACAACTTAGTAAATTTTATTCTACAACAAAATTTTCGTGTACACAGAATGAATTTTTATTAGTTTCTGTGGTTTTTGAATTGAATCGAAAATACCATGAATCATGCAGTTGCCACCTTTTGTGGTAAGCAATGCATATCGCATATGCTATCAGCCAAAAAAAGTGGGAAAAAGGAATGAAAATCAAAAATGGAAAAGAACGTCCGCGAAAGTTGTGGCCACTAAAAGTTTGCATTTCTATAGATTTCGCATCAAATTGCTACTATTCAGATATAATTGAAAAATTCAGTTTTGCGCTTCATTACTATTTCCATATGCTTGGAATGTTTCTTTTGAAAATTCAATTTTGTTTTCATTTTAAAAATGCAGTTTTATTTACATATACAGGTTTCTTTGTAACTCTTTTCATAAAAGTCGCAATCAGCCTTCTTAAAAAAGAAGAAATGGGAATATTCCTAAATCACCGTCGAAAGTATTATAGTTTAGTAGTTATAGTTGTAGTAATTGTAGTCGAATTGGCCGAATTGCAGGTAGGGTTGGTCAGCGTACTTGCGAAGAACATCGGCATGGTAGATCTTAACGTCCTTCAAATACATGTTTGGCACGAAGAATTCTAATTCATCGACAATGCGGTCGAACGGATAACCGAAAGGTTTCTGGTCGACGTAGCGTACACCAGAGCCAATGCCGCAACTGTAGGTAGTGTCGTAGGTAGAGTAGGGTTGATAGGAAGCAGTGAAGGGCGAAACGAAGACGAATAATTGCATGGGCATACCCTTGGCCCAACCGTGAGGCAACACAAGGCGGTCAGGGAAGCCGCAATGAGGTTGACTGATATCCATGGGGAATTGTTGTTTGTCTTCCAAAGCAAGCATTACTTGTTTGTATAATTCGGTGTACGTGGTGCGATCGTCTATTGTTAATTGGAAGTCCTGAGAGTTGCGTTTGACGGTGTTAACGCCCGCTGTGAGTGTGTGCATAAATTGGTCGAGTTCAATAAAGTTTTGTTGGTTCTCCATAATGGAGATGGTGCGTCCAAATTCATCATATTTAGGACCCAAGAAAGTGCGGATCACAACTGGTTGAGGTTTGTCTGATTCAATGGTGATTTCGAGGGCGAATGGTTTGTGATTTAGACGAGCCTGACGAGCCAACAACGTTTTGTCCCAAACAAATTGACCATCGACGAAGGTCATTTTGTCATTCAGCAAGTTTGTGACATCAAAGTCGACCAAATCGAAGTAAGTAACCAAGTCAGTGACCTGAACGTTCTTAATCGTAACGCCAGGGAACAACAATTCTTGTTGAGTGTATGGCTTAATGTAGTATTGGAATTGGAAGTATACGTCAGCAATTCTCTTGTAGACTGAATAGAAGAGAGGATCACGCATCATGGTTTCATAGTTAACGAAAACGTTGGGGTAGACTTCGTTATCTTGAGGTTCAACATCGGCAAGATACATATGAGTGAACATATTCCATTGGCGGAAGAAGTATTGGTCGTACACATCAACGTTGCCTTGCATAACATTGCCAATGAATTCAATAGCTTGTGGCTTACGAAGATCGATGAAGGTACCATCTTGTGTTTTATAGTAACCAGTAGAAATGACGTCATCAAGGCGTGTGAAGAAGTTATTTATTTTCTTCAAGAGTCCGTCATTGTTATAGCTTTCGATATCATAATAGTTTTTGCGGTAGCTGTAGCCAACGCCGTTGTGGTAAATCAACTGAGGATCATAACCAGCTTCATACTCATCGTTGACGGAGACTTGAGGTATATCGCCCAGACCATGAGACAAACGTTCCTGGTAATAACGAGCTAAGATTTGACGGACAGTGTAGAGGTAATTTTCACCACGACGGTCTTTGTTCAAACCGAATGTTTTGCCATCTAAGAAGAAAGCGTAATCCAAGTTGTAATAGTACCAGTAAGCATTCCAATCCAAATCTTCGGTGAAGTAACTCAAAACGGACTCCTGGTTGAAAATGTCAATGTCACGAGTATAGTCAACGGGCATCCAGAACATTTGGACGTCTTGCATGGCTTCAACGTATTTAGGATCCTGGTTGTATTGCTGAATATTGTCGCGTAACATGAAACGGTCTTCAGAGTACCAATTTTCACCCAGACCCATCAATTTCCACCATTGCCATGTCTTAAAGTCCTTGGTGTAGAAGTAGAAGTTCTTGTTAACTTGATTGACTTGTTGTTGTTGCTGCTGTTGTTGATTAAACTGTTGTTGTTGCTGTTGTTGGGTGAAGTAGGGAGCATAGAGAACATCTTTGTATTGCTTTTCGTACATAACCAATTTGCTCCAAACATCGTAATCGAATTTTTCGGCTTGGTAGACGAATTTACTATTGAAGAAGTATTGCGGGAAGATTTCATAGATTGAAGGTAAAATCATTCCTTGAAGATCTTGACGATGAATGACAGCTAAGTTCAAAGCGTAGATGAACATGTGCTCGTTAACGTGGACGCGGGCCCATGCAACGTTGTTTTGGAAGGTTTCGAAATTCTTGGCGAAGTAGAAGAAGTTGAATAGACCAATCAGTTGCTTGTTGTGGGTCTTCACCAACGCACCGAAGAATTCACCTTGAGGCAAAAGTGCGCCAGCCTTATGGGCTTGTTGGAATTTCTGCATGTAATAGTCGTATTGCTACAAAAATACAAAAGTTTTACTCATTATAGTAACCATTGCAACAGCATATATATAATAATAATAATTCCCTTACAATATATTCCGAAGGGTTAAAGGTGGCGGTCTGGGCCAACTGAATCCATTCCTCGAACATCAATGGGTCTTCAACGCGGTACACAATTTCGAACAAGAATTTTTGTTTAGCCAAAAACTCCTTGCTAGCGTATTTAACGTTTTGGTTTTTCTGTGACCCGTAAACGATGTTTTGTTTGTTTAATGGGTTGTAGGCAGAATTTTGTTGGTTGTAACCGGCATTCTGCGCATTGTATGCAGTGTTCTGATAACCGTGGACAGCTTGTTGGTTAATACTCGTCTTTTGATTATAGCCGGTCTGTTGCTGTCCGAGAGTGCGCTGTTGTTGGAAGACACTTGGAATGGGGAATCGGTGTTGGTAAGCGTTTAAAGTAACTTTTTGCTGCTTGGAATGAGAAGCGGATACAGCCGCAAAGATCGCCAAAAATATGTAAGCAATTTTCATTTTGCTTGAATTATCAATAGCTAAATTGTTTCCAATAAGATATGCACAGCTAATCCGATGCTCAGGGACTGTTGTTCATTTCAATTTGCGGCCGAGTTTTTATACAAAACACAAATAAAGTTCAGAACTCTTATCGCGGTTTGTAACGATTGTTTTTTATTTCTTTTTGGTCTCCATTATTTTTAGCATAAATGAATTCGACATATACTTGATAACAATGTTGCCTGTGTCAAAGATCAATCGTTTAAATTTTATTTATAAAACGTTAATTTGCAATCACCATCTGCTGCTCACCAAGCTGTTTACATGAAATAATTATGTTTTCACAATTATCAGGCGATTTCTTATCGTTACGTACACACGCCGATATTTAACCGTTTGCTATTATTCTGCCCTCCAAAAACACCTTTATGTATCAACATTGTAGTACATAATTATCATGTTGTGATTCAATTAGAACAACTTTCTCATCAACTTACAACAATCGATTGTCAGTCAAATTTTTAAAAATTTAATTTAATCTAAATATGGAAGTTACGGTAAACCTAAAAGTTGAACATTTTTTTAAAGAGACTTCTCCGACTTATCCATAATACCTATTGTGATTTGTTATATGAAAAACTCCCCAATTTTAGTCATCCTTCATAAATCAGGAATCCTGCAAGAGGGAAAAGGTATTTTGAACACACGCAATATCTATTCAATAATATTTTGAAAGCCCTGACTTCGTACGCAAGAGTTTTTTTGATTATCTGGATAATACATATTTCTCTTAATAGCACAACCACACCATACTCTAGAAACTCCTGATGGGTTGTACTAAGAGTCATAAAACGTATTTTGATATTTTAATGCAGTCTCTCGTTATAGGTGGCGATGTCCCTTTGTTTCGGTAAAAATTAATATGTATGTGTGAAATTCTTGGAAATGATCGAATTTTGTCAAATGTCATTTTGAATCAATCTCCTAAACCAAGAGAATAAAGGGCAAGATCGACCGATCGATCGAATATTCGTCAGTAACCCTAACTCTTCAAAAGTAGGCTTTATATAGGAAGTGACCCATGCCCCTGATCCGCTCCATTTTCAATAACTTTCGTGCTTGGACCACCACACATTAGTATTCCAAATTCCCTCAGTAGTATCTCAAAAATTGCGACCTGCGGGTTGAATATAAGAATTCATGACGGGCAGACAAGGTTAGGTCCTTCCTGGATCGCTAAAGTAAAGGGAGAATCTATCGGGAGTTCTTCTGGGCATTGCATATATTCGCACAAACTTGTGCAACAAGTGGTGCAAGGTATAATAAATAGTTTGGTAAAGACCTTTAATTGTTCCAGTTTGGTAGGACGATCTTTTATTGTTCGTGTAACTTGAACTTGGAATGCGTTACCATTGACTTTGAAATCTTTTGACAACTGCCTGAACACTTTTAGAAGAAATTTGATCCCATTCTGTAATACGTAAACTTCTCTTGTTGGTGTCACAAAGTGACTATTAGTGACAATATGGAGCAAGGTCAATAACCCTTCAGTCGAATTGTATATAAACTTATGTCATAACCTTTTCTGCACATGATAATTATGTATCTTTTAGGTATGCAGATTGACTATGTGGGTTCATAGTTGTAATTATAATGAATCAATTTAAAAAAAAAAATAGTATATGAATACATAATTACACAACAATAAAAAAATAGATATCGCTCAAGATTTATATCACTACTTGGCCTGTCTAGATGTATTAAGTATGAATTATCAAAATCGGGTTGAGCATAATGGTTGCTCCCCACAATTGTACGCCATATATGCAAATGGGTTCGACTCTCTCTCACTTCATTTAAAAAGCATGGTCTTTATATATTATATTAACATACATAGAAGATAAATAGAATAATTCAATATTTGCTAGAGCAATAAATGCCTCTATTTATGTTCATGTATGCACAAACGAATGCATACGTTTGCGATGGGAGCGAAACATTTCTAACGACTTCATATTGATTGGGAGCATTGTTTCTATAGCAGCCTACGTTTTGCAAAGCCATTTTCAAAGTCTCATAAACAATTCCTCCGAGCAAAACGAAATATAATCTGTACGTCATTGGAAAGGCTCTTGATCAAAGATTCACGCGACGCTAGGCTTATTTTTTTGCTGTACTTGCCACAGTAGTTAAGCAAACTTTCCCTCTTTCAATATCATTTCTTCATATCAAATTTTGACTAATTAACATAAAGACATGTTTAGTTTGTAATGTTTTTCGAAAAAAAATGCTGATATATTCGTTTTGTGGAAGAGTTTGCAGCACCCAGAGGGAAGATTCAAAAGTATATTTGCTCAAAATCAAATTTTGAATCGATTTAGGCACCTCCATATGGCCGGTTATCCACTTGTCCGTCTGTGCAAAGACTGTAGTAAATATTCTGCTGTACGCAAAAATGAAGCTACGGGCTTCAAATTTATTGAAAACATTAACACGTGGAGAATGCCCATGTTTTGAAGAGATGAAAAAAAAAATTAAGTTTTTGCTCATTACTCGAAAACTACAAGAGATACAACTATAAGAACTTACGCGTATATTCTATGGATTATCGCATGCTATTCGTCAAGCCAACACAATGTTATAGAATATCGAAACTTATTATGTTATATTATATTATACTTTTCTTTTTCCCTATTTTAGAATAAAACTGGCAACGATAATAGCCGAATATAATGTTCTTACTTGTTAAATAGAGGTCTCTTCTCTCCAAAAGGTGTGAAGTAATTTATTGTGATTCATAGACAATTGTAAAATAAAAAATAATTTTATCTCTTTTGATCTCATTTTTTATTATTATTGTATTCATTTAAGTTTCGGGATTGGGAAAATGTGCCCATAGTTATATTTTAAAGTCTACTTAGCGCTCAATCGTTGTTAAGACGTAAAAAAAAACTCAAAGGTAGAAGGTATTAACAAGAACTTTCTTTCACTTTAGATTGTGGTTCATGCCCTTTTTATTTAAAAATGGAATGGATAACGAATTTTTACCTCTTTTGCACATAGGTCTGCTCTTATTTCACCAATAACACCATTAATCTTGGTGAATAAAATCATTGAGAGTTCGCGGTTTATTGAAGTAAACTCGAACTTAACCCCCAAGGAAAAAGTACAATAGACTTGTATCGCAAGGCCTTTGTATTAAGCTTACATAGGCATTTTATGAGATTACATGGCCGCTGACCTTTTCCGCCAATAAATTGATTTTTTTGCGAAATAAAGGGCATGTTGCACAATATCGTCCAAGTCGAAATCATCCAATTTTTGTCGCAGAAAATCAATTTCCATATTTCTCTGTCATTATCTATTGGCGATAGCTGGAGTGCAATGATCAATAACGAAGCACAGTCAAAAGATATTTATGTAAATACTTCCTGAATATCAGATGTGTTGTCTTTACACCAATACGGAAAAGTCCTCTAGCTAAGTTCGAGCTTTAGCGCACATGCGAGAAACCTAATCGTGGGCTTTCTGTTTTCGTAATAAGCTTTAAAAATTTCCACACGCTGGGCAACTATGTATGTATCGCTTTCCACGAATAATGGCAAGAGTCAAACAATAGATAGAAGGAAAATTTGATCCAAATCTAAATTAGAAGCGCGGCTTATTAATGTTCCCTTTGGGAACCGCAAATTGCATGACTCTATAGCTATCGAGCTTTTCCAAAATCGAACGTTATTTTTTTTTTAAGCTCTTATTTATCTATTCTTCCAAGTAATTTATTTATTATTTCGAGTAATTAAAATAAAAACAACGTTAAAGTGCCTTGAATTTTTGGTTCTTGAGGATTTTAATTCCACATATTTATAATTAATGAAAATGCTAAACAAGAAAAATATAAACAAAGAGAATACATCCAAAGTTATGTTTCTGCAGATATGTTCCAGTCCGTTCTGTAGCAGTGATGTCGAGCTTTTTAAGACGCACTTTAAAACGCATTATAATTAAGTGAAATTGACTTCTTTTCGAGTGCGTCTAAGTCGGTTTCTTATTTTGAATCTTTGCTACGCGCCTGTTGTTAATAGCCTCATCAGTCATTGCATCATCTAACATTTTGGTGCAATATCATATTTGGGGCCGACTTATTTTGAGACGAAAAAGATTTTTGATTCTAAAATAAAAGACTGCTCCTTTCAAAAAGAATCAATTTTAATTCTAGCTTTCGTAGTAGTAGTCTTGCAAGTATGTCGGGGATAGAAGTATGCAATACAACACTCGGTACACTTTGATGTTACGAAGGAGAAGAGTGTTGGTCGCATGAGTTCATATCAAAGGGAAAAGTAATGTGTGTGATACAAATTGAATAATACATTATAAAAAACAAGTAAAAGCACTACAAGGAGTCACATCCCACCATTAAATACCCTACACCGCCTAACTTATAGTTAATGAAACAAAGACTTTTCACAATAAGGCACCATATAAGAAGTGGTCGAGAAAGTGGCCCGATCCTAAACATTTTCAACAACTTTTGACCTTCGGCCAAAACACTTTAGTGTACCGAATTTCATCAAAATATCTTAAAAACTCAGACCTGTAGGTTGAGCACAAGAAAACAATATGGACCGACAAGCTTGAAATGGTTCCTAAAATTATTCTGACTCGATCGCCGTAATAAAAGGAGGGCTTACCCCAAGTCTGTCTGGGCGTTGCATACATCCGTACAAACTTTTGCCGCTATTGGTCTACGGTATAATAATACCAACTTAAACTATGGTGTTCCAGGAAGGTCAGCAAGTCTGAGCAGTTTTTTTCTATCCGCAATAAGGTCAATGGTCCACTTTTACTAGGTCTGTGGCAGTGGAAAGTACTTGTCGTTTTTTTGCTGTTAACCATAACATAGCAACCTTTCTAATGTGTAACGCTGCATTTTTCACGAAATTACAAAGTTAATTGAATGTGTAGGAGGGATGTTTTTCATTGAGGTTTCCTTCTTGATATTGAGATGAATCTAAAGTGGCGTTATTTATTTATTTATTTATTTATTTATTCTACTTACACAGGAACTCAACTAAAAACAAATGACAGTCGAGTTCAAATGACTCTTAAAGTAAATCTTAAATTAATTATTATTAAAACTTAAGTAGAATAAAACAAATAAGAAAGAAAAAAAGAGAAAAAAGAAAAAAATCTTGTACACAATTAGCACAGAGCCACACCCACAACCGGTACAGGACCAAATTGCAAATGAACCGCTAAGCCATCGCAAACATGCATAAGCTTGGCAACCGATAATAGTTAACAACAATTAATTTTCGAATCGTAATGGCTTTCTAGGGTTAAAAGCTAGTTCAGGTATGACATAAGTAAATCACGTGTATTAAGCAATGTTGCTTTAATGGACTTTAAAGAGTCCGACAATGAGAATAGGTGATAGAAATCATTTAGGTTCTTGCAAAAAACTCTGAGCGGGCTAAACAGCTTATAATTATATTTACACTGACTAAGCTTAACTAAGATAAAGCGCCTAGAGAAGCTGTGAGGAACATTAAAACTTATTTCTCCAAGTAATGACGGCGAGTCAATAGCACCATTTGATTACGAAGCAAACGCCAAGAACAAATCTACGTTTCTCAAGAGACGGTAAGGACAACAGAAGCAACCTATTTTCATAGGGGGGAAGAGAAGCAAACGGATCCCAACTCAAATTCCTCAGGGCAAACAGCAAGAATTGCTTTTGAATAGATTCAATTGAATCTACATAGCACCTATATGAAGGAGACCACACAACAGAAGCATACTCAAGTATAGGTCTAACCAAACACATGTACAGCGTTTTGGTAATGTAAGGATCATCAAGCTCTTTGGGCCACCTCTTAATAAAACCAAGCGCGGACCTAGCTTTGCTTAACGAAAACTCGACATGCAAGTTAAAACGTAACCTATGGTCAAAGAGAACGCCTAAATCTGTGAACGACTCGATGTCCTCCAACTTGTGCGAATCTATGGAATACTGAGTAATGAATGACTTTCTTCTTGAGAAAGAAAGCTTCTAACATTTATTTAGATTTAGTTTCAAAAGATGCATCGAGCACCATGCAACCAAATTATTCAAGTCACTTTGAAGCTGATGTGCTTGCGATTCGACAGAGAAGGAAGAAAACAGTTTCACATCATCAGATCTGGCTGGATTTAACCACCGAGGGCAAGTCATTAATGTACAGACTAAATAAAATGGGTCCTAAGTGGCTACCTTGAGGTACGCCTGACGTAACGGGAAATTCATATGGGGTGGTGAAGTTAAACAAAACCCTGAATGACCTATTCTGCAGATAAGAGATTATCCATTTCACTAAATGGGAAGGGAAGCCAGAGGCTTGAAGTTCAAAGATAAGTAATTTATGATTAACCAAATCAAACGCTTTGCTAAAATCAGTGAATATGACATCAGTGCGAGACCCACTAGAAAAAGACTTGAAAACATGACAAGTAAACAAGATCTTCCTTTTCGAAAGCCATGATGGAGTGGAGAAAAATACGATTTGGTGGCAAAGGCCACATGCTGAGTCACAATTCTCTCGAATAGATGTTGAGGGCAAAACCGATAATAATATAATAATAATATAAAAAGCATACGATGGCGTTCAAATATTTCGTTTTTGTTCCTTCGAATACTTTGGAACAATTTCGCACTACTTAGAAATTTTTATAGATTAAAAGTCTTAATCTGGTATATCTTTCCAGTGTTTTATATTGCATCTGTAGTAGAAAAGAAAAACTATGCTTTAAGTTACGACAGTTACTTATGTGCAACAAGGAAAGAAGTTTACGGTGAAGTTTTACGCTTTATATAAATGGGAAAAGCACACGAATTCTTTATTGTGTTTCGTGGATTTAGATAAAAAAGAATTAAAGTCAGTCGTGTTGAGTGAGCCCAAGCCCTGCGTCTCCAATTTCAAAAGTTTTACATCTAAATCTGCGTTGGTTCTTAAGTTTATCGTGTATATCAATTTCTTACGACTTGATCAACTGGTTGAATTATAAGGACACTTAAACTCTACAAGATGTACTAACATTCAAAAATCATGTGAGACTTACATTATTATGTCGTACACTTTCTCTTCAATTCTTAGCATCTTTTAAGCAATCAGTTAAAACCTACTGGGTTAAAGATAAACACATTTTCCAAATTCTACCAGAACTTTGGCGAACATACCTACATTTTTGTTTAGTGTTTAAACATTGTTACATAAAAACATTAAATTAATTATTGAATTTAAAATCGGTTTTTATTAATTTTTTATTTTTTTTTTTTTTTGTTTATTCGTTCATTCTAACAGATCATAACCAGCTTTGATTCCCTAATTTTTGTCCTCTTTCAAATCAATAGGATTTAGTTGTAGTAGTTGTAGTCGAATTGGCCGAACTGTGGGTTAGGTTGATTATTATATTTGTTGAAAACATCGATATGGTAGATTTGCACGTCCTTCAAGTACATGTTTGGCACGAAGAATTCTAATTCATCGACAATGCGGTCGAACGGATAACCGAAAGGTTTCTGGTCGACGTAGCGTACACCAGAGCCAAT
>KK502550.1:242026-264102 GCA_000688735.1 Glossina austeni | reverse complement strand
ATGACAGCTAAGTTCAAAGCGTAGATGAACATGTGCTCGTTAACGTGGACGCGGGCCCATGCAACGTTGTTTTGGAAGGTTTCGAAATTCTTGGCGAAGTAGAAGAAGTTGAATAGACCAATCAGTTGCTTGTTGTGGGTCTTCACCAACGCACCGAAGAATTCACCTTGAGGCAAAAGTGCGCCAGCCTTATGGGCTTGTTGGAATTTCTGCATGTAATAGTCGTATTGCTACAAAAATACAAAAGTTTTACTCATTATAGTAACCATTGCAACAGCATATATATAATAATAATAATTCCCTTACAATATATTCCGAAGGGTTAAAGGTGGCGGTCTGGGCCAACTGAATCCATTCCTCGAACATCAATGGGTCTTCAACGCGGTACACAATTTCGAACAAGAATTTTTGCTTAGCCAAAAAGTCTTTGTCTGCATGTCTAGAATTCTGGTTTCTTTGTGCGCCATAAACCGTGTTCTGAGTGCGCTGATTATTCATGACATTGTAGGCAGAATTTTGTTGGTTCTGGACGGTATTTTGCTGGTTATAACTATTCTGCTGTTGATAGCTGGATTGGCCGACGTTCTGCTGGATATATGGGTTTTGACGTTGGTACACTCCTGGTATTTGGTATTGAGACTGATACATGCTTGATGCAACTCTCTGATTTTTTGGAGTCATCGAAGCGGCTACTATCCCTAAGAGGGCAACCAAAATAACAGCAAACTTCATTTTGCTTTGATAATAATTATTCTTTGTCGTCACTATTTCAGAATATGTACTCGCAACTCATGCAATGCCCGAAGACTGCTGCTACTTTTGTCGAATGATTGTGCTTTTATAGGAATTTCGTGGATGCGGTAATGTTTTGCAAAGACAGCAACTTATCACAAAATTTAAGAATTGTTGATAACTTTATTATTACATTTTTTTTTTTCTTTAACTCGGAAGAAAAACAAAGTAACGATGTGCATAAATTTAAAACAAATTTCTTTTAGCTGATAGCGATAATGTTAATGTCAATGTCTAAATGTTTAATAACGATTTGCAAGGGAATCGATTTGAACAGAAGTACATGCGTATTTGCAAAAACCACCTCTTTTTAGTTTCCTATTCCTATGGGAAACGTAGATAGTTATAAGAATGAAGGTATGATGGCAGGAACTATAAGCATCAACGATATTGTATTTGAATTTTCTTTAAATAAGAAAAAGTATACCCGATTACACTCGCACAACTAGGTCGTAGGGTGAGATACAGACTTCGTCACTATTGACGCATGCATATGATCTCTGGATAGCACCAACCTTCAAATCAAATGAGTCAAAATGTCGTAACATTCCGACAATTAGCTTACAAGTTAGAGCGTAGAAATATTAGAGAAGTTTTGAACTGAATGTATTACTGTTGGAGAAGGTTGTGAATGAAATCGATTTTTGCCTTAAAGTTGTTCTTTTCGCAGTCTTATATATGGGGTATGCGTTAATCTTACAAAGTATTCAAAAGAGTTTGTAGTTAGAACTTTACGCAACGAAAGTTTCTTAAACCCTCGACTATCCAAATTTAGCGTCGACTCCCAATAAAAGAAATTTAATATGTATAGCAAAAGCAAAGACTTACCATGGGCTCAAATTTAAAGCTACTGAAAACTACTTTTTGTTAATTGATATTTTTTCATACAATAATTTTTTTTTTTTTTTTTTTTTCAAAGAGCGTTCTTTTGCTTGTGAATGGGGCAAAACGTTTGTGTTGTAAGCGGTAGCTTATTATACTTGTATTTGCTTAGAAAAACTGGTTGATTAAAAGCCTTCTTTCATTTCGCTTGAGAACAATTAGTTCTTTACAGAAAGGACATCATGAGTTTAAATTTTCCCACATTCATCAACCGCTTGTTAATTAGTAATAAGTAACTTCCAATTTAATTTAATGCAGATGCTCTTCTAATGTTGCTTCGTTTATATATATTTTCTCTTGTCGCGCTTGAAAACAAAATAGAAACTCTTTTATGACCCAGTCAACCAGATAGTTAGCCGGCCAGCAATTAATTTGTCCAATTTGCAAGAAATTTTACAACAACAAACATCACAAAAACCACTGCAGTTTTATACGAAATTAGTTTTAAAGGGGTCCAAGGCTGAATGTAAGCATAGACTTAGTTATACGCAGGTTTATGTGCGCGTGAACTCGGAGCAAGCAATGAACATATTATTCCGATATCACTGCCTTAGAAGAGGTATTTTTGCAACATTTGTAAACATCACAGTGCCCTTCTGGCCTGGAAAAGTATTGCTTTTTGATATATAGAGAAGATTACCGCTAACTGAAATGCTTTAAGAAGATTAGGCTGAACTTTATTCTTGTATTTTAATTTTTCTTAACGTTTAATTGCCTAACATCGCGCATTTTTGTAGGTCCTTTTGAAAAGGAAGTCTCATTTCAAATAGATCTAGCAATAGAGTCATTGCTTCACGAGCGGTAAGTTACGCCGTCTTGCTCAATCTCGTAATGTAATCTCGTCTCGGTGACGCTCCAGACAGCAGCTGTTTCCCAACCACTTCGCTACTTTTAAAAACGCATACAACTCTTATTCGTGATGGTTGTAGAGATTGTTTCTCTTAGATTTTCGCAGTGCCAGATGGAACAATTTTACTTTTTCACTTACCCCGATCTTTGAGTTAGTAGTTACTCTTACCTATTCATTCTAATAAACTCGTTTAAGCTATCAATTACAGATTGTGGACCTAACAGGCTTCCGAGGCATCTTCACTTTACTAAAACGTTTGCGATGCCCAAGCGCAGATTCTATAAAATATATGTATTTGTAATCAGCATCAAATGTTGGAACGATTTACGTATGCCCGTCTGTCTGTGTGACTATTGCGAGGTGAACATTTTGCTTGACCCCTAACATTATGCTGTATCTTGCAAAAACATTAGAAGTGTTTGTAGTCAGGTTGTTGTTTGAAATGCAACAACTCGGTAAAAAACACCCCTATAGAGCGAAATATACTCTGAGAACATCTTTGTGTTCAAAAGCATCATCCTTCGGTGGTGTGAATATTCATTTTTTCAAACAGTTGCAACGCCCAGAGGGAAACATCGGACACCTCACAAAGTGTATATATTCTTGATCAGCATCGAGTCCTAAATCGATTTAAGCATGTCCGTTAGTCCGTCTATGTAATGTGTGTGTTAAACATTCTCCTGGCCGCAAAAATGAAGCTATCGACTTAAAATTTGGCAGAAACAGAGGAAATTCTTGTAAATCGGTGGAAGGACACGCCCACAGCACCATCTAAACTGAGAACAAGTCTGTTTTTCAAAGGGTATGAAAAATTGGGTTTTTGCTCATTACTCATAAACTACAGCAAAAAAATTTACAAAAATTTGAACGCATATTCTTCAGGCGATTCTGTAGAATCTGTGCACAAACCTGGAAAAAATTGGCGACGCCTACCCATTATTACAGTGTAACAATATTTTATTGTTTTTGTCAATACCAGAAACAAGCTGCAAAAACCCTATAAAGTATATAAATTCTTGGCATTCAAATCTTGAATGCATCTAAACGTGTGCGTCTGTTCGTCTATCCATCTGTCTGTCCGCGCAACTGTGTAGTATTTGTAATAAATATTTTCGCGTTAACGAAAATGAAGATGTCATCTACAGATTTGCAAAAGTATTTGGAATTGACCTAAACTTTTCAATGGACACGCCCACACGCCTCTACGATAACAACTTTTATATTGAAAAAAGAAGAAATCAACTACGCACACTCTTCATTATTATAGAGTCTGAGAATTTTGTTTTTTTATTTCTTTTGTCTTTTTCGGGGATAAACGGTGATGGGTGTAAAAGATTCGGTCCCGACCGAATTTAATTTTCTTACTTGTTTTGCTTATTACTTTCAACTTGCAATAGAGAAAGACATAAAAACTTTCCACAAATGTGCTAAGGATAGTATTACTGTACGTCGTGAAAGTTTGACGTCATTGACCACAGTCACTGAATATCGAAATTTCCCTTTTAATAGGTTAGAGGAAAAGTTCTGTCGTATTTATAAAAATACGTGTTTAATATTAATCCATTATATATGCTCCGTTATTTGTTACAAGCTCTTGCGATCTTTCAGGAAGCCAGGTATGAATTCTTGTTTTGTAGAAGTTCTCGCCGTTAGAGTCAAAATAGTCAACAACTGCCTCAGAAACACTTTCAAAAGACTTGGATTTTTTTCCCCTTCGCTAATTTTGCGGAGATCTGAACAGGTAATAATCAGATTGTGCAATGTCAGGTGAATGCGGTGGGTGACTAAGGGCTTACCGTCCTAGCGCATTCAGTTTTTGTTGTGTCACCATTGCAGTGTGCGGTCGAGCAATATCTGTTGGTGGAGCACTATTCCTTTTCTACACGCTAATGCAGGCCTTTTTTCGTTGATAGATTTATTTTTATCCAGCTGATTGCAGTACAGATAACGCGGATCTGAAAATGGTTTTTCCCTGTTTCAGCAACTCCTAGTACACTGGAACTTTCTTTCTACATCACAAACAAAGCAGTACTTTTCGTTGATAGATACTTGGTTTGGAACTGTTCCTGGTTTGCAGTAAGATTTTTTTCTCTTAATATTCTCTCGTCCACTTTTCATCTCCAGTATAACCAGCTTGTCTTACACGATCA
Source organism: Glossina austeni (assembly GCA_000688735.1). Classification (NCBI taxonomy): domain Eukaryota; kingdom Metazoa; phylum Arthropoda; class Insecta; order Diptera; family Glossinidae; genus Glossina; species Glossina austeni. Next base: position 259,428 of record KK502550.1, on the reverse strand, counting down.
GACAAATTCTTTTCCGTTAATTCATGCGGAACCCAAACACTTTGCTGAATGGTTAACTCTTCTGCAATTTCTCGACTGCCTATTTAAAGTAAGACAAAACTTTCCTTCCAATCTATTAACTCTTACATTCTACAGCACTGTACCGCAAGGGTATATTAAGGTTGTGCGAATTTATGTAACACCCAGAAGGACTTGAGATAGAGCGATCTTATATTATACCGATCTAGGTTTGCCCGTATTTTTGCGTCGAACCTAGCGGTCGTAATTGTTGAAATATTTTGATGAAACTTCTTATACCAGCGTGTTTTGCCCCAAGCAAAGAAGGTATTGAAAACTGTTCGGATCGAATCAATTTTTCGACCACTTCCCATATAATGTCTTATTTTGTAAAGTTTTTTTATATAGAAAAAAATTGAGATTTTTAAAATTCTTCGGCAGAAATGGCTAAGTATTACTATTTCGCCAGTCTAAATGTACGTAAAAAATTTCAACCAGATTGGCCAATTTTTCCTGTTTACTTTGGACCACGTCTCTTGAGATCCTAGATACCCTCAACTAGGTGATCTTTCATGGAGGACAAGCCTTTAAATAAAAATACCATATAATTAATTAAAAATGTAAGCACATGTATGGAAATAATATTTGGTGTGTTGAGCGAAATGGTGTAGCGAATTTAATGGATTTTAATATTAAAATCGAGTCGAACACAGTCGAATAAAGTGCTCTTGCTTGTATCTTTCAACTTTCGGTTCTAAAATTAAAAATAAAAAAAAAAGCATTTTGTTTAGAAGTTTGTTTTTTCGTATTATTGAGTTGAGTTAGCAGTGGTTTCATGATTTATTTCTGCAAGCAGGCTGCGAAAGTGAATTAATAAAAAAAAAAAGAAAAGAATTTCTGAGTAACTTTGAGTGCAAAAAAAGCAAACTTTTTCAATATTCTACTAAACTGAATTGAATTTATTTGTGATAACGAACAGAAGTCTTTTAATGCATTTATTTAGTACGATATGATTGAGGATTACATTCATTAGAAAACACGAGAAAACAAGAAGGAGGTCAAGAAGGACCAACTCTTGCATCTAACCAGTTTATGCAAATTGAACGCAAATCCAATTAGTACCACCTTACTATCCGTAAGACATGTGCGACGAATTTGAGATTAAGAAAATCCAAATTTTAGAGCCAACCAGCAAGAAATTAGTGGCAGAATTTTTAATCAGTAGTTTTTTGTGCATATCAACAGATTTAAATTTATTTCACCAGCACTTGGGTAACTTAAACTAAACAAACGGTGACACTATGTTATGGTAGGCGGACAGATTTTTTTGATGATCTTGCACACAATATTTGTTGGTTTTAAATTTTACTTTCCAAAATTGAGTGAAGTTTTTATGTTTTCGACAAAGTTATGTAGTTCTACGTGGTTAAGTCGATCCGTCATCGAACGAGAATATTACTATATTCTCATCCTATGACGACATATTTCGAGAATGCTGAGGGCTCTGAGCTCTTGCTTATCGTTTCTTCTTCTTGTACCGCCGTTTCAATGGGCAAGAAAAACATCCTTCGCAAAAAAGCTATTAAATAAATAAATAAATTAAGAACAATAGAAAAGCGAGCAAAGTCTGCAATAAAAATAAAAACAATAAATAAATAAAAAAATATTATGTTTTTGTGTTATATACAAACGAGAAAGTTCCACTGCATTTACGAGCAAATAGGTATTTATTTTTTTTTTTTTTATTTTAGTTTCGACATAGCAGCAGGAAGATGCCATTTTCTCGCCCACACAAAAACTACATTTTATTGTGTTTTGCTAGTTTTTTAAAACATACAATGCAAAATCTAAATAACGCACTCAGTGAGCCAGTAGGACAACAGATACGTTAACAACACAAGCCAACACAATACAACCATCAAGCAAAAACAACTAAAGGACTTAAATTTGGCTATGGCCGAATTTTCTATACCCATTACCGTTATCATAACACAAAACCATAAAGAAACGAAAATTTTGACATTGGTTGACAGTGGATGGACGATTATTCCATACTTGTGCAGGGGCTACAGGATCACTCATAGAAATGCCTGAATAATTTTACAGCCACATTTGTTGCAGTTTATGAGAAATAAGAACAGAACCAGCTAATTTTTTTTGGGTTTTAAAACCAAGGGCCCGCTCAGTTCCACTGCCAACCTCTTCTTTGATCGGTTTGGCCCATTTTCGATACTAACTTGAATGTGAGAAGTTTTCATGTTTTTCCCAAATTTGGAGCTGATACCTTCATTTTTAGGATCAGGCAAGTGTTTACCATAACTAGTCAAATGGACAGATGGGCAGATGCATAGTCAGATCGAGTTTTTCAAACTTCATTCTGTGTGTTGCAAACATTTTAACGAAGTGAATATATGCCCATCCTTTTGAATTCTCAAATTTACACCAATAAATGGAAAAATATATGCAAACATATATTTAGGTATCCTCTGGTTATACTGTTATTGCGACCTATTGAATGTTTGTAGTTAAGGAACGAAAATATGAAAATTGCCTAAAAACTATCGCAGAGAAAAAACGGGAACTTTACGCGCCACAGAAAATTACTTGGAGGGTAAAGTAGTTTGTCTGACCACTAAGGACTCAGCTTGCATTCGCAATCACGATGGCACTATGGCAGCAGAACGCCAAATGATTTTTTCGGCCATGAAGGTTCGATAAATAATCCGACACGTGAACATTTTTACGTTTTTATATGTTTTTTGGTTTATTCGCTGTTGCTGGCACATCGAGGCCGTGCTCACCTAAGAGCATCTATTTTGAATTCCACCTTTCTTTTTGTTTCCAGCTTCGAACGGTGTAATACGATAGATGCTAATCAAGAATGCATGTCTTTGGGTTTTATTTCAAAAACACAAAGACAGAGAATTGCTGACAAGAAAAAACCTAAAGGATAGCAGCAGTATGTTATGCTAAATATATGTACATGAATGAAACTATTTATATGAACATAACAATATTTTTTCATGTCCAGGTATGCAACAATAGGTTTTGCATGAAAATCCTAATATAATGTTTCTTAATATTGTTGCTGTTCTTCATTCATTGCAAGCGTTCCATACAACTGCCGTTGCATTGTTCCGACAACCATAAATGCGTACGTAAGCGTATATGTCTGAGATGGTTTCTTTTTTTTTTTCTATTTTATCTGATTTTGCATGGAAATGCTCTAAAAGATACCCCTAACCTAGATTTGAACTTACATGTACACATTATTTTATTCTTGCATAAGAGTGCAACGTTTATATCGGTAGTTGTGACTATCGGTAGCAACTTCACGTGTAATAGTTTTATTAGCATCTTGGTAACGTTAAATAAATGTAATTTTTCTTGATTGGTTTGATAGCGCGCTTTTCGCATGCTCTTCGATCCATTCGGCAATTGGTGTAACGTTTAAACATAAGAAAAACTTATATAGAAAATGGAAAAATACGTACATTCTTAAATCTCTTAGCCATGACTTGAGAGGAATCTGAATTGCTCGGATTTAAGAAAAACTCTTCGTAGAATCAAATATTCATTTTGGCCAAGAACCGTTCAACATTCGAGGTAAACCAAACATAATATTTCAGTTTGTTTTCCCCCTTTCATTCAATACTTTACCGTACTTCTTTTCCGGTATGTTATTGAAACTTGTTTGTTGTTGTTTATTAAGGGATATGTGAAACTTTTTTATGCTTTGTTGGGTTTTCGAAGTGACTTCATTGGATAAGAGGAGAATTTGTTCTATCCAGAAAAAAAAAAGGAAAGTAAACAATGAAATAAAGCAGGCAACCATTCCAACAGTGCTGAGGATTTAAAGTGGGCCTGTTTTGTTTTTCTTTTTACTCTCGTTTTGCATAAGCTGTAGGTGTGTGTGTATATTCACTTTTAGTTCTTAAATTATCATCAAAGTTTGCATTTTTTAATTAAATTTATAATTTCAAGCAAGAAAGAGCTTAAGCGACCGTAAGGTTTTTGTATATTCTATGTCAACTAACGAATTATAATCATGTGGACTTAACCGCTCGTTTGTTGTCGCAGACGGTAGCCTACTTTCATCTAACCTAGAACGGCATGTATCTACACAGACCGCCATCCATAACACTTGAGAAAACTCTTAAAAGCAAATATCTTCATATTCTTTTTTTATTTTTTGTATGGTCAATTACTCGGGGGATACCCTTTATGTGTGCATTACGGTAATGTTTAAAAAGAAATGGGCAAAAGAGAGCGAAAGAGAGCGCAGCCTGTTGTGGCCTCGATCTGTAAGTGTTATGTCTTTACCGGCCGAGTACTTACGATACCACATCAATCTTAATTAAAGTGTGGAATACCGTACTGAAGATTGAGTCCGGCTTTGCCGCCTTAGTAGTCACGCTTCTCAACTACTTGGCTATATGGCTGGCCCACGATCCAAATCGATTCATCGGTTTTATAGATTGTGCTTGAATACGCTTATTCGGTCACTTTGCCATTTTTTTATACCCATCAGCGGCAGATGGGGCATATATTCATGTAGTAGAAACATTTGCAACGCCCAGAAGTAAGCTTCAAAGAACCTACGAAGTATATATATATATATATATATATATATATTCTTGTGTGTAATGTCTGTTGCAAACATTCTCCTGGCCGCATGAATGAATGAATGAGAGAATTTGGAAGAGACCCAAACTTTTGAAAGAACACGTCTGCTGTCGTCAAAAACTTTTATTTTGAAAATTGTAGTTCCTTTACTCTTCTTGTTTTTTTACGATAACGGTGATGGGTATAAAAGATTCGGTCATGACCGAATATATTTTTCTTACTTTTTTTTTCTCTTTTCATTTAGTTTAGTGTCTATGCCTATGTGTCGGTCTCTTTTAAATTTGCAGACGCAAATAGTTACCAGGTCAACTTAGAGCAACTGCGTATTATCTGAAAAGTGTATTGACTTTCTATGTATTTAAATAGTTCTCTTTTTTGGCTTTTTGTCTCATATACGCAAGTGCGTCCAAAATGCGGTTAAAGAAGTGCTTGTACGGAAGCTGGCGCGCTAATGAATAAATTCGACTCTTCATTACCAGTAGAGGCACAATGTAAAAAAAAAAGTTGTTTTATGCCATTGGCTAACGAAAAATGATTCTGCCGAATGCTTTTAATTTAGCATAAAGACGACAACTTCATTGGTGAAAAAGGTATTTTCCTGCTCGTTATTTTCGGACGTCAAAGCTATACAAAACCCCAAACTTCATGTATGTACCTCTTCTACGCAACAGTTAAGATCATCTCTGAGAAGATTTCAATTTTATCTGCAAGTTTGTTCCAGCACATTGGTTGGTCGATTCCTAAATATATTCGCTTGAATTAGCTAACAAAAAACAGCTGTTTTTTTGTTGCTCGCACTTGATATAGTGATGTTTCGCGATTTGAGGGCCTTTTTTCGCACCAGACTCTAATAAGCTTTTTTCGTTTTGATATTATTCTAAAGTCCATTGACTTGACACTTTCTTTTGAAGAACAAAACAAGTAAAATATTTTTAACGTTAATAAACAAGTGCAAACGTACCCTACGCCACTTCCCTTAATACAGCTATTTATATAATGACTTTTCAAAATAATGCCTTATATTGAAAGGAGTTAAAAAAGTGTTCCGCAAAGAAGCATTTGGATAGGGTTGACCTTGGGCCATATGCCATGGTACCAAATTTCACCAAAATGCCTCGAAATTATGGCCTGTAGGCTGAACACAAGAAGACGCCTATGCAAGCTTAGTGCAAGTCAGGAAATGAGTCTGAATCGATCGCATAATAGAAAGTGAATCTGTTCTTCTGGGTTTTACATACACTCGCATTCCTTTCCTTTATGGACTAGAACTCCCGAGGAAAATTATCATCATCACTACATGCCAATGATTTCATTTGCGATGAGAGCAAGTGTATGCATAGCCTTATTTCTTATGTTGATAGTGGAAATTAATTGTAATTAGCTAAAATTATTTTTTATTTTTTTTAAATTTAATTTATTCAACTTTTTTATTTAATATTATTATTTTTGCTTCATTTTGAAGAGTCAACAAGCCGTTTATCATTACGTACAAATGAGAATAATTGAAATTAAATCGAAACTTTTGCATGAAAGAACAAAAAAAAAAAAAGGAAAAACAAAAATCAGAGAAAGTAAGGTCTACATAGAGTTCAATACTGATAATAGAGCGCAGATAATATTTGTTTGTGATAAGCGTAGACATTGTCGGTTGTGCAGCTTAACATAAAATTATTCTTTGAAAAAGCATAGCATCATGATATTTGCGGAAGACCAATGCATTTTATACGTATTATATAAAGTTCGCTTTTTTTACAGGACATAGAAGATACCTTCATTCATTCATCTGACGTCCATTCATTTGAAAACTCTTTGCACAAGCAATTGAAGTTACAATAAAAAACTATGTTTAGAGCTAACAATCGTACCTTTTATTTTTCTTGTTTTTCTGTTACGAATTCCAAAATTGCTATGTTCGAAAAAAATAATCAAAAAAAAAAGAAGAAGATTTTCAACAAAGAAATCCTTGTAAAATTAAATCATCTTTAACTCAAACAAAGCAACAGAAGAATCACTACAATAGCAAGCACAAAAAAAAAAAAGAAAAAATAAGAGAAGGAAAAAAATGATAAAGTGTTTACTTTATTCATTTTTATACAACACTTGATTTACTACTTATCATTAGTTCTCGTTCTTTCATTTTCTGTTTTTGTTGTTTCCCTTTTTTCTACACATTTTTCTATTACCAGTCTATTTATTCTTTCATTCTCTCTTTCATTCATTCTTCTTATTTCATTATTTTCTGAATACTTAATGAATTATTACGAATTTGATTTGTCTGCAGAAAATAAGCGAATTGTAGCATACTTTTAAGAGATATATATATACACCCAGCCAAAAAAGTAACAGAACTCAAAAAAACAAAAAAAAAGAGAAAAATGCACAAATTTTGTTAAATCGTAGCGTATTATTATTATAAGAGTAAAAAATCTTCAAACTTAAAATATTTCGAAGAGTAGCAAAAATTAAAACTTTTCCTCCGCCTTATCGAGCTAAAAACATAATTTTAAAAAAATTAAGAAAACAGCGCTTGATGTAAGTAAAAATTTTTAATTCCCTGCCAGCTTATGCCACAATCGAACGTACCTCAATTTTGTTCGTCATATCTGGATACCCAATATGTGTGCCAACTGGATTCCTTAGATCAATCACAGCATATTTATATTTTGTAGTTACAAGCATTTACAGCAGCTTTCGGACACCCAACAGCTACTAAAAAAGAGTTAGGGGAATAGTTAATTGGAACCCGAGCATCATGTTCGTCGGATTTTTCATGATCAATAAAATAACGCTTACACCCATCAACTTGGGAATCTGAACGCTCGTGGTTCTTAGGTTTTTAATTCGTATAAAATCTTTCAGAGAAATAGCTAAACTTAGATCCGTTTTCTTTTTAAACCCAATTTCTTAACATATTTTATTTAAATCTGCAACTCTTTCAACTTTTTATTTCATTTCCCCTCTTTCGTTCATATAACTGTTGAATTACTGCTATAATGAAAAGGTGTTAATATCATTGGCCTATGAGCATGTGGGTAATTTTGCATGATCGATGTGCTGCAGGGCGCAAAAAGTTCATAAGAAATACTATATCGCCCTTAAAAAAAAAAAGTAGAAGATTCGTTAATAATAGTACAGTGGAAAACTTACAACAAGGTACATACGTTCCGTGTTGTATGAATTCGCATTGTAAGAGTCAGTTAGGAGACAATAAAAATACATGAGCCGTTCACAGATTAAAATGATGAACTTATTTGTTATAACTGAAATAACTTCCCTCAATGATCAGTCTATACACACTACATGATATGAAATGTTTAAAATTTATCAATACATATACATACATACATATTTCTACCTTTTCCTATATGAACTTAACCGTTATACTTAATTGTTAGAACTGAAAAGTAATAAAATCATATTGTCCGTCTTATGCTTTTAACGTTTTACACGATCCTGTTTTAGTGTGTTAAACGAACACGATTATAATATGCCCGCATTGTTGTGCTATTGGATACTTTACTGTAATACCTAAAAGTCGTTTGGCAATTCATACTTTTTAGGATGAGCTTTTAAGATGAACGGAATGTCATGAAATATTGATATGTTTCGGTTGAAGTTTGGTATTATCCACAAATCATGTAGTTCTGTCAATAGTCTTGCCATATATGTGTCAGACCGGCGACTTATTGAGTGATGTGATATTTGCTCGAATATAAGGTTTCCATCAATTGCTTCAGTAAATTACAATTTTAATCGAATCTAGTGCATTATTACCAACCAAGATATGTAAATTGTATACACACTAAGCTTAACACGATTAGAAGATTAATTGACGGATGGACTTATGGAAAGATGGGCCACATTGTACGAAGAGATACATAATTATTGTTACATGACCTTAAACTTTTGTACTGATAAACAGTAGATGTTCTTTATGAAAACTCCGATCGAAATGAGAAAAACTACTGCAACCGCTGCATATTTTCATATTATGTATAATTTATGAAATAATTGTAGAACACCAGATGTCTCAGAGTAAGTTTTCAGAAAATTAAAAAAAAATTTAAATTATGCCAAAATAGGGAAAAATCCTAACACACGCAAAAGTTTAACAATAAAAATGCTCAAACAAGAGCCCAATTTTAAATCCTGTCTAGCCCTGCTCGTCCCTTGCGAGCCAATAAGAGGAAACAAGAGATTTCATACTTTAATGAATACCATAAATTATAAAATTCTACGTTGTTGCACAATAGCGTAGTAGTGATATACGCAAATATGTTTTGCGTCATCTTCGGGGTTGTTATTATTATACACTACATATGTGTGTCCTACATGGAAGAGGAAGGCAGCCATTGTTTGCATTTAAGTGCCCATCATTGTTATAGCTTTAACGTTTTATCATCGTTTCATCAGATGCTACTTTCAAATTCCTTTTATTTCTCTCTCTCTCTCTCTCTCTCTCTGTCTCTTTATATATTGCTATATCCTTTTAACCGACTTTACTAAATGTATTTGCATGTATCCCATGTGCCTTCATGTGCGACAAGAGTTACCGTCGTAGTCTTCGTTTAAGACAGTTTCTTGACTATTTTACAACATAATCATGCAATGACCTATAAAATCTACAGAGTATAGCATGCAACATTTTTTAATGTTCTATTTAACACATCAATAATTTTCATTGCTTGTTCATTTTAAAGTGATGTTTTTTTTTTTTTTTTTTCTCTTTTATGCTAAAGATTTGTGATTTGTTGAATGTTGAGATCATTAAAATGCTAACGTAATGGTGGTGAGTGTATCATTCTCTACTTCGCTATGCTTTCATATGGATTTCAATCTATTCAACTCCTCACATATTGCAATGATTAGAACTTATCTTACCAGTGTGCATTAATGTACATACAATCGTACAAAGAAGAATTTGGTGACTTGCCAAACACTTGAACATAGTTATTATTCGTTAGATCTTATGTATTGTTGTTATGTCATAATATTAAGGTCTTAAGATGCTTATATATCCTCGTCTTGACATATATGTCATCCGTTACTATATTTTTGGACATGAAGTGCGAAAATGTAACAAACATTTCACTTTTCCTCTGATTCGTCCTACTTTCGCATTTTGTGATTTTATATTCAGTTTGTAAAACCGGTTTTTTATATTTTATCAAGTATTTTCAAATAAAACAGAAACTTGTTCGAAAGATATGCGTGTGGGCAGTTGCTTTTTTTATGGCTTGGATATCTCACAACAATGAAAAGTCCTAACAACAAGACATATCGCACCGCAAATAAAATAAAAAATTTTTCTAGCAACGAAGATGCCGAGTTTTGTTGTACTGCATTTGCTGGAAGCAGAATTGTGTGGTCGGTTATTACCTGTTAAAGTCTTGTGAAGTGGCTAACACCAGCTAATAACAATCTAATGAGAATCGATTTCGGAACCGACACAAGGTAATCTTTTGTATAATATCTGTCCGTCCATCCAGATTTATGGCTCGCTGGATGCACCGAACTGAGATATGCCAGGCCACGCAGCCTGTCCACTAGTCATGAGCCCTTCCGCTCTTCCATTTGCTCAGCACATGCATGCTTCGTTTCATATGAAAATGTACGAAAATAGGTTGAAGAACGCCTAGCTAGCAGGGCTTAATTTTTCGAATAACATATTGTGTATCATTTTCATACAATATAAAGATATTTTCCGGTTTTATATTGGCGTGCCTGATAGTAGTTTTCAGTGCAAGAAATAAGTGCTATCAAAAATATCCAATATAACTGTAATATCTTACGCGAAAATCAAGAGAAACACACGAAATTAAATAATTTTTGCTTCATTTCAGCATAAGCTTGAATTTTTGTTTACTTTTTCGTTCAAATTGCATAGACTAACCTTGATTTTAGACATAATCCCATTTTGGCTTTAATTGCTTTTCGATTTCCACGAAAGCAAGAACTAATGTGTTATTCAGTTTGCTGAGTAAGGATTAAAACAGTTATATATAATCCTATAGCTTAAATGAACTTGTTAAGTATTTCCTGGGAGATTTTGTGCTGTAGAACTGTTCTCACCTATTCAAATAAACATCACTTTAATCTTATTAACTACGACCAATTACGGTTACTCCGGAAGAGGGAGGGCGATAGTCGATAATATTCTATTTTCGTTCTTTCCAACGTCGTAGTGAGCAATAATGCCATAATTCGTCTCTGTATGTTCTGTACTTGACTTTCGTGTCTTGGCTTAAAATTAGTGTTGCATCTTGACAAGTACACGTGTGTCGTGTACACTTATCTATGTCAGGCAAATCATTTTACTGAAAATTTACTTTTTATTTGGTATTTACAAAGGAAAGCAGAAAAGACACGATCCCTTTAATGGCAGACTACTCCAAAAAGAAATAAATTTATTTACTTTTATAACCTACACTAATACCGGTGCGAGGGTGTATTAAGCTTATACGGATTTATGCAACACCCATAAGGTGGGCATGCATCAGTGCCGCTTTTTGAATCGATCTCAGCTTCTGTGTCGCTCTATTTGTTCGTTCGTCAGCCTATCTGCCTCTCTTGTTTTCTTCAACCGACGGACCGTAATTTTTGAGATATTGTGATGAACTGTCCGACACTGAAAATTATTCAGATCTGAGCACTTTTTCGACTACTTCCTATTATGAATAACTGTAGAGTTCTATATGGTATTTAATAGTCAGCCATGACCCACAATAGCGCCTTTCTTGTTTATATTTAATTTAGTAGTGAAGTAATTATCGTGAAGTTCTTCAAAGTACACAGACTGTGTCTGTTTGCCATTCATGAACTTCAGAATAGATAAGAGCCAGCATCCAGATCTAGATCGGATAAATAATTCGAAGCAATTCATAGTTTAATTCCAAGATGGCCGCATTTATTATGCAGCCGACTTATCAAAAAAAATTTAAATAGTACTCTTGTTGATCGTTTCCACATTTTGAGCATCAACCAAAAACATTCGCAAATATGTGGATGCCAACGCATCTCTTATAGAGTGTTTTAATGACTTTGAGGACTTAATTCCGTTTGGATGTGAATAACCGATCTTAGCATGTTCCTTTTAGCAACGTTTATTCTTTTGGAAGCATCGTTGAGATCGTTCCCGTGTTATGCTTCATTATCTTGCAATTCACATATGAAGACATCATATGTTTGTCTAATTGACCAGTTTACAGCGTAAAACATCCTTAAGCTGCCGTGTTCCACAACAAACAATGGACACAATCCATCATTTTAAGATTTGCAATTTTTGGTTATCCCGAAAGTGAGGATTATTAGGTATAAAAATATAAAACCGTGATTTTTTGTATGGAAACATGTATACGTTTATAACATGAAAGTGATAAAAAATAACTCATTCACTCGTGTTGGGAATTTTTTTTTTGACGTGAACGACATAAATTGGAGACAGTTTTTTACTGCTGGCAAAGGATTCTGTTTGTCACCCCATGAGCTTTTTGAAGGCCTAAAATAAATTATTAAAGCAGGAGAAAAGCCAAACCCGAAGGGAAAAGAAAAATACAAAAGATCATCCGTGGATACGCATTAAAAGTAAAATGGAGAAGACTTACTGGTATGGGTCGTCGTATAAACCTTACCATAAATATCCGGAACATTGACAATCGAAATATTTTAAACTCGAGTAAAGCGGTGTGATTATAACTGAGCTTGCACGACGACACAGTGGAGGTGTCTATTCAAGTTTTTACATGGGACGTGGAGAGTTCGATATTGAAGTTGAAGTTGAACTGTTGAAGCAAAACAGTTGTCTTTACTTCCCTAATCCACTTTTTTATTATTTATATGGCAAGAGGTAAGAGGTAAGCATCATTCCTAAGATAAGCATCATCCCTCACGTTACTAGGTTTATATTAGTAAGTTACAACGAACGTTGTGGGCATAGAAGATCACATCAATACAACAATATTATCAATATTAATGATATATAGTTTACAGGCATTAATTTTCGATCACTATAAATCCATGGTCAGTTCAAAGCCTCAGTTGTAGAACTTTCTGTTTGTGTTGTGCTACCTAATTGTACAAGACGTTAAGTGTTAACGACAAGGACGATATTGATTAATATTAAATGAAATTTAGCTCACTTTTATTCATCTGGCATCCCATTTCTGTGCGCCTTAAAACCGTAAATTAATTACAATAAGTTATTCTTTAAAACATAAATAATTCGCACACAATTTCGCTACTCTTAACCTTTCATACGCTGCGTTCTATATATATCCATAAAATGCCGATACGTGCGTATGACAACTAAACTGTTATTAACGAAGTGCTTTCATTTGGAGCATTCACACAAAGACGTACGTACGCCTACAAAATGACACTCGTTTCGAAAAATACAAAATTCCACTTTATATGCACTACGATAATCACCACAAACAACAAGCGTGCCTGAATTATGGTCTACTAAATATATGCAGTGCACGTACACACACACGCACCAATATAAAAAGAATATGTAATTAATAAAATTACTCATAAAATTTACGAATAATCATTTTACAAATGATGAGCATAATGAGGCCAACCGACCGAGTTTGCTTTATATCTAGTAGTTGTGACCACACATACGCATGTACTCATAAATATTCCGATAAACGCGTAAAATCATATACTCTTGTGACAAAATAACTGACCGCTTACCTTCATACATGCCCTAACACGCAATTTACATGATTATACAATACATGGGATGACAAAATGTAAGAAACAACCAGAGAATATTATGTCGATGGTTGAGAGGTTATAACCCACAACTACTACTACTACTACTACTACTACTGCGTAATACAAAAGAGCCATAAAAGAGCAGTTCATATACGAAACAGCATGACCCGTACATATGTACATAATGTATGGCAGATAATTTGTCTATCATGAAATTGTTTAATATAATTTAAGAGAAGAAGTGGAATTCGGAATTAATTAAATTTTATGCGCTCGTTTGTCGATCGAATATGTACTGTACTGTGTATTCGACAACGACCATAGAAGCTTGAAGAGTTGATGGAGCTCGAAGTAATTTGTTTTCAAAAGACCACACGGTTTTTTTTGCACTACCCGCGGATTTTAGTTGCAAATAAAAAAAAAAAAAAGAAACAAATAAGAAAGAAAAAAAGTTATATTTGGCGGGGACGGAATCTTGCATACCCACCACCATACTTTTCGCATTCTGCTATCTGTTATTTCTTTTATTTGATACCCACATCGCCGTCATTATTAAGAAAAAATTGATCGCGGTGTCCACCCCATTATTTTATTTTTAATCCACTTTTTCCTTCATTTGAGGAGTAGACAAAATAGTTTAAACATTCCGTCTGGTTNCTCTCTAAGTTTTATAATTTCTGAGTAATGAGCAAAAACCCACAAATATTTGTTAAGAGAAACGGTGTTGCGTTCAGTTTATGCTTCACTGCGGTCTTCCGTTCCGACCAATTTGGCCTATTTTCAATACCAACCTGCGTTCGGGAACTTCTAATGTTTGTATCAAATTTGAAGCCGGTATCTTAATTTTTGCGACGAGGAGAGTGCTAGGAACATACACTGCACAGACATACAGAGGGACAGACATAAATAAATCAGTTCAGAATTTCACAATGATCAAGAAATATATACTTTATAAGGTCTCTGAAGCTTTCTTTTGGGTGTTACGTACTTTATGAAAAATTAAAAACAAAATGTGTATCCCTATCTTACAGTGGTGGGCACAAATATGAACGTAAATCAGTTCTGTGCTTCTTATTAGATAATTATATAAATATATTTGCATGACTGTATATATTTGCATGTTATACAGTCCATCATTTCTTGGTCAGCATGACAATTTGAGCCAACGCTTTGCCGAGCTTGTCTGTCCGTCTTTTCTTCTTGTATTCAAACGATCGTTTACGATATAGAAAATGGAACGGATCGAATCACTTTCCACATAATACCTTATCTTGAAAAATCGTTATATGAATAGCTGTTGGGTTATGTAGGGTGTTTGTAGGTGAGCCGCAGCGCCCTATAATGTTTTTTACTTGTTGAGGTGAACATCTTATCTCCGGAGAAAGGAAGAAAGTAACCAGAACTATATCAGATACGTAAAGTATTTGCGCGATTAAATTGATTCAAGTCTCTAGTTGAAAGCTCTTGCACATCGATGGGCAGAATTCCTTCCTTCGTAAGCTGTCGTATCCATTATATCACCCGTGTTCTTAGTAAACAACTTAAAAGATCACCTTTTGAGTCAATTTTTGAAGAGCGGTGCGCATCTTTTCGAAAGCCAATTTCTAGGCAAAAAAAAAAAAAAAATAAGAACTGGAAACATACTCAGTTGAAAATTTCTTGCGGAAACCGAGAATTCGGGTATCCAGTTGCGTACTTATTGCAAAGTAGATGCACTAAATAAAAACTTTTGGTGGAATTTCAAAAACGAAATTTGAATACAAGCGCGTCTACATCTGTAATAGTTAACAAAGTTATGGCCGTGTCATGTATAAAAGTCGAAAATTGTACTATAGTCCGTGACGAGCTGTTTACACTACTGCGACGAGGGTGAGCGACCGGCATCCCAAGCCTCTTTATCAGACTATTTATTTCTTCGGCGAGTGATTTAAGAGATTACAGAACGCTTATGTTAGATCGGCAGGTTTTTTATCACCCAACTATTGCGTGCGGAGAATCCACAAACGGTCCTCTTGCTCTCACTAATGTGAGCTGACAAACCAGCTTGGGATGAGCTTGTAGGATACCCTCGACTCTGATACTAACAAGCAGCACTAACACTTAACTTTTTCGCACTTTGTGCGATAAAAGGGGGTGGATAGGCACCTTTCAATACTAATAAAAACTTTGGACTCAATTGTCCCTTCCAGTTGCTTTCCCAATCATAATCGGCAATGAAGCTTCACGTATATAGCCTGCGAGGAGTGTATAGAAGTTTACATAGTTGTATACTTTTTCTAAATCACAGAAACATACATGCTATAAACTAAAGTTTATATATCGGTCAATAATTCCTGGGAAAACATAAGCGACTCTTTTTTTACCAAATTCGATATTATCCATCAACTTACATGCGTTCCTTTTAATATTATTACAATGAATTCAACGCTTCTCTAACATTTTAATGTTTTTTTTTTTAAACGATTCATTAACGCCTCGCGCTTTTTTGGAGTTTTTATCTCAAACTCTAATTTTTTTTTTTTGAATTTTTTTTTTTTTATGTATGTGTATATGTATATATATTATATGTAACTTTGGTTGAGTTCATGGCTCGTAAAGTAAGAATGAAATTTGATACTGCGATTATTGTTCTGAAATGGCACCGACAGTTCCTTAAGGCGTCACTGTCCCAAATTTTGTATCGCTAAAAGTCTTCTATGCCCTAGATGCGGGAATGTGACACTGTGTGGTACATTGCGATAGGAGTGATTATACAAACACGATTAGGGTTGAATAGGGCAAATTATGTGTAACAAATATAAAGAATTGTGAACTAACATCCTAGACCTAAGAAAGGTACGCGAAATAGCAAACAAATTTGCAGTGCTCACCGCTAGTTTTTCACAACTTTTAAAAATGTTCTGGTTGACCCATGCTCTAAGGATAAGCTGTTCAGGATAAGCAAGCGTAAGATGACAGGGTGAATATAGCCTTCTTGCTCGCATGGCTATTCGTTTTTAAGGGGACACGAATTTCAAAGTGCTTGTGCTGTACGATTGCTTTTTAAAAGGGAAAAACGTCATTAGTAGCCAAAGTGGAAGTAAATCAAAAAAACAAAGAAATCCAAAAGTAAAAATATGGTAGCGGATGGGTCACATGTATACGCATTAATCTTAACTATGCAGCCCCAAAGAATACCTATTAACTTTTTCTGGACGACACATTAAGACAATTTTTTTAATGCGATGACTCTTTCTCTCTTAATATTTCTAATGTTGATTTTTTTCGTAAACTAGAAAAGAAGCTAACAATGTTTTAATGCATCTCATAGCTTTCTTGTTTCCTTTTTCTTTTTGTTCTTTTTCATCGTCGTCATCAACACTACGCTCAGTTTTATGCTTGTCAACTTTAACTACAACACTAGATGATTTTATGCATGATGGGTAGAGAGTACGTAACAGTTACAACTGACAATGAATAAATACAGCAATGTATCATTATGTTACGTCCTTCTTTGGGTGCATGAACTAGGAAGCATGTGTAAATGTTGTATACTTCGCATAGGAAATGGAATCGTACTGCATACTTTAAGTGTAGTGCTGTATGATTAAACTTGCGTAGCGGGCTGACAATTTTAAGCGCTCTCTTTGATGAACTTTAGTTTGTTTATGTTTTATTTAATTGCGCGTAAGTGAAATTATTAATTTATGTCTCTTTTCCACTTTTTCACTAAATTTTTTTTTTTTTTAATGAGAAGAAAAATTTCGTAAAATATCAGGCTATTAGATAGTTCAACTTGTTCTTTGAAGTGTTTATGCTTCATTTGTCATTGGTGAGATGATGCCAGACCTTCCAGGATGCGTTATGTGTATAGATATATATTGCAAATGTAAACTAATGATGGCAATGTTTTGAAATTTTGGCAAGTATGGTTTGAATGTTGGTACTATCTAGGAATGATGGGTTCGTCAGCAGTGTTACCCCGTACATGTGTCAGACAAGGGAGTTATTGGCGATGTGATATTTGCGCTAATAGCTCAATACATGTTGCAGCTGTTTAAGATCATTTTGTTCTTAAT
>KK502550.1:137170-241100 GCA_000688735.1 Glossina austeni | reverse complement strand
GTAATGAACAAGGAGAGCGAGGGTGTTCTGAGATTTTCGTGCATTACAGACGTGCTTATTGATCAAATTCTTTCAAATTCTTTTTTTGTAAATTGTGTCTTCATTTTTCCGAACCGGGGAATGTCTGCCACAGATATCACACCGCTGAGCCGATGGGCGGATGGACAGACGAACAGACAGACGTGTTTATCTGCATTCCGAATTTGACACTGATGGACATTGTATATATTTATATATATATTTTGTGTGCTTCTGGGCGTTATAAAGGGCTTAGAAAAAAATGAAACTTTGATGCGCTATAATGGTCATGGATAAGAGCCCATTTTGCCATTTTGGTTAGATAGCATCTGTGCACCGAATATTTTCGTTTAGAATTTGTGAGTAGCGTGTACAAAAAAATAATTTTTCTTCCTTAAGAAAACAGAAGTATCCTCAGTTTATGTGGCAGTGTAGGCGTCGCCTTTAACCGATTTGGACCACTTTCAATACTAACCTACGTACCAGCATTTTTAATATTTACGCAAACTTAAAGCCGATCACTACACTTTTGCGGTCAGAAGAATGTTTCCAACAGAGGTTAGATGGGCCTGCTTAAATCTATTTAGGGATTGATGCTGATCAAAAATACATATACTTTACTCTGAAGCTTCCTTGTAGGTGTTGCAAATGTGATGACAAAATGAATTCCTCATCCTTTGGCGATAGGTATTCAAATTACTAGCCAACTTTACTTTGTTTATCACTTCGTGCGACATACTACTTCAGATTTTTAATATGGAGACGGCCATACCAGTGGGGTTTAGGTTTGGAAATATAGGGAGAACATAGTATAGAATATTCTGAAAATAAAATTGACCACCAGAAGAGAAGACGCATATAAGAAATGAAGAAGTTATTAAAAAGACTGAGTTTGCAATAAGCACAGATTATGATTATCGGATCTTATGTTCTTTTTCGAAAAATTTCTCAAACACCCTTTAAGAGCCTTAAAACACATTAAGTTTTTGCTGTATTAAAATAAAAGCGTACAGAAACTGTAAGCAATTGAATGCAAATAAAAAAAATGCTACTAACAAAACGGACGTTGCAAATTTGTAACAACTACAAAGTGGAAGTAGATACCATCTGTGTTGGTGTTAGTAAGGAAATCAGTATTGCTGTTGGAGTTATTCGATTAACGATAAACGCGTAGAAGAGGTTAGAATTTATTTCAAGTGATACTAAACTAAATCTATTTGCTTCGACATCCTTAAACCAAAAAGCTTAGGTTAAATTAACTAAATTTAAAATAATTTTTTTAAATCTTCCCTATTAGTACGAAATGTACTAATAATTTTCTCAACCCCCGCAAATTTAATTCTCCTCACAGAGTACGTCATTTAAGTAACATAAACGCACATTTATTTCAATTAAATCCAAATCTCTTGAGTAAAAGTCATTTTATTATTTATGACGATAATGCTGTTGTTGTTCTTGTTGTTGATGTTGGGTTGCGACTATGACAATTGCTAACTAGTATGGGTAGCTAAAAAGAAAAAAAACAATAATAGCATAACTGCCGCATTCTTCGTCACCGTACCTTTTCACTTCTGTTCCCTTCTAGCACTATGCCGTTCTATACGTAGCATATGATGTTATTAAGCTGTTCTGCCATTCACCAAACATTGACCATAATACAGCATTGAGTGTGCGTGAATTATATGTGTGTTAAAGTGTATTTTAGCAATAACAAACATGCTATTAAAGCTAACTTTTACATACATCACAAACAGAAAAAAGCATTTTTTTTCCGTTTACTTTTTTTATTATAATACGCTGTTGTTGCTGTTAATTTCCTTTCGTAATATTACACTTGGTTGATTTTCATTTTTACGCCATGTGACTTTTTATTTCTCCTTCTTTAGCATATTCCTCACATATATATATATTTATATGTGTGGGCTCCCATTTCAGGCTCTGCTTATAGAGCGATTTTAACTAGTTTCATAGCCACGACTCGCGTGGTGTAAATCATTGGAGATTTTCGTGGCAATACGTTTACGTACTATACTAACACGAGAATGTATATATCCTCCTATATATCCCCTATGGTCTTTATGCTATAAAGTGTCTAGGCGGCCTCTCAAATGGTACCACGAGCATAGTTTTTTTTGGAGCTTTGTAGACATCGACTTTCTATTACAAAGAGACGATTACTCCGATTACTTTATGTTATTTTGCACGGCAAACTGCAGACGCTATCAAAGCATTTCAGCAAGGATCAACCGCAATGATGGCCTGCAAGACGAACTTCCAAAATTATTGGAAGTTCAGCCAACCCTTAAAGATCGGTTGAATAATTCAGAAGCCAGTTCAAAATCACAGACGCGATGAGCATTCAGTACAGTACGGTAATAAAGAAAGACGTCGGAAAGAACATATTGAAAAGTGGGGAAAAGTTATGTAAAGGGTGGGGTCTTCTATTAAGAACGATGCTTCTTAAAAAAAAACGAAAATTTAGTGCGTCAAAGTAAAGTGTACTTTATTTTGAACCTTAGGCTTTGTAGTTAAGTTCCGAACGAAGTAAGGACATACGGTCCACGATCGCTCTGGACACACCAGCGGGCACGATAGCTCCAATTGTTCGAATTTTCCGGCTAAACGAATAAATTTTGTAAACAAAAAGTCACATTGAAATGCAGTTGAAAAGAGACGAAGATATTTGAATACCGTTGTAGCGCATTTATTTCGAAGCTTTCATATTAAATCTACCAAAATTTGAATCAGGGATCGAAATAAGAAAAACATAAAAAGTGCAGCACACAGGAATAAAGTTAAATTAAATTTATGTAAATTTTATAAATAAGACAAGAAAAAGACAGTAAGTTAGACTTGAGAAAATCTTGTCTCCTCCTTTGAATAAATCAGAAATAAAATCAGTTATTATTAATGTGGAATGCTTCTGTCGTAAAGGAAAGAATACGAAAGCTGTGCCGAAATATACGGTCAGTCAGTCGTCTTGGCTTGCATCAACTGTGCTTGGTATACAGACAGCGCTTATCACAAATTATCGTTAACTTTAGCAAATTTCGAAGGAAAACTTCCTTTTTTATTGCATTTCTTTTTCTTTACAAGAGATTAAGCTTGAAGCAATGATTTTGTGTTACGTGCTTTGATATAAAAATTCAATAATTGCCATAGTGACTACAAAAGCAAAAACAAAAACAACAAATAGTTGAAACTAGTTTAGTGTTGGTGCAAATCCTCTCAAGAGGAGAAAGCATGTTTCGATTGAAGTGTCATAGAAATAATTTGATATCTACCTCGATAAGCAATGAGTAAAAATACGGCCATGGAAAATACACTAAATGAGAATAAAATAAAATTTTATTGAAACTATTAAAGACAACTAGCACAGGTAACAAGACTGTAGTGGGCCGTGGCCAACCATTAAGCACCACTAGGACATCCTGCAATTATTCATATAATGACTTTTCAAAATGAGACACTACATGGGAAATGGTCGGAAAAGTGATCCGATCTCAACCATTTTCAATAACGTTCCTCTTTGGGACAAAACACGTCGGTGTGCCGAATATCAATGAAACATCTCAAGTACTGCGACTTGTAGACTAACTAAAAGAAAAGAGGACGGATGGACAACGACGGTGGAATAGAAAATGTATCCATCTCAAGTCCTTCTGGGTGTTGCATACATCCACATCGAGGTGATATACTCTTGTACCACAGGCGGTGTAGAGTACAATAATAACAAAAAAGGAATTGTGGACGAAATCTGCAATTAAACCTAAATCTTGTGAATGCCATTCAATATTTCAAGCTTTCAATATTTGAAGCTTTATATTCGGGCATTCCCGAAAAGTATCTGAACAACTTAATATAAATAAAATTTGTAGATTTTTTATCCCTAAAAAAAAAAAAAAGAACGGATAATCTTACTCGTTAATGTTCATTACTTTTAGTCGTAGAACTTATTTCTAAGTAAGTAAGTAAGTAAGAGGCGCTCTTTGTATTCCTTAATGAAATTCATTTAATTGCTTGGGAATGTTTGATAAATACCTGGGCGTATTAGGCGTTAGGTTACAAAAATAACTGCTGTCGTTGTCAACAGCTGTACCTGCTCTTAAACAGGCAATTTTATTGCTATGTTCATCGTTATGTGAACGTATGTATTGGTTTATGTAAGGCTTCTTGACTTATAAGACTGTGGCAAAATAATGAAGCCTTAAGGAAGGCGACCGCTAGAAGAGTACCGTAGGTATGGAGAGCAGAAGGCGATGCAGTTAGATTTGCATCACTGCCGACGAAGCAATTAGTGAGATGAGATAGTCAGGCGCGATATCATGTATATTCCCTCTTGCGCAACAAGCTTGCCATGAGAAAGATAGACAGAACGCAAGTCTGACAATTGGAGACATAAAAGTGCAAAGAGAAAATTGTCCCCATTGATTGATGAAAACGCGTACAATTACTTACCAAGTTATTGAAATTTTTGTCTATTGTATACATTGATTCAAGGCGACGCTTCGGGCTTAATATAATTTATGCATTCATTGTTTTTGTTGCCTTTTCGCGCTCACGTCAGTCATAATCAACCGCACATTTATTTCCGTTTTTCTTTTTTAAATAAAAAACTTGTTTTTACCTTTTCAATTTTTACGGGTGTCTCGTATCAAAAAAGAAAAACAATTATGCCGTACTCTTAAATCTCGTGTAGTGCTCGCCCTTATTTAATTAGCTCTAAGTGAAGCATTGAGCTTGCGTTTGTATGCATTATGTAAATTGTTGATTATTTCTTTTTTTCGGCTTTTTTCTTCCAGCCTCATGGTTTTCCCAGTTTTACCAATACTTGTGATACCGGTTATATTAAATTTGTGCAGATGTATGTAACAGTCAGAATAATTTTTTTTTCGCACCCATTCCATGCGAGAGTAGTCATAAAGAGTATGCCTTTCTATGACAACAAAGTCTAGTTCTAAGTACTTTATACTGAAAGTATATGAACAGCCATAACATCCTACGGAAAGGTTAATTTTTCAAAATTTGAAACATGTTCGCGGGCCCCCATTACGCGCCCTCTTCCAATAGGAAGCTTCCATAAAAAGTATAGCCTTACTTGGAAACAAAGTAAAGTACAATTTTTTTGCATTTCGTCATCAAAATAGTTGAAAAATGCTATTAGACAAAGTAGTGGTGTAGGATATTTAGTGGTCGGCCTGCCCGGCTAAAATGTTTCCAATTGTTTGTTTTCACCAACCGAGGATACTTGAATAAATGTTTTCTTTTGCAAGTTGCGGCAAAACTTTTTATAAGCCTTTGGTGTTCCTTTGACTCAAACTTTATATGCATGTCCGTCCGTGTATATAAATTCCTTCTTTACTATAACAAAACCTTTCGTTTGGTCTTTATTGTTGGCCAATTCATTGAATATTGCTAATAATAAGCCTTTTATTTGTACTCTCCTTTCAATGAGCGGTGGCTTGTGTGTATGTAACTGTGTAGTTTTGTTTTATCCTGCCTTTACTACAGTAGTACAATACCTTCGATTTAATCTCTTGAGTTCCTTTTTCCGCTTCATTTTTTTGCTTTCGTAAATAAAATTTAATCTTCACATTAAACGGATGGACACATTTATTTTCAATCCTATTTTGATACCCATCACGGAAGGATAAGGGGTTATATTCATTTTGTCAAATGTATGCAATGCCTCGAAAGATGAATCAGAGACCCCACAAAGTTAATATATTGTTGATCAGCATCGAATTCTAGCATGTCCATCTGTCCGTCTATGTAATGTCTGTTGTAAACGTTCTCCTGGCCGCAAACATGAAGTCATCTACTTCAAATTTGACAGCAATATTGGAAGTTCCTGCACACAGGTTCGTATTCAAAATGGGCGAAATCGATCAAACAACACGGCCACAGGACCTCATAAACAGAGGACAACTCTGTTTTTAAAAAGGAATGAAAAATTGGTTTTTTGCTCATTACTCCTTCACACACTATAGTAAATAAATGTACAATAGCTTGAACGCACATTCTACGGGTGATGTACAAAATAGAAAAAATGGACCAAGCCTTCCTAATATTATAGTGTATCGAATTTTAATTGTTTTTTCAATACCTATACCTAGAACACGCAGAAACAAGCTGCAAAACCCCTATAAAGTATATAAATTCTTGGCCACTTTCAAATTTGGAATATACCTAAACTTGTCCGTCTGTGCGTCTATCCATCTGTCTGTCTGCGCAACTGTTTAGTAGTTGCCGTTAGCGAAAATGAATCTCGTCCACAAATTTCCAAAAGAATTTGGAGTCGACCTAAACTTTTCAAAGGTTACGCATACAACGCCCAGGCGCCTATGCGACGAAAATATCTGCTTTAAAAATGTTAAAAAAAAGCAGCCGGGGGCCCACTTTTTGTTATGTAGCATGAAAATTTAGTTGTTTTAGTTTTTTGTTTTTAGGATAACGGCGATGGGTACAAAAGATTCGTTCACAACCGAATGTAATTTTCTTAATTGTTACTTTTTGAACATAAACTTTTTTTATTCTACATAACTTGTAGTACGAAGGCGTTTTAAGTTTGTCCGGATGCATGTAACATCTAGAAGAACTTGAAGTATATCCACCTATTGCTATGCCGAGGTAACGTTTTTGCCCGTCTCTTCTTCTGTGTATCGTTCCTTTTATTTAACCTACAGGCCGTGATTTTTGAGATTTTTTGATTAAGTTTGGCATAGTAACACATTTTGGCCGAACGATGAACCTTTTCGCCCACTTAACACCTTGTTTTGAAAGGCTATTTTGTGAATAACTGCACTAGGGTATTTAATGGTGGACCCTGGCTCACTACAGTGTTCTTGCTTGTTTGCATTTCTATTTATCTTCAGGAGTCAGAGCACTTTTTGCGGGTTCAATTTTCACCGCATTAGAGCATACTTGGCGTTATCTATAGTGAATACCCAGTCGGTAAAGGCCTAATGTTTGCTGATTTGGGCACGCCCCTGCCAAACTGCGGCACTTGTTATACCTTTTTCTATCCGTATTTCTTTCCGACTGCCAACCTCACCGTACACGTACAGAAATCATCCCCTGAATGATGGGCGATTAATAGAAATTAAAAAAAAATTATTAAGCTCTAAAGCTATTTGTTAAACTTGTGCGAAACCTCTGCATTGTACTGTGATTACACGCAATTCTGTGCAGAACTCAAGTCGTCTTTGAGCATATATGAAAAAAAAAAAAAAAAATTGGTTTGTAAATATTTAAACCTTTTTAAAAACTTTTCATAACAACAAACGTACGAAGTCGTCATTGGAACAAAAAATTTTTCATTACATAACATGAAAGGAATTGAATACATTGGGGGGATCACATTTATTCATCAAATTGGGCCAATAAATATATTTAAGCTCACTTTAAAAATAACTCTGCGAGCACATCACGTTTGTTTCATGCCAAACAAAAATTTTACGATATAACCTCTACATGTTTTGATCGAACTCGTAGCCTGTTCTGAGGAACGCAAATATCACATTGCACTGGAGTACTATAACGCCTCAAAAATTGGGAAAATTTCGTTTGTCCACAAGTTGTTTTAACATCTTACAACAACATCTGTCTGCGGACGGTGGTCCTATTTATATATATGTATATGATTTTTACAAATTTGAGAAAAAGTGCCCGCATTTTTAAGAAATTTGAGAAAAAGTGCCTGCATTTTTTTGGCAATTCTGCGAGAGCATGTTGAGAAAATCCGAAATTTGTAAAAATCAAATACATATGATTTCTTCTCATGTAAACATTCTCTCGCAAAATTTCACTTCATTTTTACTATTGTCGCACTTACAACTTACCATAAAGCACTCAATTTTAAAAAACAGTCAGTGAATACATAAAACACTTCTTTCTTTCAAATACATAAGCGATGATATAAGAGAGAAATTAGCAATGAGTACCAGGTTTCTGGTTAAAAAGTCCCAACTGCGATAAACATAATGGAGAGCCGCGTTACCATATTGTTTGCTAAGGAGCAATAAAGAAGCCGGTGTGACTGTGAGTAAAAACATATGGTTTGTGCAGTAAAAAATAAAGAAATGAACATAAACGTGAACAGCATTAGCGAAATATAGAATAAAGAAAATGATTTTTAAAGATTATGCACGTAGAAGGTGGACTTCAATGACGCAGTTAATTAAACCAAAAGAGTTGCTTAAGTATTTTATTTCGAGAGCCATAATTACAATTGAAAATAAGTTGCATATGTTTGTTGCTTGTTTTCCATACCTTTCTAAATAATATCGAGTATAAATCAAAATTTCAACTCAAAGAGCATAAGGAAAAGTTATGTTAGTGCAAAACAAACAAAAATTTGATAAATATTTTCTTTATTTCTTCTTCTATAATTTTTTGTTTTCGTAAAAAGTCTGCAAAGTTAAAGTCCCATCCCGAAAATAGGAATAATGCATCATTCTGGGGCCCCTCTAGATCATATCAAACTTCTTATACGCTGTAAACAATCGAAATGATCGAGTACTCACTGTTTATGCCAGTGGTTTCCAACCTTTTTGTACCGGCGCCCCCCTTTTTAAAAAAAAAATTGATGAGCCCTCCTTTAAAAAACAAATTGTTGCGTCCCGTTACTTTGTCTATCTGGTATCATTGAAGAAATCGCGGTTCTCAGATCCTTTTCAATCATTAATCGAGATCGATACTTTGTTTTTAAGACAGCTACAGTAGAAAACCCAGTTCACATAGGTAAGATGTTACAAATGGCAATAAAATTTCTAAAGCTTTGTTTGTCAAAGTAGGAAAATCGTTTTTTCCTCGTAGCCAAAACGTAACAATATTATTTTCATCTCGAAACATCTGCTTTAATGTGCTATCACTAGATAAGTCAATTATCATTTCTTGGTTACGTATACTGCTGATTCATTTTCTTGACACCTATTTAACTTTTTTGGTTTGTATTTGAAAATGATATTTTGGAAACAGCTACATGCCCCCCTTTCAACAGTATCGCGCCCCCTAGGGTGGCGCGCCCCACAGGTTGGAAACCACTGGTTTATGCACTACCACTAATATCAGCTTGTAGGGGGTTATTAAATGAACAAACACTACCTTTTATTCGCCAATATTTCAGTTCCGATTCCCGATTAAGAGAACTAATGTCAATACTGAGATTATGTGATACCTACGTAATATATTCTTGCACGTATCTGGGGTCAACGATATATATTTATTAAAATGATAAAGTAATGCGAGTATCAATGTACACAACACAACACAACAGTTAAATTCGACGACACTGATCTTTCTCTACGTAAAATAGCACTTTTTCACTTACTATTATTGAGTTATTCAGAGTGTAAACAGACGCTAGTCATGGATCGCCCAAAATCGTATTTTGTACATTCATTACTTTTGTTCTTTGATTTGAAGAAATCTGCATCCAAAGCCCATCAAAAATTTTTTTAACCTTAAAAAAGTTCGAAGACAATAAATTACAAGACTTCTTGGATAAAAACCCAGCACAACTTCTCAAAGAACTTTTGACCGGCTTAACAGTCGATGAATCAACTCTTTCTATACGTTTACCTGCGATGGAAGGGAAAATGTCTATCATACGAATTGACTGAAAACGCCATTTCGAACAGTTTCAAGATCGCTGTGTCATTGCTTGTCAGGGACATAAAGAATAGTTTTCTGTAGCGTATTGTGACTGGCAATGAAAATTGGATCTACTACGACAAACACAAGCGCAAAAATTCCAGGAGAGTCCAGGAGAGTCATCCACATGGACTCCGAAACGGAATATTCGTGGCCACAAACTTTTGCTGTGCATATGATGGGATCAGCAAGGTGTACCGTGTATATTACAAGCCGCTAAAGCGGAATGAAACTCTTACTGCAGATATCTACCGACGTCAATTCAACGGTTTGAAGGATGTAGTATTGGAAAAAAGCCCGTATAACGGTTAACAGACGCAAAGTCATTCTCTGGGATAGCAACGATCGGCCGTACCTTGAAAGGACACATTACTGCACCCCGAATGGAAAATTCTGCCAGATATAGCGTCTTGTGATGACCACATGTTTGGATCGATGCCACATTGTTTGGGTGGCATAGGGTCTCGAACTGCCCGAGAAGTGCGAAAATGGGTCAACGATTGAATCTGCTGCCAAACCAATATCGTTCTTTCGACGCGGTATCGCTATGTTGGCAGAAAGATGGGCAACGGTTGTAGAAAATAATGAAAAATATTTTCTTTAATATCCGTTGTAACAATTTTTCTAATCGAATACTTTTTTCAAGTGAAAAAACGATCAAAATGCGTACAATCGCATAACTTGTCGATAGGAGTTTATTAAGGTTTTGCTTAAAATTTCGCCAATAGCGACTGGTCAGTGCACATCTTTTGACGCTCTTGCAAAACTCTAGTTTACATATATTTTCAGTTAAAGCATATTCTTGCTTGCATATGTCTTTTTTTTCCGAAATAGAAAAGCGAAAGTTAACTGAAATGCAAATATTTGTCCTTTTGGGTTTGTTTTTAAGCTTTCATGAACGCCTACTTTCTGTGAAAGTCAGAACAAAAATTCATGTTTCATTTACTTTATGTTTATTCGTACATTTGATACATGCGCCAAAATGAAAAGGAAAAAATTGTGCGAACGACATTTAACGGAATTATGCCTATATGCAATGCGTTCTACTCTTTTTTTTTTGCATAATCAATTCTGCCTTTGATGACCTATCTTTGTTTTTATACGGCGCAGTCGATTTAACTTTCAATTAAATACACACAAACATGACAATGAAAAAGTATTAAACTATAAATTAACTTTAATTAAATAATAAATGTACCAGAAATGACCTTTCAACTCTTAGAGCTTCATTATCCTCGTAGTGTCAAAGAGACCAAAAAAACATATTATGATATTTATTTTAGCAAAAGCGTTAATCATAAAATATTATTATCCGTGGATTCGCTGTAGCATTTTTTACGATTATTGCCAATTACAGTTAATTTTTATGCAGAATTAAAATCAGAACCGTCACACAATAAGGGTGAGCGTGACATGGTCATTATGATGACGAACCAAAATTTTGCAGTTGAAAAAATATATATTTTTAAAAAGCGATAGATATACGATGCTTGTGATTATACTCAAATGTTTAGACTGCTTGAAAGAACTTTTCGCCCGAATTACGCCTTTTCTGGAAAAGACTATGTTTAGTACGAGTCAGCTTTAAATTTAAGTGAGCGTAAAAATGAAACTTTTCGGCGTATGATAATACTTATCACCAAAGAATCGATGTGCGTTCAGTTTGTCAAGATTGTTGTAAAGGCTCCTGTAACCAGATTCGCAATAAAAATGCATTAAATTAGTCAAAGGGCACACTGGCAAATCAGCTTTGCTTTGCAGTTTTACCTTCTTTTCCAGCTCTATTTTCAAAAGCAAACGGTTTCGCTCATTACTCGTAAACTACAACGGGTGCAAGCATAAAAGTTGCCATGCCTGCTCTATGGGTGATGCCATAAGTCTTGTACAAGATTGGAGAAAATCGACCACGTCCACACAATCGAGCATCGACTCACTTTTATATACCCCACCCAATAAGGATAAGGGCGTATTTATTGCGTGCAACACCTATAGAGAAATTGCAGAGATTCCATAAGCTATACACACATATGTTTGATCAGAAACAAATTCCGGATTAATTTAAGCATATCCGTCCGTCTATCTGCCTGTCTGTGCAATGTCTGTGCAATTAAATTCTAGATCGATTCAAGTGTATTCGTCTGTGCGTCGTGGTCGTGAAAGTAAAGACGTCCGCTTCAAATTTAGCTGAAACCTCTTAAGTTTTTGCGCAAAGGTTGGCATTGAAAATGGATCGAATCGGTCAGAGGAGACGTCTACAATACAATTTAACAAAAAAAAAAGCAAAAGAAGGACGTTACACGTAAACTGCAGGAATCAATATTTGCATTGTTTTTGTTAACACACAGGCATAAAAAACTCGATCCCAACATCAGCCTCTATTAAAACGAATGAAATAACTCTTCGTAATGAAAAATAGGGCATTTGTATAAATCTGGACAAACCAATACTCATAACTTTGGAAATGATGAAAAGGTCAATTTCGCTTTTCGCTCATGTGGTGAATACATTGTAAAGCGGGCTTAGGGTTTATTCAAAAAGTTAACAAAAGATCGCAAAACAGCATACGAAAATGTATAAAAAGTGATTAAAGTGAATTTTTTTAATTAAAAAACTCGAAAAAATTTGCTGGCACGAAACTAGCCCACCGTGCATATCTCACTTATTAGTCTTTGTTAGAAAATGGGCTTAACTTTGTTTGATAAGATTATTAATAACTGTCCGATATTGAAAAAATAACAAGATGATCATAAAACGTAAACAGAAGTAGGATGTACAAGCATAAACAAAAAACGAAATCATATTTTATGTTCTAAGAAATGCAAAAAAGATACGTATTGTTACTGTTTACCTTGAAGTGTAGTTTGTACGTAGGAGAAAATTTACAATATATGAAATACATTATAAAAAATTTGTCGAAAATTAATACGATTCCAGTTTTTCATATGCCTTGAAAGACGCCGAAAGCTATTATAAAAATCTGATTTTGTTGCAGTCTTCAGGCTCCACCCGAACTAAAATCTCCAGCATATACGCTCCTTATATACGTAAGACATCAGATGGATGGTACCCCTCTAGTTCTTTTAATTATCTCTGGAATATTTTAAGGAGTCTTTCATTTAGCAAAAAGAAAAAAAAAAACAGAAAAAATAAATCATTATCGATTACAAGTGTATTAGGGGGACCCATAACTAATCAATTATTTTGCATTCATAGACAAAATGTTTTTTTGAAATGATATTTTTATTTTTTAATCGTTTATGTAATCGCCGTCGTTTGCGATGACTTGTTGCCCTCGTTCCTCCAAAAGTTCAAACCCCCTCTTCAAAAAGTGGGATGGGCGTGACTTAAAATATAACTCAAGGTGCGTTTGGACATCGGATAAGAAACTAAAATTTTTATTTCGTAACGAATGCTGCAGTGACCTGAACAGATGGTGGTCCCACGGTCTGGAGGTGTGGAGAGTATGGAGGGTGCGGTAGAAGTTCCCAGCCTAACTGCTTAATTTTCTCTTGAGTAATCTTCGCTGCATGAGGGCGGGCATGATCTTGTTGGACTATCACACCTTTTCTGTTCACTAAAGCTGATCTTTGTTCTATGAGTGCGGACTCTAACCATTGTAATTGTTGACAATACAGGTCAGCAGTAACTGTCTCCCCAGGTTTCAATAATTCGTAATGCACTATACCGGAACAAACCCACTAAATACACAATAACACCTTCCTTAGTTTAGAGGTCTCTCGTTTGCAGACAACCATTGTTTCGATCGCTTTAATGCTATCATAAAGGATTCATTTTTCATCTCCAGTTACGATCCTAGACAAAAATGGATCTTTGCTTAGTCTGGTGAGCATGGAATTACAAATTGTTCGCCGAATATCTTTATTGGCCTCAGACAACAGGTGTGGAATCCATTTACCTTATCTATGTACCTTGCCAATTTCTCTTAAATGCCTTTGTACGGTGGACCAAGTAGACTCAAGGCTTCTTGATAGTTCGTCTATAGTTAACCTTGCATCGAACTCCACTAGAGATTTTAAGGCGGCGTTATAATTGAAATAAAATAATTGATTAGTTATGGGTAACCCTAACATAAAAAGACTATACATTTTTATACGTTGTGGCAATCAAGAGTAAAAGCTTTACATACATATATCTAATGCATGCCAAGTAGTAGTAATAACTAAATGTTTCGGTTCTGCGATCTTAATTGAAGATTTGGTTCGTTTTATGTGCGCGTGTTTCTTACTAATTTTTAATTTTAACGCTTATTGGCTTTTTTGTGTACTTCCCGGTAAGTTGTAACTTAGTGAAGGCATTTGTTAGCAAAGAAACAAACCTCAAGAAATGTGGGCCATCTTTCACTTCGTTGATAATTTTCCTATTAACCCGTTACATTACGCGGAAAGGTATTTTATTTAAGGATTGATTTTAATTTTCCCGCCATTTTTTATCAGTCGTTTAACAGGCTGTGCTACTGTGTGATATGCGCCCATTTTATAAATTTTCCTCTACGCCAACATCTCTTTGCTTCACTTATTTTGTTTCCTTTTTCGCTTTTCTTTGCGAGAAGAGACTTAATACTAATTGTTTTCTTTTACTTGTTTGCCTTATTGTTACAGGTCCTGAAGACGTTTTGAAATTTCTGGGAAATGAAAGTGTTGTGGACCACTTTAAACTAGTTACCAGAGACGGTGATTCTCTATTGGTGGGAGCCAGGTAAGTGTTGTGTGTGTGTGTATGTGTGTATGTGTGTGTGTTTGTGTGTTTTCTCTATAGCGCAAAAAGAGAACAACAAAAAATATAACAACAAAGTAATTTCACTTTGCGTGGGTCGCTTGAATTGGAAACAGGAAATGAGTATTTGAAAGTATATGTTCACCGTCCGCTCTCCATTCACTTTCTTGCAGTGAGAAAATGATGAAGGTAGAATGCTTTTGTTTCACTCGTTAGTAAGTCAGCTGAAAAAAAGTAGCAAAAAAAAAAAAAAAAACGGCTTTAGAAACTGTTCTATGCTTATGTTTGTTTGGTACACTTTTCTTCAATTCGTTTTCCTGCTTACCTAAAACTATGCTTTTATTTCTGTTAAAAATAGCGTGAATTCAAGAATTATATAATTGTGTGTATGGCAATGTGCTCTGTGCCAGTTTTACCCACATTTTTCTTCTAATACGTGCTTAGTTGGAATAGTTACAGAGTCCCCGGTTGTTTGTTCTTTTATTCATATCTATATGACATCCACTACTTTTTGCCCTTCGCAAGAAGAAGCATCATCACTTTGATACATCAATTTAACTTGAAAGCTTTTCTACCAAAATTTAATTCTCAAAAAACGTATCTCGTGCTCTAGCTATGGCTACCAGATTGTTTTATGTATGTGTGCCGTAATATATTCGCTACATCAATACTATAAGGAAAAGACAACGAAGCTGACGTCTAAATCGATTAATATCGACGTCTTTTGTTTCTTATGAACCTTCACAAAAAAGCCTGTTTTGCTTGTAATGCTTTTCATTATGATTTAAAAAATCTTTAAATAAACAGATCTTATAAGTCACTTATTGGAAGTGTTTTTTCACCTCCTTGTCATGTTTTGACGGAGCCCTCTGATATACACATTCACTGAGTTCATTGATTGGAGCTAATTTATATAACAAATTTATAGGTGGCTCTGACAAATATATTTATTTCCTTTCTGTCCACCTTTAATTGCAGTCGGATCACTTCCACGTGTCTATTTTAGTTTTAATAATTTTGCCAGGGACAGAAATACGATCGCAAACTCGCAATAAGTTGGAAAGCTAACGGACGAAGGTATAGACATTATATAATGAAAGGCAAAATAAATGTTCTTCGATACTTTCATCGTCAGATGGATATAACAACCGTGTTCTGACTTCATGACCAACCGCTTGACCTAAGAGAAAATAACGTTATTTCTCGTTTTATTTCTTTTAAATTCATCCCCATGGAATAGTTTGTTAAATCACGAAAACACGTTTCGGTGACTCTCTGGATGATCTGCTAAGGGTGCGTGTTGAATGCTCATCACAAAATCTAATATCGGCTAATGAACATTTTATAACGTGTCTTAATGGTGGGTGCTCGAGATTCGCCTTAAGACATTTTTTATGCTGCCGTTGTTAAGCGAATTGCTTTGCTTTGCAATTTTTGTTGACATTTTTGCTGGCTTTAAGCGAAAATTCTTTTTTCCTCACGTTTTCGCTTTTTCAACTCTTTTAGTATTCATAATATATACATATATATATATATATATATATATATATCATAAATGCTTCATATACAGATTTTTTGTCCATTTACCTTAAAACTTCGAAAATGTTATGTATATATATATATACATCCACTGACTTATTTAATGTTAGTTTTCAGTTCTATATTCTTCCTCTTTCTCTTCCTGCATATTTATGTTTCTAGCAAGTTCCTCTCTTTCTCTCTCTCTCTCTCTCTCTCTCTCCTCTTTTTCCATAAGTTATAAGTAATTGTGTGCTGCATTTTTCTGTGTTTTTTTTAAATCAAAAGAAAAGTCTTGATTTCTTGAAGTCGTTTACGCCGTCTGCCATGTGTTTCTTTCATATTCTTACACACCAGCATATAATGTTGTCATTATACGCTGCTGTTGCCCTTAGTGCTCCGATCACCACTCTGATTGTTTTTGTTTTTTTTTCTTTTTTTGTGCATGATATTTTGTATCCGGTACACTTTGTGACACCTTCACCCCATTTATTATTACGTAGTACGTTGTTGCTGCTTCTTTGTTCGCTTTATTAAATTTTCATATTCAAGTGACAACTGAAGTTTTAATTTATTTTTGGGAAATACTTAAAATTGCAGAGATGTCTCAGCGCGAAACAGAACTGGCTTTGTGCAGGCTTCTTAAGATGAAGAGAAGTACTCGCAATTTTGTACAACTGAAACTTGAAACTTGTTGATAATTTTAGTTAAAAAATTAAACTTTTTCATTTTAATGCTTAATGTAAGGTTTAATGAATACGTTAAAAAAGTGAGAATTTTGCTAACTAACTGAATTACGTTAACTAATTAATTAACAAGAGTTGAAGATTAATAATGATATAGCAATAATTTCGAAAAAAAAACAATTGATAGGAATACACTGGTTACAAACGCCATGACCTCGTTCTTTCCAATTGCAGAGGGGTACAAAAAGAGATTTTTTTATATTCCATCATCTTTATTTGTAACATTTAACAGGCGCCAATAATTCATTCATTCGTTTTCCTTTATCTGCCGTCCCCACCAGTCTTCACCTCATAAGCGACATCAGCACATATTCCGTAAATTGTATACAGTCATGACGAATCGATTTTATCACAACTTGCTGCCTAGTTCTTAGGTCTTAGTCTTTAGTTCGTTATCAAACTCTTCAGAAATGGTTCGATTGCTTTTCGTATTCGCTCGAACCAGATGGTGTTCGAACCAAACGTTCGTAAAGCGCTCTCTATTTAAGGCAATACCCCGGCACTCCATTCTTATACTCAAAAAAATACGGGCGACCGATGCCAAAACCCGAAGAAAGAAACATTCATTGAATCTAAATGGGCCGTGAACCATATACGATTTGTCGGCGTACCAAAAACAACGCTTTTATTTATTACATCAACGTTGAGATGATGACGAAAGAGATTCTCACCCGAGAGGTTGGTTTTCTCGAAAAAAGCTCTACTAAAACCTCTTAGCGATCTGCCCAAACTGTTTAAACTGTTACTTAATGGTTCGTTTTCCGCTAAAGTTGTAGAAGCTACTTGTCATGTTCATAGCTCACAGACGGTTATTGCATCACAGATTTTAATAAAACTTACTCATAAGTTATTGATTTGGAGGCTTAGGTTAATGTCTTAGTCTTTGTTAAGACGCTTTTCTTACTAATGTCCCACTTAAGGTCATTTTCACTCATCAGTGATCCACATGAAGCGCTAGTAAATTTAAGTTCGCCACAATCGGTTTCAAACTTTTTTGCATCGATTTACCGGTTTCTAGCTCGCATTCAGACCATTATGTCCCTACCTACTTGTGTGCACTAGATGTGCACGTTTTTTCTTCCTTTGTTTGTTTATATATTTTATGAAACTTAAATACAATTGTTAAGTAAACATATATCATACCTCTAATAAAAAAAAAAGGGTTTTTATATGTATATTTTTGTCATGCAATGAAATGCAACCAGGCCAGCTGAAAGTGTTTGGTCTACATTAATTTAGGGCTGTCTAGTGTAGTACCCACCGGAATACCGAAATAGACTCAAGGTCGTGCACATCTAATGTACAAACACAAACCATGTTAATTTTCATACATTGAACGTAAAAATGTCTCGTATCGGTAAAAATAAAAATAGTATTTCCACGCCTTCTGTCGTTCATTTTTATTATACGATCTTTCGTCGGGCCATTCCTTAGCATTCGTATGTTTGCTTAGCTATTGTTGTTAAAGAACGGCACAACATGAAAGATCTCGTTGAGCACGATCTTGTTACAAGAGAGGAAGGCGAGATCAATCACAACTGCGAAAGTTAGCCTTGCAATGCCTTGATGGCGTAGACTCGTCATCTTCCCTTTCGCTCATGTAACGGAAGTACTTTGAAAATGTTTAGCTTTACATTATTTTTGTGGAAATGATTGTGTAAAGTTACCTGAGCGATCTGATCAATCTCTAATTAAAATTCATTTCTTAAGGCCTGAATAAAACATACACATACATATATATATATATATATACATGCAAATGTAAACTTTTAATGGAGTTGATTTTTCGTCAAGATTCGAGATTATTATTTAACATTGTAGTAATTATTTAATAAAATTGAAGTTGACTTGTTAAGCCCTTAAGAAATATACACTTGTCTGCAGTATTATTCATCATGTGCTGGTAAGATAAGGTTATAACATACAACATGCACTTTAAAACTATGCATTTGAGGAGCCGTTAATGTACAAAAATTCAAAAATGATTTAATTGAGAGACAAAGAATGTAAACACCGTTTACATATGAACGCTGGGCGCAGAGAACAATAATTCAAAAAATGAAAGAACCAAAATCCAGAAGCCCATAGAAAAGAGTTCAGTTCAAATTAAGTTCGATTATCATGAGTAGACCGAAAAAAGAGACCTTG
Organism: Glossina austeni; assembly: GCA_000688735.1. NCBI lineage: Eukaryota > Metazoa > Arthropoda > Insecta > Diptera > Glossinidae > Glossina > Glossina austeni. The sequence goes on along the minus strand of KK502550.1, from coordinate 222,282 downwards.
GCTTTCCCTTTATCTTTGCAGTTCTCTTTTACCCTATAGCCCTTGTGTTACAAGCTATGTTAAGTTCAGGCGGCTGTATACGACATCCACAGGCACTTGAGATAAACCTGCCATAAGTGACTCAGCGTATCTGACTCTCCACGTATTTTCTTGTTTATCATCATGCTGGTGGCAATCTTTGATCTGTTTCGATAAAAGTTGAGACACCGACATGTTTTCGCCTAAGCGCGACTGCTACTGAAAGTAATTCGATTCGCACGATTTCTTTGACCTTGTCCCAAATAACGCCTTATTTTGAAAAGTCGTTATATAAACACCTGTATCAAGCGAAGTGCCGCGGCCGACTATAAAGATTTTACTTGCTTTTTTCTTACCTTTTTCTCATAAGTAGTAATTACGTGTTCCCATTCAGCAGCATACGTGAAACTGTGCCCAAAAAATTACATTTAATGTTAAATTTCTCTTAGCCGCCTCTTCAGCCGCAGTTAAGTATAGAGCTTTTTGGTTGTCTCAAGATTTTTTCCTACTTTTCGAATGCCGTTCGAAAGGCTTAAAATGAATATTAAATTTATACCACTGAGTATATTACATAGTTGAAGTGTAGTAAGGAGCTCAGCGCAGCCTGACCTAATGATATTAAAGCGTTTATGTCAAAAGTAGTTTTAAAGTTAAACATAAACTTTTTCCTTCTCAAAGATTTTAGGACACCTTGAAGAATTTTACGAAATTAATAAAGAAACAAAAAGATGTTTTTGCTCCAATTGTGTTACTTTTTCAAGTACAGAAATACTAGTTAGCATGAATGCAATAACTTTTACGAAATATTCTCTCACTTTTAATAAAATTTACGATATGATTCTTTTCCGTTCAATTGTTCTTTCTGTCCTTAGCAATTTATTGAATTTTTGTCTTCTTGCCTTTGCAACAGAAACAAAGCAAGAGAGAGAGAGAGAGAGATAGAGCGATGTAGACATTTACATAAAGAAAACAAGATAATTGAAAAAATATACACTTGAAAATTTTTTTGGCTTTTCACTGCTATATTGATCTTCTAAAGGTTAAAAATGCAACTGCATGTTGGTGTGTGTGTGTGTGTGTGTGTGTGTGTGTGTGTGTGTGTGTGTATGACTGCTGCTTGTATGTACATTTGTGAGAAAGTTAGATAAAAATATTTTAACAAGATTTGTTTTCTCTTCGACTTATATTCAGTGCATTTTTTCCCTTAAAATTGTTATTTCATTATATGTGTATATGTTGGTTGATGATAGCTGGTATTGTCATAAATACATATCGGTCTACAGTGTATGTGCAAATCGTACTCTATATAAATATGCAAACTAATATACAATCAACTTTATTGTATATCAAAAAAAAAAAGAAGAAGAGAACGACCCGCTCTAGAGTGTAACACTTGCATATTTTTGCAAATATTTTACATTTGCTTTCCTTTGTGTGTGTGTACCCACACACACACACACACACACACACACACAACACCATCACCAATCTTTGTTAACTGGTAACATACATACCATCTATATACATTTTAAGCTAGTAAGCAATATATTTGCACAGGCATACACACATATATGCATCACATATATGCATCACATATATGCATATTACATATTATATATAGATGTATGCATATTTACATATATTTATGCATTTTAACGCATCTATATATATATATATGAATGTGTGTGTATGTGGGTATGTGTATGGTGTGCACATTTTTAATGCTTTAGTCAATGTGTGCATGCTGTTGTCTTTGCTCCCTCTCACTTTCCTTTCGATGCTGTCTCTTTCGTTTGGTGTTCGTTTTCGTGCCAAGTGAAATATTTTCAAATTCATTTTCTTTTTAATACAATTTCTGTTTTCTATAAAATGTAAATAAATTTTATATTTATTTTTACACTATTTTCCATTTTCAATTCTATTTAATTTTAAAATTTTATTTTAATATCAATTTGGAAAAATATGTTGAGAAGAGTTGTTTTTCAACAATGCTCCACAGAGAGCAAATTTGGTGATGTTAATTGAATTAATGCCCCGCTAATCTAGTACTTGGCGTGGCAAGCCGCTTTCATCTGCTGACGTTAATGTACACTTTCAATGCCCGATGTTGGTTCAGAAAAGTGAGTAGCACTGGGGACGGTTATCTGTTTGCAAATTATGTTCACTCTTGAACTTGTGACCATTTTCAAGACAGTTAGAGAAGACTACACCATGCGCGTCCCAAAATACGCTCGCGACTTTTGTGCTTTTGATCTCTTTGAACGGCTTTCGCTGGTTTTCAAAACCGACCGCTGTTAATGGAAGAAATTACAGTTTACCATAATTATTGTATTAAAAGAATGGTATAGGTAATGGACCTATGTATCCGCGCGGATTTACCGCAAATGAAATCACGTTGACGTCAGAAATTTTTAGGTTTTATAGAAGATTAGCATACTTTACATTATGTGTTGAGCGCTGTTTATATGTTATTCCTAAAAAGTAAAAAGCTGAAATTTTTCTTCAAGAATTGCCTTATTATGTTTCCCAATATTCTCCTGTTTGGTGTACACACTTACGTTCGAACCATTTGCCGTAGCGTTTTTTCAACAGCTTCTTTTGTCCATAAACGTAGTTTACCACGGAAGTTACTCTTGACGTTCGGGAATAAGAAGAAAAGCATCGGGTACTAAGTGGGATCTGTACAACGAGTGAACCATTAACTTGATTTTTTGAATACTTACAGAGACGGTTGTTGCAAGAGATTAGAAGAGATTTGTGAGAGTTTGCATTGTCATGATGAAGAATGGTCTGCACCGGTTTGTTTGATTTCCACATACAATAAGACTTTCGCCATTCACAATTGATCCTTTTCTGTTACCCTTGAAGCACTGTGGCTACATGACCAATTTTTCGAAGAAAACCACCCGACCATTTATTTCGAAATGTTTTATCTTGAAAAAACCACACAATGAACTGGTGTTCGCTTTCTGGGCCACGCGCACAAATCCACGATTTGTTTCATTCTCGTATACTTCCGCTGAACTGTCGCCATTGTCTATTTTAAACAATTGTTTGCATCTATTAATGTCAGCAGCTTTTTAAGATATTGTGAAATTATGTGGGACTCGACGAGAAAAACTCTTTTGCACAGCTAGGTCCTGATGCTACATTTCATATATGCTAACGGAACTAATACTGAAGGTTGCCTTAATCTTACACAGCATCAATGTTTCCTGATATATTTTCTGACTTCTGACGACCTTCATCGGGTTTCGCCTCCATAAACCTCGTCGTATCACCTTTTCACAGTGGCAAAGAGTGGAACTTCATTGTCAAAAGTCGAAGTAAGTTGATCGACGCATCGTTTTCTTCATAATCCGCGTTGAACGTCGCAAAAAAAACATCGTACGGAAATTTTCTTGAGTTGATTTCATTTTTTCAAATTAATGAAAATAACATAAATCGCGCTCTGGCGAAGGTTACGGACAAAATTGTTAGACTTTTCGATGAAAACTTTATATGGCAGTTGACAACACCTAGTGTTGGTTGCTAAGGCTCAAAATATGAAAGGTCTCCTTGTATAAGTAATGAAGAGAGAGAATTGTTTCTGACTAATCTCATTTATATTTGCACGGAATATGGAGGTTTAATGCTTACATAAGTGAATGTAAAGTTACTTTAAAAACAATCATCGAAGCGAGACATCAGAGTATGGTAAAGATATTTAAATTTGGGAAAATCATGTTAAGCATGCATCTCATCATTTCCAAAGTTTTTTCTTTACATAAACAAGTGATTTCCATGTTTACTTATGACCGCAATGATTGGAATTTGCATAAGGAAATTAATTCCAATATTGATCACTCCAACTATATCAGATCTTTTTATTTGTTATAAGCAATTTTCAAGTAAGGGCGTAAGTTATTTTCGTCGCTTTTCTTTATGGAGTATTAATTTATTTTGGCCAAACAACTACAACACATGCAACTACTTAAAAGAACAAAGTAAGTGCGCATATGTTCGTTTTGCTTTCTGCATTTCTTAGATAAGTTTTTCTTTTAATCTTCTTTTAAAGATTTTTCTAAAAATCAAAATGCTTAAAAACTTTTTTTTTTAATAAAAAAGAAAAATAAGAAAAGCAAAGTAAACGACACTTAGATCTTGTGTTTTTATATCTTCCACGAAAGTTTGTTTTAGTTGAGTCTCTTATCGTTTTCTCTGGCTTGCTTTCCTTAAACTGCATATGCATATATTAAAAATCTTCTATAGGCTTTTTTTACAATCTTCATTGTGTCTATATAGACATCATCATCGTCATTAGTGTCACATGCACATAAAATGTTATTTGCGGCTGTGCTTACGAAACCTTTCAAAACTCGTGAAATATATGTATGAAGAGTTTATTTCTAGAAAATCTTGTTGACATATTTATGATGACATTTTTTGTAAGTAAAGTTAAAGGAATGTATTATTTTTATCTATCAGAAAACTATTCACATGAGTTACTCTAATGACGTTTCATCCGCAAGTCTGCGTTCTTTTCCATTTCCATTACAAACAGCGTTGAGTTGAAATGTAAAACTTTCTACTTTCTTTCTAATTCTTGTACACACTGCTGAAGGATTAAATAGTGCGCTTAAGAGATGCGGAGCCTATATCCAATCTTCATCATTTAGATGCAGCTGCTACTCTTCTACTCTATAGAGTTTCGAAGGTGAACAAATACAGACATTGCACGGCCCAACACTAAATGCCTTGTACAACTTCACTTATTGCAGCAATTCAGATAACGACTTTTCGAAATAAGCTGTTATATAGAAAGTGACCGAAGTATTCCCCTCCAAACCATTCTTAATAGCGTACGTCCTTACGTCATACTTTCATTGTACCAAACTTCATTTAAGTATTTCAAAAATTCCGCTCTTTAGGTTGAACACAAAAAACAAAATAGACAGACGGACAGACGGACAGACGGACAGACGGACAGACAAGCTTAGATCTATGCAGAAAATGATTCTGAATCTGTAGGGATAATAAAAGATGGGTCTTTTAGGACTTGCATACATCTGCATAAACATAACATACCCTTAAACTACGAATGGTGCATGGGAATAAATGTTTGAACTAATTATTGGCAATAAAATGTGAAACCAAAAGCCATCAGTAATCGTAACGTTGTGATAAATTTTTTTAAATAAGAACACGTAGAAATTCATTATCCTTCGATTGATTAGTTAGCACACTGAGAACAATTTTAGCTTTAGAATTTTCATATTATATAGCTCTGTCTATGTGTCGTTGTGCTCTCGGTTACGCTTTTATATTATCAAAAATAATATATTTAGTTATAATGAAAAAAGCAAAAAACCGAACCATAAACAAATGAATGCGTAAAATATCGAAAACCATAAATGTATAAAACCCGCATAATGATACCACAAAGATGAATAAATAAATATACGAGAAAAAAGAAATGAATGGGTTGCTGGCACAGAGAACAATACCGTAGTCAATTTATATTGTAGGGATTACCGCTTAACCATAACTATTACAAAATAATGCATAGTTGCACAGCTAACGCTGTGTCTTTGTGATAAAATCATGAATAAAATGTAAACCATACAAAATGATATCGAAAAATTACGAAACAGAACGCACACGCACAAACATGCGATAATAAAACATCAACACATTCAATAAAATTTAACAGACTCTACAGCACGCTTTTGGCGGTGTTTTTAATACCTATCGCTTAGAAACAACGTGATCATCGACCTAATTAATTTCATAAACGAACGGTTGGGGAAATACGAGGCTGCAGTTACCTATTTATCTCCTTTATCTTTTTACATTAACGCATTTATTCGTTCTGTTATGTAAACATCATTAGCTGAGCACACTAAGAAAAACGTACGAGAAGACAACAATTTTAAGCATCTTGAACTTTTGAGGCCAGTGTTTGTTGACTCTGTCCACGGGGCGTATCTGTTCAGATTTATAAATATTTGATTAAAAAAAAGAATAAGTCTCTCATTGTAATGATCGAACAAGGCATCCTATGATCCAAGTGCACCACCAGCTCAAAAATCGGGTGAACCTGCCATTCACTGTGGATGACTATTTTTCTCGTAACCAAATGAAAACGGACCAACCTAATACTTTTTTGCTCATTATTGTCGTACGCGACTCACTTTTCAACGCCCGCTATCAGTCTCTTCGAAAATGACTTCGATTTCGTTTCGTTTCAGCAGTGGCTCACCGGTGGAAAATAGGTCCTTCAATTTTATAGAAGCGAAGACAACTTTAAAATTTGAATTTTTGCCAAAAATATCTTTGCAAACTTACGATTCAATTTTTGCTCTTTTATGAAATGTACCGGCCTTCGTTATTTGTAAAGAATTTCATCGACGTTAGCTAATCAGAGTGCGACAGCTTTCTAACATCGGAAATTCCAAAGTTTAAACAAAAAACAAACTATTTTTCCTTTACTTTTTCAATCATCTACAAAGTGTTCTCGTCTAAGCAAATTTTTCCAAAAGTTTGCCTCCACATAGTTTTTTTTTTAATTATCTATGGATTCTCACCTTTCATTTACGCTGTTTGGTGGCTGTTGTAATATTGCCGAATATATGCGATTCTAAGCCCATTGAATTCCCCCGCACTCAATATAAATTTCTGTCTTTATAAATGTTGTGCATGTGTGCATGCGTAATATTTGACAAACTCCTGTCCACGTCCTGCATCCACCGATATATCAATGTCAACCATTCGCAACGTTAAGCGGGAAATTCATTAAGAAGACCTGTCCCCGTATATTCATTCTCTACCTTCTGTGCCTATCCTGGCAACATGAACTTGCTGGATGATTGCTTCTATGCAGGTTCCATTGTTCCATTGTATAAAACATTGGAATCCTAAAATTTGAAAATTTATGCATCACTTTCGTCGATTGAGATTTGGAATAAAATAATTATTAGGTTCAATTTATTTCAGTCTCCTCGCTATATTCATGCAAACACCGTACATATGAGAGATGAGATTTCTATCAACGACGAATAGGAAGAACAATAAAAATTAAATATTACTACGAATTAAGCTAAACAAATTGTGCATACATATAAAAAGTTAATTAAAATGCATTTTTTTTTTATTTTTTTATTTTTTTTTTTTTGCTAAATTTATTAAATAACGAGAAACTAATTTCCTCCATTTATTTTTAATCAATACATATTTGTTTTTATTTTGGTTTTATCAAATATTTAAATTAAATTAAATGTTTTTTCAACTATAATGCCGAAAATTTCTATTGAAACTTTACTAGCATAGTCTTTCACTCGCATAAGCTTATATCGATAACTGTGCATATAAATATGTAGAGAAGAAAAAACGTGCACAAGACTTTGCATACTTTCATTTGAACAGTTGTAGGAACCCCGTAGGATGATAACTTATAGTCAAACTATATGCTAAGGAAAAAGGAAATTTTATAAAAGTTTACGTTTCTCAAAATAAAATGAAAATAAAAAGGAAGCAAAGCGCTTAAGTATTGCTTTGCAAAATGTGCATATGTAAAGAAAACTCTATTCACTGCGTATGCATATTAAGATGTTTACTTATGTATGGGTAAAGTAAAGAATAAGAAACCTTCCAAAAATGTTCAGTTATTAAAACATTTTATACTAATACATATACACATATACAATTGTATATACTTATGGTATCACCTTCTTCTTTATTCCTCTCAGAGTCGCAGTAAAAACTTATTGCAAAACTTGAAAAGTGGAAAATGCTATGTAAACGCTATGTAGTACTGGATTGACTTGACTTCTGCGGGAGTTATTAAGCTGTTCCTAAAGGCGAAAATTGACTAACTTGAAATTCTATTACCTCCCAAATAATTGGCGGTTAACTTGAAAAGGAGGTTTGAGCAAATGTCTAAAATTATCTCTTCTCTGCCTATGAAAAATTTTAAGCAGCTGAGTAATGCATCTACATATATATATATATAGGGAAAATTAATCGCGTCGAATATATAATACATTGCTCAACTAGTCTTAAAGATTTTAGGGATGATATTAAAGTTTTCACAGATCAGACAGATGTACAGATGATGACTAGACGGGTTGATTTCTTTATTCAGATTATGGACGTATATATAATTAACAATGAAACCCCCAGCGAGAGGTAAACACGACGACAACTCTGCACTGTTGCGCGTTTCTTACATATTTCGGATTATGTTCTCACTTACGTATAAACATACATTGAAATTTTGATGGAAGAATATGTAAATCTTTGTTACCAGTTAGTGTCTCGTTTACACTTCAAGGTAACACATTACAATAATTTGCAGATACGATTTCCCCCAGCACTATATGGAAGAAAAGAAATTACTTTTACCACTTTTACTAAAATCATTTAATGAATAAATTTTTGCCATATTTTCTCCAAAGAATCGGTGCAAACTAAATTTGTTGTATAGTTTGTAACACCTAAGAAATGTCTACCAAGAAAGAAAGCAAATAGTTGTTCAGCTTGATCGTGTAACGCCAGCGGCCACGAAAGTTGAAATGCAACCTTTAGCTATGTAGCGTTTGATGGTTGTAAACATTGTTTGAAACCAACCATGGGGGAAGAAACTTTAGTTTTTATGAGAGATTTTGAATTAGAACATGCAACGAGTACTTTTTTGGCGGTCGCACAAAAAGCCATTGTAGAGTAATTACTGCTAGGCCAACTAACAATCCCGCAATTAACATAATTTATAATCTCTATGAATACATTGATTTGAGGTAGTGACGTGGCAATGTTTGCCAGAGAGCGAATAAAATGCAAATTTTCTTACTTGCTTTCAAGAGCTGGTATAAGCATCTAAATTTTAATGAACAACATTAAGATACAAAACAAAAAAAAATACGCATCAAACCAAGAAGCTGTGCACCCATGCCAAGCAGTCTGGTAATAGTGATGAATATACTCTTGCGAGATAATTTCTCTACTGTGCTGTGCTGCCTTGGATGCTGCGTACCTTATCTTCTCACACATACACAACCCATTTGACGATTTAGAAAGTGTGCAGCAAATAAATATCAAACAAGTAAAGGCACTATGATGGGTCGTTAAATACTGTGCATCACTTCGCTTAATACGTTTACTCACATAACGTGTTTTCAAAAAGGGGTGTTGTACGGAAAGTGGTCGTAAAAGTTGTCCGATTTACACCATTTTCAATAGCGTTCCGCCGTGGAACAAAGCACGTCGGTGTGCCAAATATCGTCGAAAACCACCAAAAATGTCGACTTGCAGGTTAAACGAATGAATGCAAGACGACCGGGCGCACAAACAAACTCAGATCGACGCCCAAAGTATTTTTGAATCGATCAGCGTCATAAAAGATGGATCCATCTCAGGTTATCCGCAGGTTGTCCGCACAAAGTTAATATATCCTTGTATCGCAAGTGGTACAGAGTATAAAAATGTGGACTATAACGGCTTATATTCAAGTATTTGTCAAATTAATTTCGTTCCACTGCATTGTGATTTTCATGATGTCGTCGATTTTATTCACAGTTCTGATGATCTATTTACAAACGAATTGTTTGCTTCTTGTGGACTTTCACGTTTGAATAGCATGGTTCACCTATGATTGCCTTTCACAAAAACTCGCTTTCGCGTCATCAATATCGCATTTAATTCTAATATTTTTGTTAATGCTTTACCTGTTCAATTTCCTTCCAATTATGGTAATTCTTTCCCTTCAATCATCAGTAGGTAAGGCGTCTTTACTGTATGTAGTCTAGGCTAATACGCTTTCAACATTCTAAAAACTTTCGTTTTCTAGCAAAAGGGTTAGTTTTCATGCGGACCCCTTTTGTGAAGTCGCTTAATAATATTGTTACGAAAATCTCAAATCCAGCTAATGCTAACTAATTGATTTTCGTAAGTAATAAATTCCTTAGTGCATATTCGCGGGGCGTCATGCACGTGCCGGTCGACGAAAAAGATTAGCAGGAAAACAGACGGAAAAAAACCCAGGTGCACATGCGCGGCGCGTCATACAGCTGCCGGCCGAGGAAAACGATTAGCAGAAGAGCAGGTTAACGGATTAAAAATGAAACCATGAAGTTGAGGTGATCGTAACATGCTTGTAAAAATGTATATAAGTAGACTATTTGCGGAAGGCAGAGTTAGTGATACGAGAACATTGAGTCGTAAGAGAACATTCAAGTAAATAACAATAATAGTTGTGTTGAGAAAAATTGTAAATACTTTTAGCCTTAAGAATGGATGGTAAATAAAGAAACTTAGAGTTAAAAGAATTCTGAAGTGCATTTCTCTTGGAAATAATATCCACGATCTAGTGATACGAACCGTATCTTAGCAAAAGCGGAAATTTGTAACAATATATTTATGATTTTCGATATGCAGGCTCGGATGCCTGTGCTCCATGTCCAATATAAGAGTTGCAAGGAAATGTATTATTATCAAAAAAATGAAGAAAAATGATTAGCTTTTTGTCAACAAAAAATTACCTAAACTAGATTTTGACACACGTTCACGTTTTCCATATAGAATTTTTCAAATAGTTTTTCATGCGTCTTAAATTTCTAAATTTTAGCAAATTCTTAATTTTGGATTGTAATAGGCGAGCTGATGTAAAATATTTAATAGCGGGCCTTGCTTGCCTATGCCATTATCACATGGCTTTTGAAACGTTAATCATCTTTTCTTAAAAATTTTTAATTTTCAAAAATTTAATTAGACTAATGATGTTAGTTAGCTAGAACTATGCATATGATGTTGAGGCCGGGAATTGGTAGGCAACGAAATTGGCGAAATGTAAGTAAATTATTGCCATCACAATATAAAGTTTACCACATGCCAAACCAGGTGGCAACTTGCTATTCGCTTCAACACTAAAACTAGAATGTGGTCAGATCGATTTGGGCCGCTTCAAGCTTCGAGCTTAAAAAAATGCTTATATGGTTGATGAACCGGTCCTACCTCTGACGATTATCTGTGCTATACCTCTCTGGGTTATATTTCATGGAGTTGGGAGTTGGTGTTTCAAATTGTGGATGCTTCACAGATTGCTTTGAGGTGCTTTTTTTCTATGGTGTGTGCACCTGTAGCCTTGTCCTTTGTATCGTTTAAGAAATTTACGTTGTAACGAATTACATGGAACTGAAAGATCAGAGAAGACGGTGAAAATTGTCGTACTATGGCATCAAATATGTGGCAGGCTGTACGCATAGACGACATTTCTTGAATGGTCGATCATATCCAAATGAAAAGGAGTGCGTATAGTAATTTATTTGCAAGCTTTCTTTAATCGCCGAAATGTCATACGATTAAGGATTAGCCTACAAAAAGAGTTTCTCCTCAGCATTCTAGTAAGAAGTGCATCAGCTTTAAATGTGAATTTTACGGCTGCTCTAGATTTGAACATTGTTCAACGCCACGCAAGCTGGATTGAACATGCGTGAAACAAATGCAGAGATTGTAAGCAATTAACGCAAACTGTTATTGTGCGAGATACTAAGTCGAACTAAGTCCATTATAATTATGCACGTTATGTAGTTCAATGTCGTGATCATGCTGCTGAATGCAGGGGAAACAAGGGCGGACATGAAAAACGTAAAAATAGAAATGTAATTGAAGAAATAGTTTCTTCCTAGCAATTGCCTCGAGCATTTCGTCTTGGGAAACTTTAAAATTTTCTTACTTACGAGGAGGTCTACTTGCGAAATTAAATTATGAAATTTTATTATTGACAAGAGAGCGCAAGTGTACTTGGTGTCCTCATACGTCGTATAAGGAAAGTGCAAAAAACACAAAATGGAAAAAGTGTGAGTTCATAAGGAAAGCATAGCGGGGGAACAACAGCGAGTCTATTAATTATAAATCCAACAATTATATGAAAGCTTGACATTTTTTTGTGCACTCTGTGAAAATTGAGTCGGCAGTAAGCGTTTCAATCTCGCTTTGGTTGAAATATTGTTCGTGGTATCTACAACTTCTTGAGCATTACTTATGGGTTAAAGAAATAAACATGAAACATGACATTGCAAAAAATTAGCATTACCTGGGGGCCGTTTCATTTTGAACGGTTACTACTGTAAACGGTCATCATACGCTAAAACATCGTCGGTTATCAGCTAAAAACTGAAACGTGATCTTTCTGTCGGAAACACGATCTTTACTAACCTCACTTAACAGTTTAAAATAGTGAAGCATTGGAAGCGATAAAGGTATCGTGTGCAATAAAAAAGATGCCGATGGAATGCCACATTAGTGCGGGCATTGATCGAAAATAAATGTCTGTGTATAGCATTTGTGCAACCTACTCTTGAATATTCACTTGTCACTGGTGGGGGCTCCTTCTTACAGACGCTATGCTGATCTTCTCAAATCTGTCTTATTTTACTCTCTGCGCTTTGTCTTGCGCGGAGTAGAATGGGATTCGCACCCAGTTCTACCACCATCTGAGCATACATTAGAACTCATTAATCCTTCCTCTCCTGGGAGAAGATATTAGTTGCTGGACCTGGCACATATTGTCCAATTAAAACGAAGGGATGTACGTTCGATTCTTCGCGATTACTAGATAAAATACCCACCAATACACTCCTTGGTTTTACCAGCCACTACGCACCAGTTAAACTGCCAAACAAACTATCAACTTGTTGATCGTTTAGGTCTGTTTTGGAGGACATATAATGAGGATTTGTAGGAAAATGAGTAGGCGATTGTTTTTTCTTTGGGACTGGTTTTTTTTTTTTTTTTTGTGAAGGCAGTTCTGATTTGAGATTCAAGTGTTCTGTTTCAGTATTTTGAATATTTTTTTTTAAAAAAAGCTCGACTATCATTGACTTTTCGATGAGAAAAAGCAGTTTGCAATAAACTTCGAATATATTCAGATCGAAGAACTTGAGAAAGATTCTTACAAAATTTGAAAACTTTAATAGATTTCGGCCACCAAAATTTTATCAAAGGAAAACAGATGCTTACGAAAATTAAAACTTGAATAAAAAAAAACAATTTGTCCAAAAAAACAGGCAACAACAACAATTTCAATATAAAAATCTCATTGTATTCAAATCCTTCAATAAGACTCGGATTGTGAGCGAAGTGCCAGCGGAATGTACATTTGCGACACCATGTAATTTCAGTTTCGATTACGGTGACAATTCAAATCAATGCTGTTGACGTTAAGTTATTTAGAACAACAACAAACACCAGCGTAGCCGTTTATTCAAAGAAACAAGAGAAAGAGAGAGACATTGTAGTTCCGAAGCCCATGTTGGTAGTTTAAAATCTCAGCAACGCAGCTACCTACACATCTTTACCTACACATCCTGAACGGAGTTATTTAATTGTTTAATTTTTTTTATTAAAAAAATTGTACAATTTTTGTGTATTAACCACGGATGTACATTCGGCGTGTTTTGGTAATTGGTGAGTTAAATTTTATTGTTAATTAAGTTAGCTAGTAGTATTAATTTTTAATACACTTTTTTTCTTACAAACATTAATTATAGAATATATCATTGACATTAATTTAAAATACATATTGTTTAGTTTATTATTAAAACTGTTTTCTAACTAACTTGATTTGTTGTTACTGGCTGGCGAAGTAAGTTTACACATTACACCACACTTCCACTACAACACATACAAATTATAAAAATTCCATAGGTCAAATTTCTTTTATGGATCTCCCAATTTCGGCGAAGTAGTCACTTCTCTTTTAGAGCCCTTTAAGTATGCTATAAATTATCACCCATTTTATCCAGCTGTTTATTCTATTTGTCCCAAACGTAGTTGCCAGACACAGCCCGGTTCATAGCTTTTAATAATATATAAACTCGATAATGTTCGTTTGTGGGGTCGCTGTAACGAGCAGTAAGTTACAACCGTCGATAAAGAATGTCTTTTTCTTACTCTCGAATGAAAAATCTTTCGGTCGTAAAATCGCGGCCGAGTAACAAATTCCGGTGGAGCTGAGTCGATACTGAGAGCTATAAATTGACTACAGGTGTTGTTACATTCACGAGCTTATAGTGCTCACGTCGCGTGAGGAGGGGTGTGCTCAAGTCGATGTATATTCTCTTTTTAGCTCGCTGTGAATTGAATAATTTCTTTTGTTTATGGAATATTACTTGAAGCTTGTATGTTCACATATATATTTATTAATTTACATATAAATTTATAAATCCCATATATATAATTAATTATGAATTCTTCTAGTGTAAAAACGTCCAACCGTAGTATCATTATAATCGTTTCACGTCGTACGCATATCTGCGTACAAAAAATTTTACCAAACTTCTTATGGCCAAATATATGGGCGCATGTGAGCCTGGCTAGCGATCTACTGCGACTACCAAGTCAGCGTTCGCGGCCTCAAATCTCAATTGCGGTAGAGTTTTCTTTGGTCGTAGCTATAGTGAGCGCTCGCCCACACTTGTTTAGGTCTCATAGCACGTACAGCGTATTCTTTGAGTTAGCGACTACGACGATTGCTGGCTATGTAAAAAGAAAGTTTTTCATTTTACTAGTCTACTAGCTTCCGCTGTTATCGGTTCGCACACATAATCGAATGTTTTAAAATACTACTCTTTTTCATATTATACGAGACAAATGAATTCGCTATAGAGTACAATTGCTTTATCGTTTTTGTTAGTGGAGTTATTAAAGTCTTTTAATTATAACAATGTAATCGGTCCGACCACACAAATGCAGTTGTGAAGAAAAGTTTCGTTTGCAACGAAAATGTTTAAAAAAACAAAAAAATTGCATTGCAAATATATGCCATGTGTGTACGACATGTTTACAACAAAAATAAAGCTAATCATATAAATTTCGCACAAAGCAACGTTCGAAAGGGGGAAAAATTGCATTAGTTTAAATTTAGTACAACATGCAGTAAATTGGTTGCTTGTAGAATTGAATCGAATAGGGGGAAGGAGGGACGAGCGGGTAGGGTTTTTCTATTTCTATGTTGCGGTAATGGTTGAATGGTGTATCATGCGTATGGCAAACAAAACAAGCGAATGTGAAAATTACATCAACTATATTCTTCTAGGGAAAATATGCGCATTAAAAACAGTCATTTTTTTTTTTTTTTTTGCTCCCCTCCCTGGTTCTCTCTGTCTTCCCCTTTCACACTCTACATCCCGACATTCTCCATCATTTCTGGCTTATATGTCGGCTGTTACTATAAAAACAACATAATGTTGAACATGGTGTGTACGCTTTTTCGCTGTTTGAAAGACAATCATGTTATTTTTGCCTAACATGCAAACAGGCGCCTTGTTCAGTTGCGCTCATATATATTCCGGTGGCAATGTCCCATAATTTTTGTACTTTAGCCTGATGATGGTTTCATCAACATTTTTTTACGAAATTTTTTTCGTAAATTTTTTTTGCGTAAATACATGCGCAACTTCTTTTCCTAGATATGAGAGAATGTCATCCCACGTATCTATACAAGTGTGTATCGACATGTGCGACTTCTGTGAAGTGCTTATAAAATGTTTTGAAATGCAATCGAAAATGAGAATAATTTATCCATATAACGGTTCCATTTTTAATTTATAACAGTTTTCTAAAAAAAAGTACAGCAAAGTAAGAATTTGGCACTTTGGCACTTTCTCCCTGCACCCTGATAAGAGTAAATATCTTCTACATGTATTCTCAATTACTTGAAGCCCAAAAAATTGCCATATTCTACAATTGATCGTTTCAAGCAATCGATCGATGGACTCTAAGTGATTTTGGTAAAGCCGCTTGATTAAGATCTGGTGCTTTTCTTCTTTGCGTTGTGGAAATTTCAGGGATACGCCGCACTTTGACCAGCCAATCCTTGCTAATGATGACATCATTGCGAAAGTAATCATCGATCAAAAACTAGTTTTGAATTGTTTACTGAGGCTGAAGCTGAACGCAAGAATAAAAGCTCGATATTTAGGCATCACTTGAACTAATAATTATTAACTGAAAAAACGCAAAAAACAGATTTCACAATAAAAAGTATATCCTGAGTGCTCTTGATAATTAAAAAGAACACTTTAAGCGAAGAAAGAACTTTCTTCGTTCAAAGTAACGAAGCTTTCATGTGCAACATTAAAAGGTAGCACATGAGTAGTGACGTAATCCTGCGACATATAGTTGGGGCAGCCATGACTTTTCCTATATACGGCTGCAAGTTAAAGAAATCCACAGCTAAGAAGAAAATATCAACTTTAGATAAATGGTGTTCTTAGTTACCAAAGGCATTCGAAAAACACCTTCCACCTTGCTGGTTAACAAATCACGTTATTTGAAAGTCAAAAAAAAAAAAAAAAGAATAGAAAGTGGTGCAATTCAGGAAAGCGTGCAAAAGGTAGACTATGTTGAAATATGAAATTTAATTCTCCCAAAAAAATGCTGTCTTCTCTATTCACTTTCGTTTATTGATCATTACTTGGTATTCAATTTTGGTCCATTTGTTTCATTCGATTTTATAAAATTTATAAAAAATCCTATAGTGCCATGGCCCCCCATTAAATACTCTACACTAACTTGCAGATAGGAAGTCCAAGTTGGTCGTTATATGGGAAGTGATCGAAAAAGTTTGTCTTTGGGCCAAAATGCGTAAGTGTACCAAATTTCTTTAAAATCTTTCAAAAGTTCTGGCCTCTAGGCTGAACACAAAAAAGAAAACAAAAGTGGCAGACAGACAGACAGACGAAGTAACTAGATATAACGGCATAACAGAAGCTGGACTCATCTAAACTCCTTCTAAATGTTGCATTTATACCCACAAACTCAACGTCTTCCTGTGTCATTAATGATATGGGGTATAACATATTTCATTTCAAGGCCGACTATTAAATACCCTACACCACATTGTCTAACACATTTCCTATTTTTATTACAGAACACAAAAATTATATCCTTTTTTTATATATAAAGGCATGTTTTTCGTGTGCGTATTACTGGGGAAGCGGGGCCAACACGCAAACTAATGTAGCACAAATTTAAGCCTTGCATGGGGCAGGTTCCAAAAATAGGCGTAGATGTTAAAACTTAGTTTTTTCTGCTCCACAGAGGATCAATTTTCGTGAAAATTGTTATTAGGTTAGGATCCAAAAAAAACGCCGAGATGGTCCAAATTTGATGCAGTTAATCTTCTTTATGTTAAATTACTTCAATGATATAATTTTCATTACGAAGCATCGAAGCGGTCGTCCTTGAATAAAAACACTTCGCTGTACCAAATGTCATCAAAACATCTTAAAAATTGCGCCCTGTAGCTGGAACACATATGAACATGGACAGACAGACAGACAGACAGGCGTAGATCAATTCAGATAGTGATTCTGAATCGGTCGGTGGGTCCATCTTAAGCACTTCTGCATTTGACATATGACCGCACTAAGTTAATATACCCTATACCTCAAGTGGTGTAATTATAGTTAATCGTAGGGACACTGCACGGTCTTATGTAAAGAATTTTCCTCACAGAGTGATCGCACTTTCTCTTTT
Source organism: Glossina austeni (assembly GCA_000688735.1). NCBI lineage: Eukaryota > Metazoa > Arthropoda > Insecta > Diptera > Glossinidae > Glossina > Glossina austeni. The sequence continues at coordinate 204,750 of KK502550.1, read as the reverse complement.
CGAAACAAAAACAAAAATACATCTTTGTAGTTTTAAAAATAAAATAAAAACTTTTGTGCGTACGCACAGAAATCTTTTAAAAAAATCGACAATATATGTTGAATAATATATTCGGTCAATACAAACTGAATTATATCCACTTTACGGAGTTATTTTCGCGTTCGCTTACATTGCACTGAATCAGTTTTTGCCAATTAGTTATTAATTAATTATATTCATTTCGCGTATACACACATTCACGTTTGCAAATTTTTATTTGAAAATTCAATTAATTGTAGTTTTCGTATTTTCTGATTAAAAGAGAGAAACTGATTACCCATCGCAGAGTTGAAGTTGAATTTCTTCGAAATATTTTAACAATCACGCAAAACTTTGATTGTTTCGATGCTTGATTTTGCTTTTACATTTCGAGACCGAATAATTCCGTTGCCCGTAGCTATTCGGAAAACCAATATATGCACATTGCGATGCTGCTATCAACGCTTCGCCATTTAATATGCAAACTATGATGGAGTGTTTCACCAATTACTATATTTCGCACGTCGCGTTTAGCTATGAAAAATTTTATAACAATTGTTTCACGTGATTGATTGAAAAATGAAAAGTAACTTTACCCGGAGAAGAGTTCCCACTGAAAAGGCATTCATCACAAGTTATGGAGAAAACTTCAATTTTAGCGAAAATCGAAGCAAAGGTAAAGATATCAATAAAAAAAACATGCCAAAGCTGACGTCATGGATTGAATGCGTTCCGTGCTTTTTATTTTGTTTCTATTAGAAAGTTTACAAATCTTAAAACTTTAAACGAAGCATGGCACCCATTGAACGCGTTGAATGTGCAGATAACGTATGTATTGAGTGCACGACAAAATTCTCTGAAGATAATGAGAAGATTTATTGTTTTAGCCAAGACTGGATGTGTGACTGATTTTCGATCAAGCAAAATATTTGTCTATTAAGATAATGTCAGGACTGAAGAGAGATTTTGTTAATTAATTACGAACGAAACAAGACTCAATTGATTTCGGTTTCGTACACACTCATATAAAAATCTTAATTTCGATTTATTCATTTGACATGAAGCAAGAAGGTATAAAACGGACTTTCTTATTAAGCGAAAGACTGTTCATTTTAAAGTAATGTCTATGTGGACTTATAAGTAAAACAAAACTATGTACACGTGGCTTTAAATCAACATGCGTCAGTATCCCTTATTAGTCATTAACATGCTGCCAGTCAAGACGTGCTTTCGTTGTACTTCATCACACTCAATCTTTTTTCTTACATTTACCGTACATAATAAGCATACTAACGTATTACTCTGCTTGCTTATTAAAGAATTCTTAACACCATCGATGACTATCAGCCTAACAAAACATTTTCGTTTTTTGACAATTTTTTTAGGATGGGAGAAAAAGTGATACAATAATAATACTCAAGAGGTTTGCTAAACATATTTTTAAGATTATTAAGCGTGTAGAAAAACAATGTATTTCTCGAAAATATTGCAAAGTAGCAGTAACGCAACTGTTCCTTCAAGGCTTCTTTAAATCAAGACGTTTTGCGGCTTATCAAGCAGCTGCTGGAAATTTGAATGGGGAAAAAAAAAATGTAGCCTACGTATCTATAGCTAAACGTTTAAAACAATTAACGCATTATAGTTAGACACGGCCAACCGTTAAATATCCTATAACACTTTGTATAACGGCTTTTCAAATTGAGGCGATATATGGGAAGTGTTCGAAATACTGATCAAATCCGAAACATTTTCGATAGCGTTCGTGTTTGCGCTACAACATGTCGGTATACCAAATGTAATTAAAAAGTGTGAAGCACAAGGCAAGAAAATACGACGGTCAGAAGGACAGACAGGCTCGAAACCACTTTCTGGATCGACCGACATGACAAAAGGTGGGTCTGTCTAAAGTCGTTCTGAGTGTTGCAAACACCAGCACAAGCTTAATACACCCTTGTACCACAAGTGTTGTAAGGTATAAAAATCGATTGTCTCATAATATTCTCCCCAACGTGCGTATCAACAAAATGCGCAAATACTCTTCCTCACCATCTTTCGTCAAAGATGTCTTTCTAGAAATTTCCGCTTATACTGAATTTATCAAAGATGAAATCGCACATTTTACGCTTTACGTTCTGCGGAATGAGAAAGAAAATTGTAATTCTGTAGCTGCTAACTCATAATTAACCTCAACAATCTTCACACTACACTTTTGATATCTCGGCAGAAGCACAGACTTCTTTAGAATCGCTCTCAACCTTACAACGCTCGCTTTTAATTGAACATAAACATTTTCCAGAGACGTCTCTTGGTTACGCTTAAGCTGTATTTAAACACTTTTACCTATGTACCAAATTTTTCATGCTTATCGTCTTAACCAGTGAAAAGACTATAGAAACTGGTGTAGATAAAGGGAGAACAAACTTTATTTGCGTAAAAATCGATCTGGGAGTAGAATAACACGTTGTTTTATTTGTACATATGTGTGTATAGCCGTCTTAATTTTCTAAACCGAAAGCCCTTTCCATTGTTTGTAGCCTTTTATATGAAATGTGAGTGTTCTGCATCGTCATGTGGAGACAATAAATAAATCTAAATATTCCCGCCTTGGATTTATTATAATAATAACACTATAAATTTTCATCCGCATCCATCTTCGTCCATCATCCATAATTTTTTGTAGAAGGACTTACATCAGACTTACGTTTTTCTGTACTGATCGATTCAGAATCATTTTCCGAATATATGTAGGCTTGTCTCTCAGTCTTCTGTTCCCCATTCTGGTGCCTATTTGTCTTACATCAGTCTGTCCGTCTGTCGTGCAGCTTATGATTTATGAAATATTTGGCAAAATTGGGTACACACGTGTGATGTGTTATATAGATTAGGTGACAGTTAAGTAGACTGGCACCACCCACCACTCGTCATATAACGCCTTAGTTTGAAAGAAACATTAAATTTTCCCCGGAAAACCGCTTAGCAATAAATTTACATCATATTAAATTGATGTGAAGTATTGTGACAAATGAGTCAATTTGTTCAACGAACATGGTCGTTCGAAAAATAAAACTTCATATGACAATAAGTTCTATTACAATTGTTTGTTCGTAATCTTGGGTTTGTTAATTTAACACAGAAACTATCTGACGTAAAATTTCAACTGACTGAGTCTATTTTTCCACTCTTTTTGGCGAAGTGATGTTTGCGTTTAAAAAATGTTAAGGTTTATAATAGTATTATGTATAGCTGGGGCCACACTTTTTTCCACCTGGCTAGCTCGGCTACATTTGCAAAATAAATTATAAACAATTTAAATCTATCGCGATCGCTAATAGCATGACGTCACATGACAGTCCTACGGTCCGTCCGTGTTGTTCTCCTGTCCGTTGGTCTGTCTCTATGTCTTTGTTGGTCCGTTAAGTCACCGTCCACGCAAACACACATTCACTTACTTACCCCATGCACACGAAACCTTCTTTCCTTCTACTCGGAGAACATCTTTCAACTTCTTTTCATATTTTTACGCTGCACTATTGTCCTTTATTATTTTTGCAATAAAAAAAAAAAACAAATTCAAAACTTACTAGAAAGTGCATCCAAGAAGGATTAGTTCTGAATCGTAATATTACGATGCATACTATAAAAGAAAAAAGAAATAAAAAGAAATAAACTTATAACCAAATAACTTATCTTTTTACATAAAATAAAAAATAACAGAACACTTTCAATGTCCCCTCCTCTTCTTGCTTTCATTTGGCATTTGAATTTGTTTTAATTACTTTCACATTAGGCGTACGTCTTACGAATTTCTTTACATACATATTTGCTTGTCTTTGTACGGTTGCGTACTTTCTTTGGTTTTGCTTGGCTTGCTTAAAACCTTGTATTTGTAGATTTAGAGTACAGTTTGTTCACCACAGCACAGTTCTCTCTGTAACTCTGTAGAGTTATTTCACTTCACTTAACTCCAACTTCATTTTTCAATATTTATTTATATGAATGTTTAGATTTCGTTGATGTTTAAAACGATAAATTTCAATTTCGAAAATTCTATTGAGTCGGACAAAAGTTATTTTGCTACTCTTAATGCACTTTAACTTATTTTCCAATCCTTTACTGCTTTTGTGTACTTTTACTTATTCGTCAATATTTAATTTAATTTTTATTTTGATTACTTTTATTGCCATCATATATCCGTTTTAATTCTTTTCCGACTTCTTACACTATCTTCACTTGTCGAAAAGAAAGACTTTTCGATTTTATTGCGACAAGTCGTTTTCCTCATTCTCCAAAGCAGGCCGCCCTTGTCTGAAGTCTCACGTCTCTCTTATGTGAGCAGAGAATTATGAAAAGAACTACTGATTAATAAAAGTCCGTTATTTTATGGGACACTACTCTCTTTTAAAAAAAAGGCCGATCGACCGAAACCCCCTACACGTATTTACGCAGACGTTACAGGGCTTAAAAAAATCTTTGCAAAACTTCCTGAGTTGATTTATTAGGTCATTCTCTCTATTCACTTAAATCTTATCTACATGGCTGTATCTTAACTATCTACTTCCATCTTATCTCAATTTGAGGCAAATTATGTCTGCGGCAAATTTTGCTGTAAATTGCATAACAAAATGCCCAAAATATGCTAGAAAAATATATTAAAATTGTCCTGTTGAGCTCACTTGTTTGCTTAACCGCGCACATCTAACTTTTTCAACTCAAATCATTATTTATGCCCGTTCGTCTATATTGTAGGAAATAGGCCGTTAATAACTCTACTCGAAGTAAGCGTACAAGGTCAATATGTTCCTCCTATAATATTTAGAGGTTTCGTAGGAAGGCTAACTGTATGATTTATGATGCTATTATGGCGTTGTAAGTAATTACACCTTAAACAGATTTAATTTCTATGCAGTTGTGTATCATTATTATTATACATATTACAACGCAGAAAATGTTTACATAACTGTTTTTTTATCTTGGTAAGTGGAGGAAATAGTATAAATTGCTATTGTTGAGTGCCTTCCTTGCATATGCGTGTGTAAGCCCATGTAGACAATGGCCGGCCTGCACATGTATTTGCTTACGTAAAAATGTATATGTGTATGTTCACAAGGTTTCGTAATAATAATTCACATAATAACGATTGCGAATTATTACGAGTTTAAGCTCCTTTTCCCTTATCCTTGTAACGTATGTACCGCCAACATATCTACATATGCCTACAAAAATACAAACTTAAATTTGTGGATGTATATAGGCGATCTTATCTGTGTGTGTCCGCTTTAGTAGAGTTCGCCAACAACATAAAACATAAAACGTTACGCAAAGGTGACTCTATTCGCAATATGATTCCACAATTCCGCTATAAGTTACGCTACAAAAGTGTACGCATGTGTATGCCCTTCATTTATATACATAAAGCAGTAATTATATGTTTCCGTTTTTGAATTACTTGGGCAAAAAAAAAATAAAAAATTAATTTATCGTAAATGGCGGACTTCCTTTTTTTCTCTATTTGAACTCAGTGCTCTTTAAACGGAAGACATCTCTCGTCATGGATGCAATGCGTATGTTTCTCCTAAAGAAAGTTATGAAAATTTTGAAGGTTACCTAAAGAGCCATTCATTGAGAGTGATACTTTTTTGCGCGCTCACATATGTGAAAGTACGCAGCATAACTTGCAATTTCAACATGCGTTCGGAAATCATTAAAAAATTTGAACAAAGTAATAACGCGGTTGTTGTGGGTGTTCATCGTTTTTTTGTTCATTATACAAGCGCGTTTTTTGTCTCAGTGGTTTCGTCCATACACAAAATTGTCGTTACTGAAGCAAGAAGAACTAACAGGTTTTCCATGAGAGCAATGGAATTCAATGCGCTGCGACTTCATTAAACTTTATTTCTTTCGCGATGACGAGACAAGCCCCATTAGTGGCAATAGTGACCACTACAGGTCGACATTTGAGAAATATTTTGTGCAGAGTATGAGCTGAGCTTCAAGGTAAAGCGAAATTTACTTTGATGCGTTTCAAAGGAATCATAATTGATGAAAAAGCCTCAAGAGCCACACACAATTTCGCAATAGGATAACTTGGACATGAGCATTCAAAAGTAAAAAATTTTAAACTACCAGAATGCTCACAACTATCAGGAAGACTGCCTGCTTGCCCTTTTGCATTTACCCTTAGATAGCGAGGGTCGATTGTAGCATAATATAATTGTCCGATCGATACAACATAACGACAAAAGTCGCCTTTTAATGCGCAAATTGCACGTTAATGATTCACCGGAGATTTATATTTTTAGAGGTGTGGTTCAACCTTACTTACTTCAATTTTTGCAAATCAGATCACGGACGTGTATTCAGAAATTGCTATAGCAGTTCAAGTCATTGCGCATTGTGGGGGAAACGTATTTATTGCAGCTGCTGTGTGATGTGTATGAAGAACGTATACCTCTTTGGGGGGTGGGTGATAACATTGAACCTTTGAACATGTACAGGGTGGCGTAAGTTAAGAAAATTATTAATTATAGAGATTAACAATAACGGTTTCTTGCCTTGTTGCAAATATCGCTGTAAGCCGATTAAAGGAATACTTGACTTTGCTGGCTAATGCAACGGCTTTAAAGTTGTACTTGCGGTCAATTAAGTTCACAATTTGGTATCGAAAAAAACATAATTCCGTGCACTATCTGTATTTATTTATTGAAATACCCTGATTATTATTTGATTATCATTAACTTAAGTCATTAAAATCGACGCAATCCCCTATCGGAGAAAAAATATGAAAAATTCGCTAATAGAATATAAATTTTTCTCATAGTTTACCTTTCAGCCCTTTCAGGCCTTTCTATCGAATTACACCCACATTCGATAAATTAATCTGTTTTTTCGCAAAGTAATTTCTCTTCGGTGAATCACACACTCCGCGATTTTTAATTAAATTACGATGATGTGGTCAGTTGAGTTACCCAACATTCATCAGAATTATTTACTTACGCAGACGTAAGCGTATGTGCGAGCATATGTCCACAATGAAGCGTAAGTCCATAAATGAATGTCACAACAGTGTATGCTCCGTTTTCATCCTTAATTACAAGTGGGAGAATGCACTTCCAGCCAAGTTTGTGTGCACAAAAACTATCGACGAAATAAATATGTTGATGATGGTGAGTGAATTCGATGCTGTTGTGTTACTTCTGATCAATTTATGTTACCTTTTTTGACAATTTTTGTTCATTACTTCAGTATCACATTAAGTTGGTTTGTGCTGACGAATGAATTTTGCATGAGCTAAAAGCTCAAAGCGGTCACTCGAAGTGACATCCGACAGCAAGCAAGACATTTTCACCTACGGCCAAGCAGAGTGTTTACTAAAGAGAGCTTCATGATTTGAATATTGTCAATTTGACAGCAAAGGTTGCTTTTGGCTTTCCTCTCTATTTTTTTTTTTTTTTTTGCCCTTAATTTCTTCAATCAGCAAAGCGGGTTATTGAAAACCATGTAACACTTACTGAATTTCATTACTCCGCTTTTGTGAAACATGTTTTTTTCGGTAGACTTGAAAAAGAAAATGAAAGATAATTTCAGATATGAAAATTAAGCTAAACCTTAACCTAAAACATCAATCACGTCAGCGGAATTATATTTATCGGGGAAAAGCCTAAATTGTGGGTCGAATGCTTCGGATAATGTGTTTTCTCATTTCCATTGTGGACTTCATTTCCGAATTATCATTTATTGTCGTAGCTGTGACCGACCTTTCAATGCTCCCTCCTAAGAGAGATTTAATTTTGATCATGTTTTATGCCTATTTAAGTAATCTGCAAATTGACTTCAGTAGTTATATATAAGTGCCGTACTAACGAGACCTGAAAGCTACTTTCACAGTAATAATATTCACAATACAGAGGTTGTTAAGTAATTGCTAATATAGGAGAAATGCTTGACTATTCCTACTATTCAATAAGAAAATTTTTAAGTAAAATATTCATTGAACAGCTTGGATAATCGATTCACATAGCATTTCTTGAAACGAATACACAAACATGTAAAAACAAATAACGTCATGTCTCTGCAACAGAATAACATTTCATTCACTATGTGTGTGATATGTGTCCAAGGGGGTGGGGTGTATTGAACAATTGTTATAAAAATAGTTATGCCTCGAACATCTGACCTGACCTGACGCCTCAAGTCATTCGGCTCAGTTAGTTTAAGTTTTCCAAATGAGTGAACAGAAAACTTGTATTAAATTCTATTTAAAAATTGTTTGTGCAGATGCACATCTTAAGGAAATTTTAGATCGATGAAACGACAACTTTTCACATACGTGTGCAATAAAAGCATTTAAGCTTGATGGAGAAGCAGTTGAAAATGTACCACTTCCACACTTCCGACCATCGACCTCAGCAACTATTGAAAATATAAAACAAATGCCAAGGCAAAGGCAGCTAGCTAGCATTGAGCAATTGTGGAATAATTAATAAATGTATGGGTGATTGGAATACTAAATGGGCTAAATAAATGAATTAAAAAAAGAAAAAAAAAACGGTTTACTGTTGTCCTGCTTGTCTTCGCGAATCGTTCACAAACAGCATTATTCAGAAACATTTCCTGGTTTTTGCTTCAAGATATCTTTACTGCTGAGTATTCACACAATTATTCACAAATTTTTCAACAAGAAACAAACACACACGATATTGAACAAAGCTCACTGGCTACTTTCAAAGATGCATGAGGCGCGTTTCGAAGGCCGGAGAAGAGAGTGAATTACGAGACATATTTACCCTATTAATTTGGTAACGGTGTGTGAAGTTTTCTCGAATCTATGCAACATTCAGAGGGACTTGATATGGATCCAACGGATTATACCGTCCGTCTATCTGCTTTTTTTTTTTTTGTACAGCCTATGGGTCGCAATTTTTGAGATACTTTGATGAAATTGAATGAGTGAACTGATGTGCGTTGGACAAAAGCTATCAAGAATAGTTCCATTTGGACTGCTTTCTCGACCACTTCCCCTCGCTATAATAAAAACGCGTTATATGAATAACTATGGAGTGTAGAGTGTAGGGTATTTATTGATGGGCCTTGTCTCACTCTACCTCTTTTACTTGTGTTTCTGGAACCTAATCTAACGGGAGATTTCGCTGATTTGTAAAATTATGATAATTTTCGAAATAACATTTTTTTTAACTTTTTAACCTTACTATTGATTATAGTATACTGCAGTTAAAAGTATTTGAAGTATTGTATCTGTTTACACACAACAACTATTTATGAACCTTATTTTTGCTTTGTGCGAAAGCCGATTCCCCATAACTTCTATAAAAATTGACTCAAGTAATAATATTATGCTACTGAAGCCTCACTATTCTTAGGCTGTGATTAACTCGTTAGAGATAAAACAAAGCTTAACACATTGCCGACCGCACAAATTGCACCCCAATATATGCTACCCACCAGGCATTTTTTACGTGTGATAACTAGTGAAGTTCTCAAATATATGTAGACAACAATTACTTATTTATAAACATTGAAAGAAATAAAATATTAAAATAGTGTTAATAAAAATAATTAATTTGAAATTTGTTTTCCATATATTTTATAACATTTCTAATTTTAAACAACCATCACATCATTATTACAAAAGTGCCACATTTTCCATATTTGAATTGCATCGATTGCGACTCATTGTTTTGGAAAATATAGGAGTTTCAATGTATGGCGAAGTTGACCAATAATCATGCAAAGTTCCTTTGCGAACTTGTCCCATCAAAATGAGTGAACCCATACATTTTTTCATTTCTTGTATTGTCACGTCAGTCCATTTAGCAATTTTATATTCCTTATATTTGTGTGAAACTTGAATGCGATACCTCTTAGTTTCTGTTGTGAATAATTCGAACAAATCATTTCCAAGAAACAATTGCATTACATCCAATACACTTTCTTTATTTTTTGGTATAATGTTTACACCTGAAGTTCGCTGATATTCTTCTAAACATATATCCTTATCATTTTCTGACCATTCGTCCTCATCACTTTCCGAATCGTTTGAAATTATTCTACGACATCTATTTCCTGGTCTGATAATGTCCCCATCACTATTACTGTTATTCTCTTTTAAATTCTCTTTTTATTATTTAAAAACTACAGGGATCAACGAAGAGAAGCGGGCATCAAATTATATACAATAAATATAAATTGTCAAACGGGGAGATTTCCCTGATCGGTCGTGCACGGACATTTTAAAAAATGGGGAGATTTCCCCGAGCGGTCAGCAATGTGTTAAGCGTCAATAAACACATAACTAAGCATGCTAAGCTTTGATGTGATGATCGACGAGGATACGCACATATTTTGCATTGATCGGACTAATTTTCTTAGCTTTCTTCTCGAACATATTCAATCGTTTCAACTCTGAAATCGTCTGCTTACAGCGTCTCTTTCACGAATTCCACATAGAGTTGCCCTCGTACCAATCATTTAAATCTTCGAATATTTAGCTCGTACTTGCTGCGATTTGCATGAACATTTTAAAAAAGTAACGAAAGAAACCTAATAAAACACAAAGATGCCGCCAAATCTTGTTTCGAAAAAACTTCGAATCTTGGTTAAAAATCCACAACTTTTTTGTTGAAATGTTTGCATTTCTCTTATCTTCCCATACGTTTCCCTATATGTGCTTGCTTTTATGTTATTTTCGGTTTTTTTTTTTTTGCCTTACATTTTGCAACTTTCGTGTACCGGGTAATGGTGATGGCGGTCTTTTGTTATTGTAATTTTTACTCCACCAATACCAGCATCATCGTTCAACTACTGCAGTAGCATTACGAAAGTTACAGATAAGAAAAATTGGAAAAAAAACCATTGCATAGAATTGGCGCTTTTAAGTCTTTTTAGCTTTTAGCATTTTCCACGTAGAATAAAAGATGCACTCACATGAAAATGTCAGGAGCAACAATATAAATGGAACAATATCAACATCACCACCGTCATCAACAACTGCTAAAAAAACAAAATTGTGTGACGGTAAAAAAAAAAAGAAGTCACTAAATGTCTTTTTCGTTCGTTTCTTTTTTTCTTTCTACCCTTATTGTGTACTCAAACTCAAGGCAATATCTAAAAATAGAGGATAAGAGCACGTGTAACGTGCTATATAAGGTCTATATACAAATTTTAAGAATAAAGCTTTAAGTCGCCATAGACCTTTTTCATATACATTTTTATCCCTGAGGGAATTCGAATATATTTTTGCTTAAGAGAAAGCCTTGATTGACTTTGATCTCAATAATTACCATCAAACGATATCACTATGGTACACGAACTTTATTTTAAAATATAAAAAAATGGTTTCAATTAAACAAATTTTCAAAAGGAAAAAAAAAGAATGAACCACACACACACATAGTCGAGTGCTTGATTGCATGGAGCCAATGCAGAAGCAACGCAGTCTTTGCGCCCATTATCGGCGGGTACATTTATTTTGTCAAAGCATTCCGAATACTCAGAAGGAGATTTAAGATTAAGAGACAGATCTAAGTCTGTGCGTTCGTGTAATGTCTGAAGGAAACATTATTCCGGCCGATCATAGATACTGGCACGCAGATCGGCATCGAAACTGAGTTAAATCGATGAAATGACATGCCTATGTGAACTAAGTCAATGTCAACTAAGATCATTTCGGTTCTGCCCCCCAATAAAATAAAGAAAATTAAATATTTTACTCGTTATTTCTATCCCGCAGTAGGTAAAACTATAAGAAGAGCAAAACAACTTCACAACGTGACGTAATGTAACAAACAAAAGTAGTTATTTGTTACTATTAGGGGGACCCATAACTAATCAATTATTTTGCATTCGTGGACAAAATGTTTTTTTTGAAATGACATTTTTATTTTTTAATCGTTTATGTAATCGCCGTCGTTTGCGATGACTTGTTGCCATCGTTCCTCCAAAAGTTCAACCTCCCTCTTGAAAAAGTGGGGTGGGCGTGACTTAAAATATAACTCAAGGTGCGTTTGGACATCGGATAAGAAATTAAAATTTTTATTTCGTAACGAATGCTCCAGTGACCTGAACAGATGGTAGGCCGACGGTGCTAGGTCTGGGGAGTATGGAGGGTGCGGTAGAAGTTCTTAATTTTCTCTTGAGTAATCTTCGCTGCATGAGGACGGGCATTATCTTGTTGGACTATCACACCTTTTCTGTCCAATAAAGCGGATGTTTTTTCTATGAGCGCGGACTGCAACCGTTGTAATTGTTGACAATACAGGTCAGCAGTAACTGTCTCCCCAGGTTTCAATAATTCGTAATGCACTATACCGGAACAAACCCACCAAATACACAATAACACCTTCCTTTGTTTAGGGGTTGGAAGAGGTCTCCCGTTTGCAGACAACCATTGTTTCGATCGCTTTATGTTATCATAAAGGATCCATTTTTCATCTCCAGTTACGATCCTAAACAAAAAAAGATCTCTGCTTAGTCTGGTGAGCATAGGATTACAAATTGTTTGCCGAAGATATTTATTGGCCTCAGACAACAGGTGTGGAATCCATTTACCTTGTCTATGTACCTTGCCAATTTTTTTTAAATGCCTTTGTACGGTGGACAAGGCTTCTTGATAGCTCCTGTAGAGTTAACTTTGAATCGGACTCCGCTAGAGATTTTAAGGCGTCCAGTTCGATGCTTAGCTGACAGGTCGTAATCACTTGCAGCAAATCTTCTGAGTCAACGTTGACACTTGTTGACCTTCAACACATCTCCATATATGTCGCAAATTTTGCTTGTTGTTTCCGTGGCACTTAAACCGGCGTTAAAATGGAAAAGTACACAATTACGAATATGGCTCTCAGAAGGTACAAAGTCCGCCATTTTATTACAGGGCTACAAAAAAAATTCATATTGTTGGGAATAAATTACTAACAAACTGGTTGAAGAATAACACCAAAAAAAAGTATGCTTACACTTGTCTGGTTGCCGCAGGACTAACGAGAAATGGATCTTGCGAAAATAATTGATCACTTATGGGTCTCCCTAATATTAAAATGACTTGAAGAGATTGATGCAGTTTACAATTTGTGCGGCATTGTCATGATAAGCTTAATTGAATCCTACTTTCGGGAGCATGTCCTAAGATTAGGTTGGATCATAGTTCCCAGGGTATCTTTTGCGGACGTGAAAATCAAGCAGAGCGACTGGAAATTGCAAATTAACATAACGGTTTCTCACATTCGAGACGAAAGTAACTACTAAGACTTTGTTCATGATCGGTCAATAAGTTTAAGCCCGTGGTCGCCAGTCTTAAAGTAGACTAAGTGCCATTAAGTAAATTCCGCTTATGACAACTTTTGCATGTATCCTTAACAATGGGTGGGTTTAGTCCGGGTTATTTTCACCATGAACTTTTGGGCCAACCTTAGCTTAAGAAAATTATGTTCAATTTTGAAAGTGCTTTGATTTCTAAATCGATTACTGATTGCCGTGAGCAGTATTAGAAATGCGCCAAAGTCTTTTACCTGCTTTGCGGCCTGTTTGCATGCTATGACAAAGTTCTTTCCTTCTTAAAAGATGGCGAACTTAACACAACAGATATTAGTCGATTTCCTCAAATGAAGCTTGGAACTAAACTAAATAAATCTCGATGTGTTAGTTTGAGAGATGAAATGACAAATAAAAGCGAAAGTATAGGTCGTGGTGAGCGTACATTTGTCGTTGGACTGTTGGCCTAAAGAATGCTGTTTTTTTTTTTGGGCGTAAGGCATAAATGCCAAGAACTTTGTTACTTACTAGGAAACTCTTTCAGCGAAGTTATTCAACTGACGATTAAATTTTTGAGATATTAAGCATTAAATTTTATTGGAAATCCAAGAAAAAAAACCTAAAATTACTTCAAAGTATGTTTTACGTCAACAGGTATATAGCTTTTCTGTACAATTCTGAAATCTGAATCCAACAACCATTCTTCGATGTCCTCTGTTTTCCATCTCGTACTCCACTTGGATGTAACATCAACATTTACTTGTTTCAACTTTTGCCTCCTAGGCGCATTGTTTTTGTCGTCAACCTTCCATCTGTTGTACTTATTGCGCAGAACTTCACTTTTCATATATGTAATTATATAAATAAACGTGTACATATGTCACAGTCTCCATGTTTGCCCGTATATGTGTGTATTTATTTCAAGCATAGTTCGCTTGGTTATCCTTTATCCTGCACAATTTACGGTTTGAGTCTTAAGCACTTTTCGTGTCTCTGCTAAATTAGTTTGCATTTTTTCCTCTTACTTCTTTTTTTTTTTTACTATGTAGACGTTTGAACGTGCATGTGTATGAATATATGCTTATCATATTGAGAATTAGGTTAGAAGCAAATTATTTTTAATTATTTCCTCTATGTACACACAACTCGTTCTCTGCTTAGTAATGAGAAATTTCGTCTTCTTTTTAAACAAATGTTATGATGAATTTTTTTCAAGGAAATTGTTTAGGCTGTAGATTATTTTATTAAAATTTTCAATATAAATTTCCTTTAAATATGAACTGACTTCATAAACAAAAAGAAAAAAAAAAACAAAATTGATTGTTATATAGAAAGAGTTTGTAAATAAGAAAATACTTTTTTTTTTCATTTCTAACATTATTTCGGTGTTTTTGGTCAACACTACACTTCTCCTGCAAGGAGATGTTGACAAAGAAAACATTTTTTAATTAAATTGTAAACAAGCAAAAATTGAAATCTCTCACTTTGATTTTTCATTCAATAGAAATGAAAATTTACTTTAGGCAAGATGCGAGCTTTGGTATAACTGCCATTACGGAGGGGCAATCTGCTTATCCAATTTCAAAATAGACATAGACAAGGTTAAAATAGGAGAAAACGGTTACATTCGATCCCGATTCCGATTCCGATTCCTTTTCCACTCTTTCGACGGTTTCAAATGTTCAACTTCGATCTGTTCACTTCAACAAGCAAGAAGATGATTACCAGATTTCATATCATATCGTCATTTGTCTAAGTTTTTAGCGGTAGCCAATTGAAATCCCACGCGGTTAGCACTTCAGTGGATAGTGCAATAAAGGTAAGGTGGGAGTGTTTTTTGCGTAACACATCAATTAATAAGCTCTTAAGATGATGTGTAAATAGCTACAGATTAGTAATAGTTTCAAGCTTGATGGTGACCCTGTTGAAATATATTTAGAAGTTAAAAAAGTTGGAGAGCTGGCAATATGTTGCCAGAGCTGAAATTAATGAATAAATTTGTGCAGTGGAAATTCGAATTTCTTGCTAAAAATAAGTTGCAGGCGGTTAGGTGTTTTCATTATTGTGAACCTTTGTTACGTCATTATTTCGACAAACAAAAATTGAAGGGCACCACAGACATATCCCCCATTGACGAAAGCTAAAAACTAAGAAAACTCAATAAACTTTAGATACTTTAGCCCTAATAAACATGACGTTCTGTAAAACTCTGATATAAAAACAGATCGAAGAAAGTGTTGGTGCAGATTTGGCACAATCTTCAAATTTATATATGTAATGACTATTCCTGACTAGCTTCCTTAGTAAAGTACTGCGGATATAGGCTTTGTGACCATTAAAAATTTGTTATGCTCATCACCGAAGACACGAGGGGTGTATTCATTGTGTCAAAACATTTACAACGCCCAGAAGGAAGCAGCAGAGATCCCTCAAAGTATATGTATTCTTGATAAGCATCAAATTGTAAATCCATTTAAATATGTCCGTCTGTCCGCTTGTCCCTCTGTGTAATGTCTGTCGTAAACGTTTTTCTGATCACAAAAATTCAGCTATCGACTTCAAATTTGGCAGAAATATTGCAAGTTCTTGCACGCAAGTTGGCATTGAAAGTTGGCAAAATTGGTCGAAGGACACGCCCACAGCACCACATAAACTGAGAATACCTTTGTTTTTCAAAACCGATGAAAAATTGGTTTTTTTCTCATTACTCATAAACTAAAGCAAACGAATGCACAAAAATTTGAACGCATATTCTATGGGAGATGCTATAGCTTTTGTTTGCAAAAATCAAAAAAATTGACCACGCCTGCCCTAAATTACAGTGTATCAAAATTTAATTGCTTTTTCAATACCTTAATAACGCGCAGAAACAATCATGAAAAACGCCATCAAGTATAAAAATTCTTGGGCAATTTTAAATTTGGTATGCACCTATGCATGTCCGCCTGTTCGTCTGTCCATCTGCCGATTTGCGCAACTTTGTAGTATTTGTGGTAAACATTCTGCCGTTAGTGAAAATGAGGACATCGCCTACAAATTTGCAAAACAGTTTGGAATTGACCAAAGTTTCCAAAGGACACGCCTACAATGCCCACATGCCTATACGACAAAAACTTTTATTTCGAAAATAGAAAAAGTCCGCTGCGCCCAGTGCATATTGTAGAGCATGATAATGTTGTCCTTTTACTTCTTTTGTCTTTTCCAGGGTGACGGTGATGGGTACGAAAGATTCTGTTCCGACCGAATTTCATTTTCTTACTTGTTTTTGTTATAAAGACTTAATAACGAAGAATATGTTAGTTGGTGCCCTGAGTGGTTCAAATAAAATTGTCATGGCACCCATATAAGAAAAGAAGAAATTGTATTAATATTCAAGTTTGGCTTTTTAAGCAATTGCTGTCTTAGAGTACACCTTGGGAGTCCGTCTATGAATATTTCTATTAGTTGCAAATGTTGGACTACTTTTAGGAAAGAACATTTTAATGTTCGCGAATCGCTCTTCGCTGAATTGAGCATTACTAGTTTAGTGTCTTCACCGCTTTACCGGACATCATCATCATTTAGAATGTGCGCATAGGTAGCCGAGTAGGTAAGAATCGCGACTACCAAGTCTGTGGTCACACATTCAAATCTCAATGCAGTAGAGTTTACCTCGGTCGTAATTATAGTGGCTGCTCATTCGGTAAAGGCCTTCCACTTACCGATTGAGCGTACGCTAACTAGGTTGCGGCCGCTTCTCTAGCTCGCTCCTTACTTTCTTCCGATCGTTACCGTATCCCACGAACAGGCGGCATTTTCTAAATTTTTGGTCATATAATAAAAAAAGAAGAAGTAGTCGGGACTTTTACTTTATAATTATGTGAAAAACAAAATGTTAAGAAAATGTTTTTTATAATAATAGTTTACTAAGTACAAAAGCACTTCTCCTCAATTTAAAGGTCATTTAAGTTTATTTCTTTATTAAATGTTAGAAAATTGACCGAAATTGTAGTTCTTCGATGAAATTTATCTCGTAAGTATAAACATCAGACCTTTTTCAATAAAATTTAGTAAAAGTTTTACTTCAATTATTACAAGCGTATGCGCGGAGTTGAGAGTATTCGCGAATCTTCAACAGTACCTTCTTTTGTTTTACAATCAATTTAAGCAAAATATTTTGAATCCAATTTGAATGCCAAAGTGAACCCTTAAGCATTTTGTTTTTATTTCATTTGTTAAAGATTTTCGTTAGAAAAAGCAAAACTTTCTTTTTCTTCTACTACGTTGCGATTTTTTTAAATGGATTTTTTTACCCATCACCGCAGGATGAAAGGTATATTAATTTTGTCAAAACTTTTGCAACACCCAGGAGTAGTAAACTTCAAGCAAACACTGCACAAAGCATATATATTTTTGACTGATGTCAAATCCGAAACACAACTAAGCATGTCCGTCTGTTCGTCTCCCCGCCCGCTTAACTGTATAGCATTAAGTATTCTCCCGTTTATAAAAACAAAGATTTCTATACAAAGGAATTGAAATTGACTCAAAGAGGTTGAAGGAAACCCTCCGCAAAATTACAACAGGTACATGGCATGTTTTACCATAATAGAAAAGCCACCAACGCCCACCGGGGTTAATCTATACAGAGTGAAAATTAAGTTTTTTCCTTTGTTTTTTAGTGTCTTTTTTATGATCACTTTGATGGTTATAAGGGATTCGGTCACAACCGAATATAATTTTCTTACTTGCTTTTTATCATTCTTTGGCGTCTTCTTAAAAAACTTCATTTATTGTGTGTATATGCGTGTACGTGTTCGACTGCGCTTGGCATGGCCTATAATGCTTAGTTGTCGAAAAAGAAGTGGAAAAAATAGCATTATTGCAGTAAATACATGAGACATGCAAAAAACGAGAAAATGAACACAACGTCATGTCGACTCTTGTTTTGTCATGCACCTTAAAATTTTGCAAAAGAAATGTAGTTTGAAGGGTGTTTTAGAAAATTCTTTTACACTCACAAGTGAAGACTAAGGATGTACTAATTTTATCATTCAGTTTGTAATAAACATCAACTAGTTTCGGATATTTTCGCATAACAATAAGACGTTGAAGGTGTGTCCGCCTCATGCGCTTGCAGACGCGTGTTGTTATAAAAATGCATCAACTAAACCGTTTCTTATGGCATTTATTCTATTATACAACAGTGCGGTCAAAAAAAATGGTTTTTGGTTTTAAAGTAAATTTAGTTTTTTTCATCGAGTTTTACCTCATGTAGCGCAACAACAACTTTTATACTTTTATTTCTGTTTTTACGTTCATCCTTCCTGACCTGACCTCCTTGTCCTATTTTATTTCATATGACGATGTTGATGAAATTGAAAGAAAAAGACATTATTGTGTAAACTTTTTTCATTGCTTTAAATTCATACATCATTTACAAGCATTCAATCAAACCGAAGAGCAAACGAAAAAGTATACAAGCAAAATAGAAAAATTCGATCCAATGCCTAAAAAGAATGATGTTTCAGACTACAAACAAAATAAAAAAAAAAAACCTAAGTGGTATAGTTGTTGTTGTTGTTGTTGCTGTTGTTGTTGTTGCTGTTGTTGTTGTTGCTGTTGTTGTTGTTGCTGTTGTTGTTGTTGCTAATCTTTTTGCAACTAAAAAGACGTATTAGCTTTGTCATCATATGCGCGTACGTTCTCAATTATACACACATGCAGACGAATAAGCGAGTCTGTGTGCACGTTTAGCACGCATATGGGACTTATTCCGAATATTAATGGACTTACATTAGTCTCGGAATAACGAACGTAACGGCAAGATTAATAAAAGGCCTCCTTTTGGAAGCCCAACAAAGATGTTCTGAACAGTCGATTAAAATCAGAAAGGGATGAAACATGAAAACATGAGAACATGAAAAAATGTACAAAGAAATATTATTTTTGTCCACTCATACGTTCTGTGGAGACATCTTCTAGCGACGAGAAAGCAGCATGTGTAAATTTGTTCATCGCATCAGAGGGAAATTCTGATCCCATAGGTTCGAGTTAAGCTAAATATGATTTGTTTCTTCTTTTGCTTTTTGTTTTCTAGCTTTTGGGGATACAAAAGCGACGAATTTTGCAAAACGTAATTGAAATGGCAGAATGCCATACAACTCAGTTGCTGCAAACTTTTGCACACACCAGTGCATAAAAAAGTAATAAAAAAAAAATAATAAAAAAATAAAAAAATAAATTTCAATAATTTGCTGGCCTTAACTGTGGATGATGTTCTCAAATAAATCCAAAACTCTGACAAGTCAAAATTGAAATATTCCTTTGGAGAAGTTAGGAACAATTCAACAATTTCAATGTCACACTTCATCTACTCGCAATTGCACAATACGTTCATCGTTTCTAACATCCTGTGACAACAATTCATGTGTGTACGTACGTACTGCGTATGCTGCGTTCTTCCTCGTTTCTAGTGCATGACAAACTGCAACCTTTCTTTCTCTTCAGCTTTTCCCCATTGTATACAGCTTAGAATAGCTAAATACGTATTAAAATCATTTCATGATTCATCATTTTCAAGTTTTTATTGTTGTCTTCATTCATGTTCTTTGCAAGCTGCTCCATTGAATATTGGCAAAAGAAGAAATAACTTCTCGTTTTTTTTTTGTCCTTTTTAGTTTCTTAAAACGTTTTAGATTCAATCAATTCGTTTTCCCAAATTTTTCCACTTTTACTTAAAAGAAAAAATAATAATAATAATAATAATAAACGCGAGCGTGAAGATATGGGATACAACACTGAAAAATTTTTGGACGAATTTCTCACCGATATCTGCTATGTTGGAAGTTGTCGGTAGAGATATATTAGAATTTTTGGATTTCTCCGAGTCCAGCTTAGTTTCTCCGCAGGATATCATTGAATTCGGAGAACACTATTGTAAAGTTTTCAGATAATTTATTATTACTTCGGGCCTTAACCGAAACGCTTCGAAAGAGAACACTTATGTCAAATGAATACCGTTGGGAAGCCATAACGTCACGTCGTACCTGTTGGTTCTATTCAACCTTTATATGTTAAATGAATATTGTAGGGATGCCATAACGTTACCCGTTGATTCATAAGTTGTTCAACACACCCACACATGACTTTAGAAAGTATTTCTGTGTATCTAGAAACATTTCCAAGCAAAAATACATTCGATTCACTTTACGTTCAAAAGTTCATAAGACAATTTCATTCGTATGTGTGGGCCTATCAAGACAAACAGCATTCCTTTTAAGTTGACAAAGCTTTAAGTTACAGATGATGCGATGTATGAGATAAGCCGAAATTCTATTTTTGAATTACAACTTTTTAGATAAACTTGTTCATGCACGTTTCTAAATGAATCTAAATAAAAGAGTGTTTGGCTAACTGAAGGTAGGGACATGAAGTTTAACATAGATATCACTTAGGGAGTTCCTCATCTAAGATTGAATAGACTTATTATTAAAAGTGAGACTAAGGTTTCTCCGATTTTTTACTGAAATAGATCGACGATTGAAAAAAAATCGAAAGACGTTTTATTTAGCATTCGTTTGTAGCGGATTTTTTTCCACTTTCAGGCAGAATACGATCCCAATGGGAAGAAAAAAGAAACTGAGCTTGTGAGGCTTACCTATCTTTAGCTATAGTCGTGAAGGTCGAAAATGCCGCTTGGGCAACCAGTGAATCATAGATTAAAATATCTAAAGCCTACGCCACTTCACCTGATACGATTCATTACGTGATAAGAGAGCAAACATTATACATTGTTTCCATGTGGAGGCATTCATTTCACTGTGAGGCCGGGCCTAAAACGTGAACTAATCCAAATTTAGTAAATTTTATTTTTCCGCCAAAGATCTTATTATACAATCACAATTCTATGTTATGATGCCCGCACAAATAATTAAATGAGCTTCAAATTTAGTAGAAACGTTGAAAGTCTTTCTACGTAGGTTGGTATTGCGAAGGGGCCAAAACAGGCTAAGAGCACGCCATACAGTGCGCTATAAACTGAAAACGTCTCTGCATTTTCGATTTTTTTAAGCTTAGTCTTAAACTACCACAAAAAAAAACGAATGAAAATTTCGACCTGTATTCAGTGCAAATTGAAAAAGTCAGCCATTCCCACCCAAATATTATAAAGAACGAAAATGTAGTTTTCTTTTTTTAGCTTTTTTTTGGAATAAACACTCGGCCACAACCCCCATAAATTTCTGAGTTACTTTTCCCAGTATAGTTTTATTGACTTAGTGTATCAAATTTGGTGTTCTCTCTGCATTACCAATCAAGCAAGTTTGTTGGGTCGCTAAAATCTACTAAGTGCAATATGCATTATCACTTATGATAAAGCAATGTTCAAAAGATCGCTCTTGAACTTAAATTTGAAATTATTGCAGTGCTTGGAAAGTCATCGTCTCCAAATCCTAAGTATTACAAGGAAATGAAAGCATTGCCACATAAATCCATGGTTCACGCAATGCTTGTTTTATTTTTCCATAGGACACACTTGGGCTTAGACGCAGTGTCCTTCCGAACATTGCTCCTACATTCTTGCATAGACAATGAATTTTCATAGTTTCGTAAAAGCATTTTCCGAACTAAGCCAAATATATTTCTGCAGTGCATTAGAAAAGTTTTTGATAAAGGACTCATGCTAAACTACTTTCATTCGTTCGCCATATTCAGTTTGATTTAGTTTCGCAAATTTTCCCCTTTTCAATGTCGTTTTTTACATAGTAGGAAAATTTCTTAATGTCAAATTTTAATTAATTAACATAAAGACATGTTGTTTTTGTAATATTTTTGAAGAAATTGTGAAACAGTTCGACTTTAATTGTATTTCGATTCAAATTCTTCCCAGACTGTGAATAACAAAACTCTGTTAATGGCTTAACAGACCCCTGCTAACAGTCTCGGTGCATGCTCGCCAAAAAGCAACGTCAAAAAAAGAGAATTTCGTTTTTCTATTTCAAATTAATTGTTGTAACTAATCTTTGCTTAACTAGCGAGACTCATCGCCATATTGAGATTTCTAAGGTTTAGTGGGAGATTGTGCCAGCAACAAGCGCAGCATGCAACGAACGACTTATCAGCGACTGAGGTCGTTATGACCGAAATGACTATTTGCGGATCCTTACTCGATCTGCCAAATTGAAAGCGCCCATTAAGGAGGAGGGGTGACTGAAACTTAATAACTTTAAAAGAATAAACGGGTAGACTAAATTCAAGGTACCGCAAACCCGCAAGCGAGCATTTTTGGAAGCTGCGCACCTAACAGGGCACATGATCTCTGAGACGGATATTATAGATAAATTGCACGATCTCTTAATGGCTGATTTTAGTTTAGCAGAGTAAAGTTCTTCTGGTAACAGCTTCACGACAGTAAATTAAATTGTGACAGTAGAAGAGTCTGAGAGGGTTTGAGCTTGATCCAAAATGGTAGGTGAATATTAAGATTGTAGAGCCGTCGCAATGTCATACAAACTTTTGCGTGATTGTTATCCATAGGTGGGCTATAATTAATTATGTTATCGAGTGTCACTCCAAGACATTGCATAGCCTCCACAAATTCAATAAACGCAGGAGATATTTGGCTATTGCGATGACACCGTTATCCAGTGTGAGTGAAAAGAAGAGCTTTTGATTTACTCGCGTTAATAGAAAAAGACTTGTTGAGCATCCATCCTGGGGAAATTATGAGATAGTAAGAAGAGTATTTACGGAATCTAGTAGATGATGCGAAACAAATGGAAATATAAATTTAATTAATTTAATACCGATTCCATCAAAAGAGAAAGAGCCCGTCCCGTCAGATAATTGAGAGACACCAGAATCGATGTCCAGTCGATGTGGGGTTCGAAGCTGCCTTTGTATAAAGTAGTTATTGACTTCGATTTTCCCATTGTTTTGAAAATAACCAGTCCAATAAGTCCTGACTTTGTTGCTAGTGAGGACCTTAATGTGTTACTTGAGGCGCTTGGCAAGATAAATTTATGCTTGCCAAGTCCAGATCGAATTAAAAAATCAAATAATCCGCA
Organism: Glossina austeni; assembly: GCA_000688735.1. Lineage (NCBI taxonomy): Eukaryota > Metazoa > Arthropoda > Insecta > Diptera > Glossinidae > Glossina > Glossina austeni. The sequence goes on along the minus strand of KK502550.1, from coordinate 181,423 downwards.
ACTTTCGCAGTACAAATGAACAAATTGTGTAACGCGTGTTCGTTCTGATTTACGTTTAAATATCGCGCTTGCATACACTTCTACGATAATAGTGCGTACACGATACTTTATTATTATTAAAAATTTAATTTTCCTACTGCAAGTTGATGGTGGCTATTAAGAACATAATTTTCTCTCTTGTCATTCTTGTCATTATACGTTTTGGCCGTTGATTTTGTGCCGGTGCGAGGTCATTGGCCGTAAATAACGACTCTCTGAACTTAAACTGTTTAACGACGGATACTAGCCCTTCTTCAACTATTAAATGCGAATAAAAGCTTATGAAACATATCAGAGGTTCGTCTTTAGTAGCTTGGCAAGCATTTTCAACGTTAAGTACTTTGAAAACAACAGCAGCTACTAAAATAAGTTTCATAAGTTGCTGACGGTCGAAATTGTTTCACTTACGATGTAATGCACATTCGCGAATATATATATATATATATATATATACATATATCTATATACATATATGTGTATGCGTATATGTATATATGCGAACAATGAAAACATAGTTAAATATAAGTTTGTTTTTAACGAACAAGTACGTAAATAACAAACAATCATATATGTGAATGTTCTACGTGCGCAATATGTGTACATATATGTGTTTACTTTCGTACGAACGTGCACCTGTTATATATATATATATATATATATATATAAAACAGGCAAATAGTCAGTTCGTTAGATAACCTCGCATCAACTCATCAGTGTCATTTTAATTGTAGGGGTTTCTACGTACACACTATAAACCAAAACACAACTAAACATATAAATATTTCATAAGCTTAGCATATACACAACTAACCTTTGAAAACCGCACACGTTCACACACAAGTGTACAAAGTAATGTAAACTAAAAAGAGAAAATTGTTAGGCGACCTTTGAATAGAATCGGAGTTTTTTCGATTTCCTAACAATACACACACAATAGCAATTTGTTCTTTCATGTTGAAACAACCACGCAACTGAGAGTAAGAAATCTTAATACAGTTTTAAGTCGAATTTCTGATACCTATCACTTGAAGAGGAGAAGTACACTCTTGTCGTAATGGCATGTACGAGAGTTTGTTTATGGAAATTATTTGTGGAAGAAATTTTCACATTAAAATCTCCTTTGAATTGTGACTTTTCATACCATAAGCGGCTTGCTGTACAAGGTGTAGTGAGCTTGGCTGAGTGTATGGCAGATGCATCTTTTATCATTTGTTATACCCTAAACCTCTTGCTGTACAAGCTGTATTGAGTTTGTACGGACGGACATTGCAATTAGGAGAATTTAAGATGGATCCATCTTCTCTTATAACGACCCATTCAAAATCAATTTTTTTAACGCTTTACGCTTGTATGTCTGTCTGTGTTCGTCCTTTCGCCTGACGTCCGTCTTCTTTGAACTACAAGAGTTCGCAAATTTTTTAATTATTTTACGAAATTTTGTACACTAAAGTGATTTTACCCTACGTTTTTATGACCATCCCTTGCCTTATTTTGAAAAATATCTTAAATGGCGAAAATTTGCAATTTTCAAAATATCTTAAAATACTTCGCTTAGCAATAATAGTTCGGCACACTAAATTAATGAATCGAAGGGGCCAATTTTTCCAATCCCTTTTCATATAACTGTTCCAGCGCAAAGTGAGGCTTTATATGAGAACGAGGTTTAATTTCAAATAGTTTGTGTGTCAAATTTGGACCAGGTAGTTCTATTGTTTGAAACCCATCTCATATAAAGTTTCTCATGAAAACTAACCCGGGAAAAAATCTAACGTTTAATACTTTATGCTGGAGGTTCGTAAAACATATTAACTTTGCTATATTTGGACTGCGCTATATTTGGACCTTTGGGGCCCGTTACCCTATACAGGCTCCCATGAAATAGATTTTACTATACTGTATAAAATTGTAAATCAGTGTAACCTGTTTAAAGGTCGGCATAGGCTGACTACGAAGGCATTTCGGATATAGTTTCTTTATTGCAGGCATCTTAACAGACGGATCGCGAGCATTTTGGAATTTTATTTAGGTCTGAGAGTTATGTGAAATTTGGTCAGCTTGAGGCTTACGAGATTGAGAAAACGAACGAACGGACAAGACACAATTCAGGCCGAGTCGACACTTCATAAAATTTTCTATATATCCTGCAGTTTCGATTGAGTTTACGCGTTCTTTATTATTCCCTACTCCTGACTAATACCAGTAAAATTTTCTTTAATTTTTCTGAATTATTGGCTTTTCTGCCTTTCAATAGTTTATAAAGCAATGACCAATTAGTCAATTCTACAATTATAGTTTAAAAAAATGTTGTATGCCCGTCTGCCCGTCTGCCCGCCTGCTTAAAGAATAGTTCCGTATACTGTACTAATGCTGTAGGGTAAAATCGTTTATATATACATTTTCTTATGTGCGTATGTATGTGCGGCGGCATGCACGTGTGAGTGCACTTGTGTAGCTCGAACAACCGCACAGTTTCGGTCTAACCGTTATGCTATTGTTGTTGTTATGTTGTTATTTTTCATTTTTGTGGTTTTTATTTAACACACGGCTTTGTTAGTCCTCTACCTCATTGTATTTTAGTCCGTGTTTTCCTTTCCTGCGATGCGTTCGCTTTAGTTTTAAATGCATCTGCATAGCAAATCACATCAATTTTATGCTTTTATGCTGTTATTTCATTTAAATTTTCACCCCTATTGCTTCGTTATTGGTGTATGTATGTGCATTTGTGCGTGCGTGCATGCACAAAGCTATTGCTACGCGTAAATGTTACGTGGTGCGGCAGAGAATGCGTCAACATGTGCGCTTCAGTGTTATTTGGTTATTTTAAGCAGGCAATAATTTCTTTGATATATATTTTACACACTTTCACAGCAACTTGAGTGTGCATGCGCGCAATTTTAATTAGCATTTGAATTTTTATTTAGCAACGCCTGGCCCGTACTGTTGGCTATTGTTTCCGATCAATAAAAGCAGATGCAAAAAAATCCATGTACATTCATCTACACTTATGTACGTCCATACTACATTTACATATTCATATATATGTCGACATAATTGTGAACATAATAGCGCATAAATTTGTATTGTGCGTATACCTGATGTTCATTTCGAATATTTATAATTTGACCGCACAAAACTTGTTGAATGTAGAAGAGAAGCTCTGACAAGTAGACCAACAAATTTAGTCAAAATTCAAAGCCACTCATCGAACTTGTCCGTATCAATAGGTGCTAAGCTAAAAGCATTGATCTTTAGGCTTTCTTCACGTATCTAGAAACGTCCGTGTTCTGCCTTTAACACGATATCTTTACGGGCATAAAAGTTTATTAAGTCAGGTTAATAGACAGATTTGCTCTTTGGACATTTATTTTAACCGTTAACCGTAACGAATGCATTACAGGCAGTTACGACGGGAAACATATTAATATTGTCAAAAGTCTATAGTCCGTAGCGATGTGCATCGGACACAATATTTCTTGGTGTAAAACGAATTGACCGGCGATAACATTTCGTACATTGTAAAATAGAGTAACACTTGTCGCAAAAATTCGAAGGATTTAGTGTCGTTTTCTTCTTTCTTTAATGGTGCTATGTAAGATTCACTATCGGCCGTTTGTTCGTTTTCAAGATAGTATATGGAAATTATACCAGGCGCTACAATCTTCTCATTTGCTTTAGTATTTTCGGTTGCTTTAGATGAACAAGTCATTAGGGTAACTACTACCGTTGTTGCATATCGTCTGAAAACATCCTTTTAATTTCAACTAAACAGCCCCGAAGACGTTGTTGTTCTTGGTCGAAACGCAGCAAATGCAGCAAACGCGAGCAAAGGCAGAGCCTACTGCAAACCCAGCTTTCTCATGCATAAATTTTCATATGAAATAGTGAACACGCTGCCTTCTGATATCTTCAAGATGTCAGCTGTCGCACACAATTTCATTTTTTGTCTTCCAAAACGATTTTGTGCACCCTTTCTTATGATTTTCGGAAGAACTGTTGAATTCTGGCCACTGCAGCGTTCAGCATCATCGGTGTGTATATGTGCACATTTAAAATCAGCAGACGTCTGCTCCACCATTCATCTCGACGAACATAGAGTCCAAATAACACTTGCCTTTGTCATTGTAAAGTAATGCTTGAACAACATACGAAATTCAGGTTTTTCTACCGTTTTGGAAATTACAAAACAACAACAATTGTCAGCTGTAAACCAAGAGTGGAATTGTTACGAAATTTTAATAGATTTCGTTTAACGATTGACGCTATTTCAAAATCATATGAAATCGTCAACAGTGGCCGCATGTATTTATCGCCCTTACTTACGAACTTATTGAGGTGAAATGAAGGCGTTTCTAGACCTAAGCTAGCTAAGTCGTAAATATGGAAATAGGAAGACGCAGTCGTTAATTTCTAACTAACTTTCAAAATGAACTCATTGCCCTGTTTCACGCAGCAGTGTTCGCAGTTACATGCAATACTTTGTATTTAAATAGGTTTTCCATTATGCAATGACTCCGTTATAAATGAGACTTGCTGTAGAAACAAAATACGAACGACACGAACAGAACTTTCTCTGTAGTATTAATAAACTTTTAAGCAAATATTTATAATGAAACACATATGTTTTTTTAACATTTATTTTATTCGCTTCTTCTTTACAGAAATACTATATATAACCTAAGTATTCACGATTTGAACGAACAACAGCGTTTAGTGTGGTATTCGCCAGAAGACGATCAAAAAATGTGTGTTGTTAAAGGCAAGGACGAGGTAAGTTTTTATACATTTTCATCTATCATAAAACCGTAATTATATGTATGTACCCCGTGTATACCTAACCGTACTCTAGACCTTAGCCGCGAAACAGATGAACAAAAACTAAGCCCTTCAACATATATGTATGTTCGCATATGTGCCTGTGTTGGTATATGTGCATGTGTTTAATTATGCTTACTCGTATATTTCGCAGAGAAAATAAACAAGTATTTAAATTATTATATACACACTATATATACACTATACACTAACACACTTACAGAACTAAGTGAGTGTATTTAAGCGCGTTTACATTCATTTTTAGCATTACATTGAATACTATTTTCAAAAGCGGTGTTTAGTTCATTTTAGTTTATATGTTTTTTGATAAAAAAAAAAATAAAAAAAAAAAACATTAAAAAACAAAAGTAATAATATGGGGAAAGTTTAACAAAACAAAAACTCCCAAGTAGGTACGAAACGTTATAATGAAAAACATAAAACTAAAAAAAAAAAATAATAATAATAATAATAATATTAAAAATAAATTAAATATGTAACCAGATTATGTACACTTGCTTGGCTTACTTGTGCATAATTATTAAGCGACGGTTGGAAAAGCGAAAACAAAAACTGAAAACAGCGACTTTTTGAGAAAAGCAAGAAGTTTCATAAGTGGAAGGGCGAATGTTATTGTCTAGCAAATAAGAGCTTACATGCAATTCGCCAGCAAAAATTTATCTTTTCCTTTTTTTCATAAAATTTATTACAGATTGTGGTCTCTTTTCATAAAGTGACTGACTGCATGTCTTCCATACTACACCAAACTTGTCCGATCAGTATGATATTTGAATCAAATTAAATGCTTTCTCTCTCTCTCTTTCTCTTTGTATTTTGCGCATTTTTTATTACCCCAACTGAAAAAAAAAAGAAAAACATTGTGGTGGTGCACCATTCAATATCTTACACCACTTCGCTTAATATCGTTGTTCACATGATGACTTGTCAAGATAAGATGTTATATGCGCAGCTGGTCCGTTTCGAACCATTTTTAACTGCATTGCAGCTCTTGTACCAAAACAGAACGGCGTATCAAGCCACATCCTATGGGTTGAACACAAGAATACATAACGAACGGACGCACAGACATGCTTAGATCGATTTACAAAGTTTTTCTGAATCAAGCGGTATAATATAAGGTAGCTCTATGTTATGTGCTTCTGGGTATTTATACAGCCACACCCTTGTCGATCGAGTGATGGAGGGTGTAGGGTATAGCAACAAAAATCTTTTAAATACATTCCTTGCTTAATGTGGTCCGCATATAGCCCAGGAAAATGCCCATATTTGTTCACAGTTTTCAATTCTACTGCAAAATGCTTCATAAATTCCACACCTTACGTTCTTATCCTTTTCTATGTCCTTCGTCGAGGCTTGTAAAATGCTTTCCCTTTTTTACCTATCAAGTGTAGAAAAACGGTTAAAACTTTAAAAATATTTTACCTGACAAGTTCGCATAAACTGGTCTCTGATACCCACAATTAGATTACATTAACTTTAACTAGCCCTGTGGTCGATTACGATAAAATATATCTGAACTTGTTCTCTAATCCTCCAGAAAAATGAATGGGTCAGACAAGAACATTGTAAGGATAAATCAGTTCACATTTGGATTTGATATATATTCGTTCATAAACCGAAAATGATAACCGAATGTAAGAGTGTCATCAGCAGAAAGAGAGAGCAATGAGTAAGACTAGGTCAAGCAGATTCACACTCATGCCAACGCAGAGTATAGGTGGTATAGTAATGCAATTTTGTATTTAAATACACACGAGTTCATTACTTTAGAGTGAAGAATTTAAAAGTATTTACATTTTTATGTTGCGTTACATTTTCATATCCCATAGCACTTCCGGTACAACGGCAAATTTATTTTGAGCGCATCTATGCAAGACCTAGAAGCACTTGGAAAAGACCCACCTTTTATTATATCGATTGATTCAGAAAGTGGTTCTGAATCGATCGGAGAGCTTGTCTGTCAGTCTGTTCGACTTGTTTTCTTGTTTTAAACCTACAGGCCGTTTATTTTGAGAAATTTTCTTGAAATTTGGTACACTCAAGTGTGTTGTTCAGTGCGAGGGTTATTAAAAATGGTTCCGATCGAAGCACTTTTCATACAACGCCTTACATTGAATATTCATTCTATGAACAGCTGCAAGATGGTCTAGGTTACCACCCATTACTGTCTGTTCCATTGTTTAAGTTGTACAGCGTGTGTTGTATTTCAACAATAAATGCTAATGGAATTGCCGTTTCGTACGTCAATGACAAACTCGACTGTATATTACAATCCTGTAATTTTATGTTTGTAATGCATTACTTTGTAGTAAGAGAAGTCCAACTTTGAGTTTTGTGGCGAAAATGGCTTACAACAACAACGTTTACTATTTTTAAAAATGAAAAGTTTCATTTATTTTGAATTCAAGTGGTGAGTATCAAGATTCGCTCTAGGGCAGACGTAGTTATCTTACTTGTTGTTCTAAATTGAATTTTAAAATTTTGTTGTTGTTTTCATAAATTACGACAAAGAAATGAATTCAGTCTCCGGTTTACAGGACTAAACTATCAAACGAAACGAAAGAAAACATACCATATATTAAAAAAAAAAAAAAAAAAGAAAAAAAATCCAAAAGTTTGTGATAGTTTGACAACTTTAATTAAATTAAAGGAAAACATAAAAACTTAATTAAATAATTACTTAAGATTTTCATAAAATTATTTTGATTAGAATAAAAGAATTTATATGAAAACACATCGATAATAACTCTACTGCAATTGCTTTGCAATACTATTTGTTAACAAACAGCCCTAGTGAACGCAAAGATCTATTAACTATGAATCTGTAGCCCTCTACTAAGAAAAAGAAAAGAAGCGATTTGATAAGGATTACCTTAAATGTTTGAGACGTAGTTTCGTCTTCCCATTTTCGCCAGTGAGGGCATGGCCTACGTATAAGGCCAAATATCTCAAGAGGATGGACGGAGGTACGACATAATTCCGCCACTGTAGCCACTGTTCTTGTGAAATTTGGTATTTCGATGGCTTTGCATAACAGTTGAGCCAACTAATACCTATAATTCAATATAGGATAAGTGGATCATTTATAAATGTCGTTTCCGATTTCTAAATTGCAAGCTTTAATCATGATTGCTTGACGTTTGCTTAACCCTTAACGTTCAATGGTACCTTCGAGCTACGGCAGAAAGGCAAGTTTGGTAATTGTGTCTGTAGAGTAAGAAGAAATTGTCGCAATCGCAAGGAACGTCTTATTTAACACAAAATAGTGAAAAGTTCCCTAGTCTTCGTTAATTATTATTTGCTTGTTTTTGCGAGAGCTCGTATCCGGTGATATTCGTTCATGAGGAAACCAACTTCGATGTTTAAAGCGAATATGCTTTTCATTTTCAGAAATTCATAATTTCTTTCATTTCAGTACAGTTTTAGTTTAATATTTACTGGCTACGAACAGTTCACCCGCGGCTTAGTGGTAAAACATTTTGTTACCAATATCAGTGTTGCCGGTCGGTCAGTTAGCTCTCAGACGACTTCGAATAAGAACTGGCCCTGTCTTGTTATGTGGTCTGTCGGATGGTAATAGTGTCTCAATTACAGCTAATCTTGGGATTACTCTACTACAAGTGGGGTAAGATAGGCTTGGCAACTCGGCGATGACTAGTTATAGAATGCTAATGCAACTCTGACTGCTTTATTTTATGTATAAGCAAATTTACACTACTACGCACTAATGTCTTCTTTATCGCACTTCAGATAATAAAATACTTTCTCAACGTTTTCGTCTTCATTTAATACTTTTTGATGCCGCAATAATTTTGTTCGAAACATTATTATTGCCTCTTAAAAGACCGCCGCAACACTCCCATAGGAATCTTTTTTTAAGTTGTTGCCGCAACAATATGTACTTTATCTGTATCTTATTCTAACTTAATTTCATGTGTGGTATCCAAATGGGAAACGATTTTCATAATTTTATGCACGATTTTTTCTTTTTATTGCTAAGTGATTTCGTGGTAATGGCAATATTGTGTAATTTATGCGAACCTTCGGCTAAAGTCGCTTTGCTAATACTAGACAATTGTCTGGTAAATTGTCTCTTTCCGTAATTAGCAAGTTTTCCAAAAAAATGATTCCAATTTTAGTTTCTATCGTTAAAGTGATGCGCCTTTGATCTCAAATTTTATCTATTTCATGACGATTTTCAGGCATATTTGAGAATCTCTAATTTTTATGTCTCTATTTGGTTCTTCTTATCTGTTACTGTCCTTTTTTTGACGCTCTTTAAATTGTCTCAACTCTCCTCGATAGAAGTGTGCACTAATGTTAGTGGATTTTAATAAGAACAAATCGAAGCCAAAGCCAATCAAATCCCCGCTGTGTTCAGTGACATATTAAGGTCTAATCTCTGGGACAGTCTCTTTAAAGGCGTCTTGCAAAGTCCAAGAGATTAAGACATGATTGGAGTTAAGACACACGGATGTGTCTTGCAACATTTAAATAAAATGACTAGGAATTATGTCTCCTTGACATGTGTGTACTGCATTAATGGTCTTCTGAACAGATGCACAAGAGAGACAGCACGTTGAATAGTTAATTATGTAATGGTCACAGAACATGGCAACGAAAGAATTTATAGATTTCATGAATAAATTTAATTTATAACTTTATGCACAGCTGCAAGCAGAATTTCTTTATTTGCATTTATTTATGCTTTTTCTTCTTATGTTGATTAATTTTTTTAATCAGCAAAGATTTGTTGGATGGATGGAGTTGTTCGGCTCCGCCACACCCTGGGATTCTTTCGAATTCAGGAATGGGAAAAAAAGGAGATTAACAAGGTCTAGTGGCGCTACGGCACTTATTAACTTTTGATAAATGGCTTACAAAGTTCATCGTACAATAAGTGATTTCTACCGTAATGTAAGCCGTTTTTCAAAGTTGTTCTCTGTAAAAACATGTGTTAACTCAGTTCCAGTAATTGCGAGTTGTAATGATCACGTGCTTAATATGCATTAATTTTTCATTATCAGGGATTGACATTTGTTAATAATGAAAACTAAAGCAGCTCTCCATAATGTTGTCCGTGTTGAATTCTAGATGCGAAAATGTGCGCCCACATTTACATTCGTTTCGCCACATATAATAATTCAGCCTATAAAAAAGCCAATTGAAAGTGACACGTGTGAGTACTAGTGGTTTACGTCGCACAATAAATAAATGCACACGTTCAACATATTCATTGTTTGTGATTGTTGTAACACGAAAGTCAAACACAAACACAGTTCTTCTGAATGTCGGACAGTATTTGAAAGATTTATGGTTAATAAGTAACCGAATCGTCTGTAAATATTGACGTAAGTTCTGTTCACCATAACAACTTTAATAAAATTCTTTGAATAATGGCATACATTACACTAAGGATGTACAAGCGTTTAAATAAAACTTCACTTCAACTTATCAAAAATCCAAGTTAAAGCAAAAAAAAAAAAAAAAAAAAAAAAAAATTAATTCTCTCGTTTTGATTTAGGTCAGTTCCGCCATTTATCTTACTTGAGACCAGACAATACTTTCGCTTGCTTTTCAATGCAACAAAAAAAAAACCTACCTTCAACTTTACATTTTCTGTTAGGACTGCTGTTTGAATTATAAACTTCTTAACACAAATCTGATGTAATACATAAAAGCTAGAGCTCCTGTGCTGATAGAAGAAAGCCTGTACGTTTTAATTCTTTGTGGATTGCAATGCAGTCCCTCTTTGCTTCAGTTTTGCTTCTAAAGATGCTTGTTGGAAAATAAATAATGTAAGCATTAGAATTAAAAAGCAAAAAAAAAAAAAACATTTATATGCGATGTGTATTAAAATTTCTTTAACATCACTTTCGCATTCTCTGATTATTATTATTGTTGTTGCTAAATAAAGGAGAAATGCAATTAAGCCAAAGAAATATTCTGCATAGTCACGCAATTAGTGAAATACAAAACAGAAAAAAAGAAAAAACTAATACTGATACTAAAAACAACTACAACAACAACTAAAATGAGACAAGAGAATTGCTTAACCCACATTAATGTATACAAACATTTGGTATATATTTCTCGATTGCAGACAGAAGCAAAATAAATTTTATTCAGATAACATTTACAGCAAAAAACAGTTTGCATTGCATATTTTAAGGCTGAGGCTAAATAGAGCTTATTTTTAGGCTTGTAATTTCAATATCTCGCCAAACTGTTTTTTGATACACTGTCATCCCCATCGACACGTCTATCGGCTTAAGGTAACGCGCTCTAGTATGCGGAGAAAAAATTCTAGATTTTTTAAATCGTCTGCTTGCTTGTTTGCTTTCAATATCAAGCTTTTGAGTTTACTCGATTTTAGAGCTAGAGCTCCCAACATGGAAGGATGAACGTATATTCACTTTGTCCAAATGATTGCTACATCCACACGCAAGGTAGTTTGCACTAAACGCTCTTTCCGCCTTCAAAAATAAAGCTATCGTAAAACCAATGGAAATTCTTGGAAACAAGATGGTATTAACAACGGGCCAAACCGGTCGAAATACACGCCCTACTACACAATCCAAGCCAAGAATATTTGCGTTTTCAAAAACAAAACGACTTTGAATTTTTGGTCACTATTCACATCCTAAAAGATATATCAAAATGAAAATTTTTCTGTCTATTCTATGTGTGATCCCGCACTGCCGCCAAGTCGGTGTTCGCGCATTCAAATCTGGTTGCAGTTTAAGCACATTTGGCCGCAACTATAGTGCATACTGAGTTGATAAAGGCCGAACACCTACTAAACACCTACTAAACTTGTGGGGCGCGCCCCCCTAGAGTTGCGAGGGGGGCATGTAGCTGTTTCCAAAATATCATTTTCAAATACAAACCAAAAAAGTCAAATAGGCGTCAAAAAAATGAATCAGCAGTATACGTAATCCACAATCCTCGCCGCGGATTTTTGGTCTACAAATGCTAAAACATGCAATCATCTCGCTTTCGCGTATTAACTACATATTATACATATTTTGTAGCCCATTAAATAAATTATAATATTAGTTGAGAATTTATGAAATTTGATTTTTAGATAAACTAACGGGACGCAACAATTTGTTTTTTAAGAGGGGCGCATTAATTTTTTTTTTAAAAACGGGGGCGCCGGTACTAAATGGTTGGAAACCACTGTACTAAACTGTGACGACTCCAGATCTCTTTGCACGCCTTCCCGTTTCTTTGTGACCATCACCGTGTTACAGATGCGTAGGACATTCGATAATTAATTAGTTGTATTAAAAGAAAGAAATTATCTGCACGAAAATGGAAAAATTGCTCGCACTTACTCGGCATAGAGTATTCAAGTTTAATTGTTTTGTGTTTTTTTTTTTTTTTTTAAGAAAATGTGGTGGGTATAAAAGATATGGCCACAGCGGAAGATAATTTTATTTCTTGTTTTTTTTTTTTTTTTATTCGGTCAGTCCCACAATCACAATTATAAATAAAGAAGGGAGTTAAAAGGGAATAGTGTGTATGTATGTTCGACTTGAAACAGAAACTTCAGGAAAAGTCGGAGAGGCCACGACAGGTAGGTAGGTTGTTAAAAAGAATAGATGCGGTCATTTGTTGTACGGTATCCGGTATATATGGCAACTGCAAGGAGTAATTATGAATACAAACATAATATTCAAATGTTCAGCTTCTCGTTTGAAAACGTTCATCTTATAAAACCATGAAAATATTTCCGTCCAGGAGACGTCAGTTACTTTGCTACTTACGACAGTACGAAAGCGTTATGAATCACAGAATTTAATTAAATAATTTTTAATCAATATTTATCTTCTTCTTTCTTCCGTTGGAAGCGATTCACCTATGGTACGTAAGAAAGTTATTTTCGCTTTGTACCAAATTACGCCAAAATTCACTGAAGTATGCAGATAGAGATAAAAAGGGAGACCGATGACTAGCGGGTGTATAGTCAAGTGTTATGCCCTTGCCGACTGGACACTAACTACAACTGCGAGCAAACCAAACTGTACCGCACTTGGGATTGGAATCTGCAAAGAATGAGTTCGTAGCTTCGATTCTTGGCTGCCAGGCTTTTACTGGATTATCACTTCTGAAGAGAACTTTCGCCAAATGTGCGAACAAATTCGCTATCTACGAAAAAAGTGTATCAAGTTTCGCCGTTCTCCTCTCTCTACGCAGACTAGATGGTATTCAGTGGACTAGATTGCTTCATACAAACGTACTATATGCAGCTAACCGGAATTTTGTTTGCTAACTCCGGATTTTCTGGTCATTAAATTCTTGATAGGGATAATCAATGAAAGAGAATTTGAATAACTTGTAAGATGTTAAGTCTCCTCAGGAATTCAAAAACTGTTTACAAATGCACCAAATAGTAATTGAGTCCTTATTGCATGAACAAACAAACAATTCTCGTTAAACGATACTACGATTTTTTCTCTATTTACTCACTAACCGCCTTTGTTTGTTTTCAATTTTCTATTATAACATCATTTTAATTACCAAGCGACCATTCAGTGAGTGTAATAAGTTTACCGCATAAGTATATCAAGCATCAATAGTTGTGAGTTATATGAGAAGTTTTTTTGTACTCAATTTATGACCTTTTTTCTTTGATATCATTTGAGAAAGGATACCTTTAACTAAGAACTCAAAACGACATATCGCGTATGCATTTCAAAAGCAAGAGGTATTATCCTGGCTCATCTGGAATAGAAGTTTCTACAGGGACCACAGTGAGACGGCCATTTGTGCAATGATTTACGGCACTAGGAGGCAAGTTTGCTTCCTTTCCGCTCTATTAGTAGACTGTTTAACGAAGCATGGTTGTTCTCAAGAAGAAAGTGGATATCGCTACATTTGAGTACATGACAAAACCGTTTGCTCGAAGAAAATTGCTTAGTAGATGGACGTACGGATGAAAATAAGCTGCATCATCCATTTTAGAGTTTCCGATGCAGGTTGTAACCGTCTTGTGATCTAGCTTGATGGTATTTCTACACTTGGTGTTCCGATATATACAAGCATGCTTCGCGAGCATTTTAGCCGAGATTCCTAGCACTCTTGTAAGAGAACTGAAGTCGGTTTACGGTTCTCATTGTTGAGTTAGACCACATGTACGACGCAACACAAAATTGCTGTCAACATGTTTTGGTTTGACAGTGCATTGAACATGGAGTAAAATTCATATATTAATTGCATATGACATCGGATACCATCGACACACTGCTCGTAGAAAGTCGTTGGGTAACGAGTAACTAGTAACTTAAAATTGAAAATTATGCTGAAATTATGCCTCGTCGATGACGAGGACTGTAAGCCGGCCTATGTTTAGACGGATTCTCAACGGAAATCAATCGTTTCTCGTTTGTATTTCCTCTGTCGGCTTATACGTTACAACGCCATTTGTATAATCAAATTTCAATTTTGAAAGAGTTACCAGATATTACTAGAAACAAGGGGGAAGAACGACTTCAAAAGAGCGCAAATTTATTTCAGCTGCCACACTTAAAGGAGTTCCTTATTTCTATTCACAACTTCTAGACTTTTTCCATCATACTTTTATTCAATTGAATTTAAACTTTAGTCTGTTCTTTTTCTATATTTTCTTTTTTACATACAATTGATTTCCAATCAATCTCTTTGCAATTCGTTATTTATTTATTTAGTGTTTTATTCGAAACTTTTAACATAATTACGAATATATTTTTATGAACTATGGATTCATAATATATGCACTTCGTAAATATATATAAATTAAATTGTGTATAATGTAATATAAACAAATGTTTGTTTACGTATTTAAACACAATGCTATTGTAAGGGTTATTAAAATGTTTTTCGGAATAAATCTGATTAAAAACTAATATGAACAACAAAAACATTTTTTTTTTTTTTTTTTTGGAACATTGACCAAATATAAATAAATATAAGTCTTTATAACACATATAAATAAATTATTCATTAATCAAAAATGAAAATTTGAAACTCTTCGACTCCGAATGGTGCCAGTTTACTAGTTACATCAATCCCTTTACAACGCATTAGTGTTCTTAATTAGAAAAATTTCCTTTTACTCGATTTATTCAAATCGCTTCGTTCGTTTCTCACTTTCTGCCAGAGGTAAGGCACCATAACGGCATAAAAATTCCAGTAAAGAGATGATAATTATCTCCCATAGGCCTCTAGACCCAAGCATAAGCTTCGAACTTCTGCGTTCATTTAAAGACGAGAGAAATCAAAATATGGAAAGTCCAAGTTATTGGCGTTACTAACTTGCAGTCTGTAGCAGATGATGATCTAAAATTTCGTCGTTATCGTCCTTCTGTGTATGTCGGCATTCTTTTAGCCAGCATTTCTGTGGTTTCTGTGTAATAAGATCGTTCCATGCCCCAGGGCTATTTTCGCTTGCGATAAGATGAAAGGGCAATGCGTGGTATTGCTTAACTAAGGTTGCAGGCTATTAAATTAAGTTTTAAAAAGAAAATAAAAAGAGAAAGTGAATCTAACGATTATATTTTCCGTAGTTAAGTTTTCATTGTTTCACTCTGCTCACGTTCATACGCTTGTAAAGTACATTAAACGTGAAATGCCTTTGCCGTTAACAACGGAATGATAAAAAACATTTTTATTAATTTATGCAAATGAAATATATGCATGCACCCATATTCCAAAAAAAAAAAAAAAAAAAAAGAACGAAATATATGCATACAAAAATGACAAAAACGAAGTCCATTATTAAGCTTTGGAATTAAAGAGTGCAAAATGTTTGTATATGTATGGCAAGTTAAGCGGGCTTTTTTCTTCTCGCTGTACGCCAGAGTCAATAAAAGGAAATCAAGTGCAAAAAACCACATGTCCATAAAATATTTACATGTGTACCTACGTATGCAGGAGTACGTGTATGTATGAAAATAAAATAATTGCAAATAAAACTTCTGAAAAAATTGTCAACAATTGACAGCATGAACTGTAAAAGCAAAAGTATTAAGGTTGAAAACGACTATTTGGATCCAGCTCAGAACTGTTCAATCAAATGCGAAATCAAAAACGAGTACAATCATCGGCTTTCATACTTTGAAAAAGGAAAAGTTGAGAAAATATTGATGAGTGTGTTATGTGCTAGACTTAGACAGTTAGTAGTTGGTTAGTGGCTGTGTAAATATAAGTTCAAGTTAACCCCTCTTTAAGCGATCTTCAGTGGGTAGTTATAGAACACATTCAGGACATTGCTTTGAAAAGCTTTAATGCTTAGTTATCATTCTCTAAAGAATACTCCTTCTCAGTAGTAAACTGATGTTGAGCAAAGAGACCGACCGACCAGGGGGATTCTGGATGGCTCATTTCTTTAATAGCTTACCAAATCGGACTTTCCTTAATTGCTTTAGTTATAAATGGGATATGTAAGTCCTAGTATATGCTCGCATTGGTTATATACCAAGATTTTGGGCTCAACATTAGCGTTGTAAGGAAATACTTAACTATTAATTAATATTAAAATTGTGCCTACAATTTGAGGATAACAGGCACCATTATACGTTTGTATTTAATTTTATTTGACTAAGCGCTTATGTGATGTTCTAAGTGGATTCTTGAATACTTTCTAGTTTTCTGCGATACTACAACGCTATGGACATTTAGTTTAGCACTTCCGAGCATGAAAGTAACGTCCACCAATTTTGGAGGATTATCGCTTGATTTTCATTTTTCAACCCCTTTTTCCAGGACGTTTTCAGTTTATGTTAACGCAATAGTGAGGTTTGTATGGGTCCTTATGTTGTATTACGTTCCAACGTCTACCGTCTACAACAGACAAATGCCTGCTTGAGAGACGCCTGAGGAAATATTTGCGGATTACAAAGGGACGAAAACTGTGATAATATTCCAGCAAAGCCTGTAAACTAGGTGGAAATTTATGATGACTTTGCGGCGTACTTTGTCGAATACGCGAATATGAACGTGACTGCCAAATATCGAGCTTATAGTCTCTTTTTCCAATACAATTCGACGGATTGACTCCAAATCCAAATGAAGTGGAATTATATGACTTCAATATCGCGAGTAACTTTGCTGAGTAGTGTTCTTTTAAACAACTTGGTAGATGATCGGCAGTAAACTTAAGGGTCCTGTACGATTCTACCAGAGTTTTAGCTTTTCCTTTCTGGTTTAGGTGCCATAATAAAGAACACATGTACGTATGAAAAACATATTAATATACAGCAAAACGGAGGAAAACGGAAACGGAAGTTATATATAGAAGCAATTTTACGCTTATATATGTGCATGGATGCTGTCAATGTAGGATATGCACGTACGTATATATACGTATAATATTTTTATCAAAAGAAGGCGAGAAAGGCAATGAAATAAAATGCAGATAAAATCAATATAACAAATTCGATGTGACTCCCTTAAAAATAAAATATTTTTTCAAATTGGTTACGCCATGTTATGGAAGGAGAGTTACTGCTGTTATTTGAAATATGGCAGTTCAGCTTTTGTTAAGCAATTCCAGATTTGAAGCCTACTGTAGCTGGTGAGGAAAAGCTACATGAAATAATGTGAAAAATCTCGCTACATAAGCAAAGGTTATACATATATATATATATATATGTATAGTGCTTTAGGACTAATCATAAAAAATCATAAAGTCTTAGATATAAAATCCATTAAAGAAAATCTTTTATATCTCACGTTCGATAAAATGAGTCTACATGAAAATTGGGCCGATTTTGTAAGAAACCAAATACTAAAAATTGTAAAACCAAATACACTTTCGCGACAGGCGAAAAAGTTAACCTCAATTTACAGCAAATTGCGCGGAAAAATGAGTTAACACAAAAGTATTGCAATGAAGTTGGATACGGGTAACTTGCTTGTGAAAGGATATTTACATAAGCAGAATAACCCATTTGCTCTGACTCAATTTGTCTTGCGGAACTATTCTGTTTAGATACCCTTTTAAAAACAAGTTACGAGACCATAACTTTATCGGGACCTTTTTTTTTGTTAACCCACCTTCGCCGGCTGCCAGCTGCAGGCTGCATGACGCGGATAAAGCATCATGAATGCGTAATCGATTTTGCTTTTCTTAGAAATGCGAGTAGTTTTCATGAAAACTAAAATCCACACATATGGGATTTTCGTAGCAATATATTTATGTTATGTTCTAATATTATTATTACTTTTTAATACATCCTCAACTTCATGAGATAGATACGCACGTAATTCAAGCACTCTTAATCATCCTTCTACACAAGGGGCTTTGAGAGCTGCTCGTCATCCACAAAGAGATACCAGTTTCTGTGCATGAATTTCGCGCACTTAAAATCTAAAGCAATGCCAGCCTAAATGGATATTTAGATCGGTAAATTAACTGTTGTAACGACTCAAGCATATTTTAAATACTGGCCAGGAAGTCCAATTTTTTGTTATCAATTTTAATAAAGTAAAAAAATGGGGTATACATACATCTCCCCTCGCATTTGCAACAGTTGGAATAAAAAGTCCAGATCTACACAATTTGAAGGACTTAACCGGGGATCAGCGATAAAGACGCTCAGAATATATTCTGGAAATGGAACAAGTTCATTAAAAGAAATGATCATAATGAGATAATGATAATTATCGATAAAATGCCATCTTTTTATCCGCGAGCAATTTATAGTTAGAACAGTTCCGGTTCTGTAACATATCAGAATGAATGCGTTAGTTATTGATGGTAATTTTTTTTTTTTTTAAATTTTGAAAATGATGCAAGTCCACCTAATTCATCCGAATCTCAATCGTGTATTGCAAGCGGAGTAGGCTTCCGCACTTTTCCTAAGGAGCTAATATGCAGGTTTGGGATGGAACTGTAACATCCAGAGCATAACAAGAGGTAGCATCTTACTATTTGAGGAGCTTACAGAATTCATTCTCCCAAAAGTGCATTATAGCTGATAGTGATGTGTGCACTACCCATAACAAACGCATAAAGTTGGCCTTATTGTGGTTGAAAATTGTCCAGTCTAGTGGTAATGAAATAAAAAAGTAAATAAGTGATCACAATTTTTATTGTCAGGGGACATTCATTCTTACCGAACGATCGCGATTTTGTATTGATTGGAATGAGAAACGAATTCTTTATATATCCTCCAGAATTATCATAAGATCGTAGTATCAAGCAAATAATTATACAAAATTTGATAGCATTTTCCTTTTATTGTTAAAGAGGGTCACGGCCTGCCCTTAAAGACCCTTCACCAATTTGCTCAATACAGTTGTTTGAATAACGGCTTTTCAAAAGGGGGGGTTGTAGGTAAACAGTGGAAAAAAGTGGTCCGACTTGAAATATTTTCAAAGCGTATGTCCTTGACTCAAGCCACGTGACTGTATCAAATTTGACCAAAATATTTCAAAAATTAGCACTTCTAAGTTGAACAACATAATACAAGACGGACTGACGTGAGCTTAACTCTATATGATAATAGGTGAGTCTATCTCAAACCCCTCTGGGTGTTACAGGCTTAATACATCCTTGTACAAGAAGTGCTGTAGCAACTGAAATGTTATCAAACAAAAACCATGTCTAGTGGTGCTTACCAATATTGAACCGCAAATCTTTAAATCTCCCGCAATAACGAAAAATTGACTTGCCCCACCATCAAAGTAAACGGCTCATATATCAACTGTACCTTAAAGTGTATAAAAATAGTCTTTTGTACATGATAATCTCCGACCGATTAGCATCTTACTCTGCCTTTCCAAAGTCACGAAGTGTATCATGAAGGAACAACTTGCTCAGTCCGGCTTTCGGTATGGACGTTGAACCTCGAAACTTTTAATTTCCCTCGCTGAGTCCATTAAGAACAACATCAATGATGGTATGCGCTGTGTTCTTGTCACCCTGGGTCTAACAAAAGCATTCGAGAGAATCGCATACACTAAGCTTATTACAAAATTGTAAACTAAACTGAACTTTTCGCGAAGTGGTCATAAGCTTATTTGGTCGTATATTTCGGATCGTAAGCAGTTTGTTTGTGTGGATAACTCTAACAGATGGTATCCTTCTGCTTTATAGAGGTAATGCCAATAATTTTCACTCTGTTCAAAAACAACGAGTATTTAGTAGTTGTTAACTAGTGGCTGATAGATAATCTGCTTTGCGTTAACTCAAATTGGACTAAAGCGTTATTGATCTTGTAGATTGAATGCAATGTCTTGGGGTAACACTTGATCGCAAATCCATCTTTAGCTCCCACAGTGAAAATGTCTCTGCTAAAGTTTGTCTCACCCTCCGAAAGCAATACAATCTGAATCTAAATCAACCTCTACAGGTTAAACGTGCCATTGCGCATACGCTCCTCATGAAGCATGTAAACTTTTGTATTGAAATCTTTTCTTAGTGTCCAAGGGATGACTTTGATGGTTTTCAAAGTATTGTTAACCGTCCAATACGTTTTGTTTATAACGTCAAATTTAGAGACCACATCTCCCTCCCCCTTCTCCCATTCTTTCTTAAAATTCTCCTTCCCAGATTATTTAAAGTTCAGGTTGCTTATCTACAACTGCAGATCTCTAGATTGAATAGAAACTCTTTCATATTAATACCACGTGTTTCTAACTCATCAGCCGAATGATCTTTAGCGGATCATACTGCTAGCTATTGGAATGCGTTACCACTCCGTCTGAAATCCTTCGATGATTCCTTGAATGCGCTTAGAAGAAAGTTGACTGCGCTACTGTGCTCATAATGTATATTTTGTTGCTGGTACGGAGCAAGATTGTGTTTGCAGCCACCTATCTGGTTTGTACAGTCGCTTATGTTGTAGTTGCTTTTTGCACAAGAAATTTATCTATGTAAGTAAGTAATAGGCCTACGGCTTTATAGTTAGAAATGAAAATGAAACGAAATGAAAAATAATTCCATTCCTTGAAAATATGTTGCGAAGACAATTCCATTAGCAGATATGCTATTCGTGTATATAAATCGTTGAAATAGTAGCTACACAAAATTTCTCTTACTTTTTATACCCACCACTGTAAGAGGTACACCCATTTTGTTTTTTTACGTAATGTATGTAACATCCAAAAGGAAGCTTCAGACGCCTTATAAAGTATATATATTCCTGATCAGCGTGAAGTTTTGAGTTGATTTACCCATGTCTGTCCGTCTGGTTATCTGTGTTATCCAAGTGCTTGCGTGTCCTTGCGGTGTGTGTTGTTGGATCTCTTCTCGTCGCAAAAATGAAGATTTCGTTTTTAAATTTGGTAGAAACGTTGGAAGTTTCTGCACGCAGGTTGGTATTGAAAATGGGCCACATTCGTCAGATCAGAAGCCCGCAGTAGAGCATAAACCGAAGGCTTATCAGTTTTTCTTAACAAAAATCTTTGGATTTTTGCTCGTTATTCGGAAATTATTGAAGGCTGAAATTTTCCACAATTACTTTACTAGACACTCTAATTTCTAGGTCCAGCCATTAAATTTGATTTTTTTCACTTTTTTGAGCTTCAATGCTTATTTATGATAAGGCAGGCAAGACGGAACGTTTAAAACTATTTTACACACTCCTCGATATGAATCAGAGGAATATGATCGATAGGCCGATTAATTTTTTCTTAATGATACCAGCGATATGAGTATCGAATAAAAGAACTTGGAGAGTAGATTGCGAAAAGCATAGAGGTGGGTATGCGAAATTCGTCCCCCGACGAATATAATTTTCTTACTTGTTTTTAGTTATCATCGTAGAACTTTACAACCATTGCCTTTCTCTCGTTGGCCTTGCTTTTCATTGGGAAAAACATAAGCAATCATAATTTTTCAAATAATCAGAGTAAACATGTCTAGCTAAATAAAGCAAATAGAGCTACATGACCGTTGTTGATTATCATCACTCATAAATAAAGCATTTTCGTACATGCATAAATTTAATGCCCACATCTATGGGGATAAAAACTGCAAGCTATAAATGAACTGCGTGAACTGAATTGTATAACAATTTGACGAAGCATATTTTTAGGGATTAAATACACATATCATATCATGCATACGAGTTTGCCTCAATCACGGATAAAGCTATGAAATGTAATGAAACATTTCACATCCATTTACGTAAATATTCAAAAGTATGACGTTATTAATTAATAACTAACCATAAAGTGATAAAAAATTTACAGCGATAAGGTTTTATAGATATTTAAAAAAGCGCGAGTCGGAGATGCTTTTTTATATATCGACGTACATTTACCCCTACATTGGGAAAATGAAATTACGTTGGGGCAAAAACGTTTTGCACCTCAGGTTGTTATGCAATTGGAAGAGCGGCAACGCGTGCATAAGGTAATAATAAAAGCACTGAATCCTTGACAAGGTACACCTTGAGTTAAATTCAGTTTACAGTACAATATTATTAGAGGTAGTGTTAAAATTTTTTCATTTAGCTTCTCCGGGGTCGCAGAAAAACAACTTTCTTAAGGCGAACTTTAGATTCTGCATATCAATTGTTTAGACGGACTGCAACCTGCGAGTCTTTTTGGATTTTACAATTTATATTATGCTTTACAATAGTCATAGAATAAATTAATAACACAGAACCCGCCTAAACACCGCGTGCTTACCCCGAAAATGTTTCTCTAATAGATTGATAAAATTTCGAATTTCAGTTAACCCGCACATTTGAATTCCTCTTAAACTTCAATGTTAAATCCGTCGATGATTTCGCAAATACATTTGATAAGGTGTATTTGTATTTGTTGTCCCGAGGGGGACTAACAATTTCATTGCAACACATTTGATTTGTATGTGCGCGGAACTACAGATAAGAGTTAGTATTTTATTCTTGTTTTGTTGTTATTTTTAGTGTTGTAAAATAATAAATCGCTTGAAAATCCTATTCGTATATACATACACATGTGCATATGCAAAGTGAGATAGAAAAACCATCGGGGAAAGCAGGAACGTATGATAAAGTGGATAAAGAAGGAAAACGACATGATAGCAAAAGTACTATTCACAGAGATAGCTTAGCTTCTACGTTAATAAATGGATTTTTATTTACTCCCCCCTGTGGCTTTCGAAAATATTGTGACAAGCTATTTAAACAAATTTTGTTTGTCTACTAATTTAGTAATTTATATATTGATATGATATGGATTCTAGTGCATCGACATTCGTGCAAGCAAGTATAGACACATGTGCAGTACATGAAACTTTATTTTGTTTTGTATTAGTATGCGTTGTAGCTTAATGTCTGATTATGATTATTTTGTCTTTGTTTTTCATATTTGTTGCCTTTGTTATTGTTCTTGTTGTTGTTGTTGTTGTTGTTGTTGTTGTTGTTGTTGTTGTTGTTGTTGTTATTGTTTATTTGTAGTTATTTTTAACTAAATAGTCAGGTTATGACACCTTTGTTTCCTGCATGTAGTCCATTACTTAGCCTGCAACAAAGCGAAACATATAATTACGTCCTTACACTTCGCACATGAACATAAAATCTACAATACACGCTCTCTCTTATACATTGCAGGTTTGTGTAAACATAATATTTGCCCTTTTTTGTTTGCAAAATTTTAAATATTAAATAGTCGATAAATTGTAGTTTTCCTTGTTTTATTAAAATATTTATTTTCTGTTTTTGTTTTTTTCTCTCTTTTTTTTTTTTTTGATTGTTATACGCTTTAGCTTATTTCTACATATATGTGTACATGAATATATGTATTTAAATTAAAATAAATTAATATATGGCATTTACAACAATTTATATTTACCAACAAGCAACCTTTACACAGACACTTTGCACATTTGGACAGTAGAGCAAATGTACGAGCAATGTGTACGGCATTGTAATAATAAATAAAAAATCCGCACCCTTGGAATTCATATTAAATACTGAACACAGAAATATGAGAGAGCGAGAGAGACAGATCGAGAAAGGGAAGAAGGGGAGAGAGAAGGGTTGATGGATAGCAAGAGATCGTTTCCGTATTAAATCGAATAGTTGATAATGTACCTTTTAAGGCTCGAAAACGAAGGAAAGTTAACTCAAAACAAGTAAAAGCTATCTAGTGAGTTACAGCCCACCATGGAATACCCTATACCATTTCGCTTACTCCATTCATTCATATGACTTTTGAAATGTTATATGAGAAGTGGTCGAAAGCGTTTGTCCTTGGACCAAAAAATGTCAGTGTATCAAATTTTATGGAAATATCGCAAAAAATTCGACCTGTACGTTGTACGCAAGCTTAAATCAATCAGCATAATAAAAAAATGTATCCGTCTCAAGTCGTTCTGGATGGTGCATAAATTCGCACAAACTTTATATGCCCTTGCACCACACCTGGTATAGAGTATAGAGTACTACTGATTTTAAAAAGTGGACCGTCAGATATGTAAAAATAAAAATTTGGCAAGACAACGCAGCATTGAATTCCCATCACAACTTGAGCTGATCGTTGTATACACGCTTCAATGAGATAAGAAAGTTAGTAAATCGTTTGCTTCGAATATGCGAAAATACATATGTGCGTTAAATGTTTCTGTATGCCTAGTGGAATACGTTTGATACACAACAGCACATTTATGCAATTATGTTTGTTATTATTTACAGTTAAAATATCTGAATCATTATAATGCAACATTGTAGTCACATATGTATTATGCAAGCAAATGCAATTAAAATACGTCTGTTTATAAGTTGAATGAAAGGTGCCTACGAAGCGCCTCAAGCGCCAATTAAAAGTAAATAACGCTTTTCCCGCACACATGTGTTTACTTCGTTTGCGTTTTTCCGCTATGAAAAGCCTGCAAGTACTTATCAGCATCAAACCGAAAAATTTGTTCGAAAGTGCGTGGTCCCAAAAAAATATTATTGCACTGAATTGCAAGCGTGCGGTAAACTAGGTGGTAACTAATGACGGCGCATACGTATGGCGTCGATTGAAATTAATTGTTGGGCAATGTCCTAACCCTCCATGTTTAATGTGCGCTTTCAGTGATCCTTTGTATTGCTGCGTGCTTCCATGAAGATAGAATTTACTTTCACTTCATAACTGTCAATAAGGGCGTGTAAAAAAAAATTCTTAACACCTAACACTTTGGGGTTAATTTCTTTGCGTTTTGTGCTAAAATGCCCAGTTTGGATTAATATATGGAAAAATACACAAAAAAATTTATGTTTACGGTTTTGTAGTTGGTTAGCAAAACGAAGCAGAAAAATACCTTTTGCTAACCGCCATAGTTCGGTTTTCGGTAGTAGCCGAACTGTTACGGATAAGAAAGGACAAATTAGAATGACCCGATACGTCTTCATGACAAGCAAGAAATGAAATGGTAATGGTGCTGAAATAATTAAAGCAAATTTGAAAATTCAAACAACCAGCACGCATAAGAAGATTTCTTTAAAGGATGGGGAAGAAAGTAATGTAGCAAGTGGCGCAGAATGATAAGGGAACGTAAACCTCTGCTAATTTTTGTAACAGAGCAAATATCAAACACGCTCATTAACTGCTTATTCTATATGAAGGAAAGATTCCCATAACAAAAATTCAACACTATACCGAAAAAAATTATTCGGCCAGGGTACTCGCCATATCCACTGGCATCGTATTATTCCACAATGCCAATTTGGATTGACGTAAAGCCATGAGCAATTGAGTGACTTCAACGCATTTCAGCTTTGCACGGAAAGCATTCAAAACAAGAGTGTATTGCGCAGCACTTGCTATATAAAAGTTACTCCAAATTGTCAGCCATGACAATTTTATCTACACGCTTGGTTAGAAAATTATCTTACCGTTCGCTCTTTTGGAATACGTTCTAATGAGTGTATGCCTGCCGCTAATCAATTGAGCGTTATTTTTACCCTTGGAAGGGAAACTTGTGTTCTAGTAACACACACACACATCAATTACGTAGGAATCCCCTCTTAGATCCACGACATAAATGCTAAGTTAACATAAATAACATTAAAAGTGAACGATCAGTGATGGCTGTTACACTCAAATTCTAGCCAAGGGTGTTAAGTTATATTTAAATATAACTAGCAAAGACACAAACCACGTTTTTTTTACAGAACTCTGTTACGCCCTTAACAGAATGGTAGAAAACGAAGTCTCAGAGGGATTTAAGTCAAAATTCATTTAAAATACAACTTTTGGAAAAATTTTTTTACAAAACATAATAAACAAAACATGTATTTATGTAAATTAATTAATATTTGTAAAGTCAGCATTTTTACACTATGCCATAAATGATGTTGATAAAGCGAAAGTTTGCTTAGCTACTGTGGGCAAAACACGCTCTGTGAAAAAATGAAACTGGCACAGCATGAACCCTCTATTAATAGCCCTTCCAACGATGTACAGGTTATATTAAGTTTTGCCGGGAGAATTTTTTTATGGGACTTTGAAAATTGCCATACTTAACATAATACAGTCTAACATATAAGCAATTTTGACTTAAATCCCTCCGAGACTTCGTTTACTACCATTCTGTTAAGGGCTTAAGAGAGTTCTGTAAAAAAAAATTGGTTTGTGTCTTTGCTAGTTATATTTAAATACAACTTCACACCCTTATTCTAGCCTTAATTTTCTTAATAAAGAACTCCTTTGAAACGCTGTTGTTAAGCCAACGTCGTTCTAAGAAGACAAAGAGGGCAATCGAATAGTCTGTATGAGTAACTGAGTAGGTAAAAATCGTGACCACATAGTCACTGTTCGCGGATTCAACTCTCAGCGCGGTAGAGTTTACTTTGGCCGTAACAATAGCGAATGCCTAGTCGGGAAAGGCATAACACATATCGATTGGGTTCACATCCACTAGCCTGCAACCACCATCGCCCTGTTTCTTTCTTTCTTTCTCTTTTCTCATTTCTATCTAAAAGTCAGCGGGTTACGCGAAGAGAAGAGGCGTTCTGTGCGATTGGTGATATTAGAAAAAGAAAGAAAAAAACAAGTAAAAAATTGAAATTCGGTCGGAACTGAAACTTTTATATCCACCCACCGCTATCCTAAAAAAGACAAAACATGTAAAAGAAGTAAATTTTCATGCTCTATAAAAAAGGTGTGGGCGCAGCTGATTTATTCTATTTTCAAAATAAAAGTGACCGCTGTGAGCGCATGTGAGCGTTGTAGGCGTGCCCTTTGGAAAGTTTAGGTCAATTCGAAATTCTTTTGTAAATTTATAGGGAATAGCAAAGTTGCGCAAACAGACAGATGGACAGACGAACGAAACTGACCAAGAATTTGTATACTTTATGGGTTTTTGAAGCTTGTTTCTGCGCGTTATAAAGGTATTGAAAAAACAATTAAATTTTGATACACTATAATATTGGGTAGGCGTGGTCAATTTTTTTTCATTTTTGCGCACAAGTTCTACAGCATCATACCCATAAAATACGCTTTTAAACTTTTGTAAATTTATTTGCTATAGTTTATGAGTAATGAGCAAAGAACCATTTTTTCATTCCTTTTGCAAAACAGAAGTGTTCTCCGTTTACGTGGTACTGTGGGCGTGTCGTTCAACCGATTTAGTCCATTTCCAGCACCAACCTGCGAGCAACGTTCCTGCCAAATTTAAAATCAATAGCTTCATTTTTGCGATTAGGAGAATGTTGACAGCAGACATTACACAGACGGACAGTCGGACAACCTTAGAGACGGACATGTTTAAGTCGATTTAGGGTTTGATATTAATCAAGCATATATATACTTTGTGGAGTGCGTGACTTCACGGCCATGGGTATGGGATGGAAAGCCGTTAAAAGTCGAACGAATCTTTTCGGAGAAATTTCTCCTCACTTAAATTAAACGTTAAAGCTATAAACCCACAAGTGTAAATTTAAAATACAGATCACGATTTTGAATAAATCTAATCTAAATACAAAATTTAATATGAAAAAGTTGTACATAATATATAAAAACAAAACCATAATATAACATAAGTAAAATAACAAAAAATTTTTTTAATAAAGCCCAGGCTACGTCAAAATATCGCACATATGAACAAAGATAAATTCTTAGTTTGGAAAGTTTTTAAGGACATTTTGGCATATATTGTTCATGCCAGCGGATAAGTAAAGTGGAAACTAAAAATGTTATGTTATTCAAGGAAATGGGGAAGGATGAGGTATGAGCGATAAAGTATACGAGGGATTCATAAATGAAAAGATAAAGCAAAGTTTCTTTTATAGATAAAATCTGACACATTACATCATCACTAATTTTATATTCATATGAAGTCATGTGTGTATACGTATGTCTGCTTAACTGCATTCTATTGTCATTTACTCATTCATTTAGTTGATGTGATCTGATGCGAAGTTTTTGCGTTGTTTTAAATTCATCGTCTGGAAGGAACTTTATTTCTTCTTTCTGGCTTCATTTTTAAGGTTTTCGTACAGTTTTTACATATGCAACTGTTTTTATTGTTACTTTAGCTTTAGTAAAAAGAAAAGTTTATATAGCTGCTGATGCAGGTGATAACTAAAAGCAGAGAAAAGATGTTTGACGTATTAACTTAATCTACAATTTAGTTGTGAGACTAATAAACTTAAATATAAAAAAATGTAAATAAACAGATTAACGAATCAAAGTTGTTCAGCGAGCGCGCTGTCACAGCCATAAGCTGAAACTGCTTCCTCATATCTTTCCAAATGCTATTCTTGTTACAACTATTCCAACTACAAGCACTATTATTATTGCTATTGTTACTCTATTACTAATCCCTCGTCTTTTACCTGCTATTGCTATTGTTGCTAGTGCTAAAGCTCTCGTTTCTGTTATTGCAGGCGCAAGCATCTTTGCTATTATTGTATAGTCTTTACTTCGTATTTACTGCTAAGCATAGAAAAATGTAGTAAGAAATTTTTGAAATCTTTCCTCAAGTTTTTCTCAAGTTAAGTAAATTTTTAATTAATTTTCCATGATGTGCCATTCAATAACGTCTTCGTACCTCGTAGTTAATAAGCGTGTTTCGTAAAACTAAAGAAAAAAAAATAAAAAACAAAAATTGCACCACAATTTTCTGAAAAATTATTATTAACTGGAAAATTAGAATCTTTCCTCGAGCAGAGAAAAGAGAAAGGGCAAGAAAAGTGTCGTAAACATATTCCGCTTTGTAATTTTTATACGCTTACATTTCGTGCTCATTCGTCTGTTCCTGTTTATAGACTAGATATCTCTTCTTGTTTGTTTTCATAGCTGGTTACGTAAGTGTTATGCTTTGCTTTCCCAAAACTGCTGAACCAACCGAAAAGTTCACAGTTTTACTTTTTGCGTCTGTACATGTCTCCGTCATGCGCTTCACTTAGTTACAAGGTTACATATATGTATGTATTCGTTATTTTACAATAATAGTTGTTTTCATATGAACAGCATAACGAACGTTCTTCTTAATTTTTTAAAAAATTTTTTTCATGTGTGTGTACATTTTTCTGAAGCAAAACAAAACATTTGTTAAGTGACTCGAAACACACTTGTATACCAAAAATATGTGCTTAACATACATATAATGCCACATATATATATATATTCATATATATATACGCATTTATAAATATATATATATATATATATATATATAAATGACAAATATTTCTACACATTTGTTCGTATTATTTATAAGAGAAATGTTTTCACAGTTTCTCCCTTTTTCAAGTAAACATTTTCGCTTGTATGTGTACTCATTCATTCATAACATTTAATAGTCCTCTTCAGATGAGTTGGTACGATTCCGGTTGACTGTGCCTGCCATAGTTTACTTTCTTTTTGCCCATATATATATATATATATATATATATATATATAACATATATAATTCCTAACTTATTTCTCTGACTCTCATAAATCCAAATATGAAGTTTTCTTTTTCTCTCTCATTCACTTTAGTGTTGTTCAGCACATTATTTTTCCTTTTGAAACTATATTCTTTTGCAACTACATAAGTAACGGACATTTACGTAAGTTTTTCTTTTCTTTTTTTTTTTTCTTTTAGTTGTATTTTCTTTCTATCTGATACCACAAAATTTTTCCAACTTTATTCACTTTTAAGAATATTTTTTTACCTCCGAAGGACAATTCGTTTCGAGACACATTCATATTGCTTAAGCGGATTAGAGGATCGTTTTATCGCAAAGAAGGTCTAACTGATATGCTTTTTAATACTTTGAGCAGGAGAGAACAACTTCTATAATCGCAATAAGGTGGCTTGATATTCCATTAGCAATTTTCATTTAGGCATATTGATCGACTTTAAAAAATATTCAAGAGTCAAATGTGAAATAAAAGGCCTATTGGCATTAACGCATTCAAAATTCGATATTCTCTTACTTCTCTAGCTATTGTGTTCGTCTATTTACGAAATCGATTTAGTTATTAGATTTTTTTCAGGTCTTATCACCTATTCCAACATGAATTGAATGAGCTGAACATCTTGTGCTACTCGAGAATGTTCGCAAAGGATGACTTTTTAATTTCCTTCAATTAAGTTATCAGATTCGTGTCTCCTCTCAACTTTGGCTTTGAAATTAATTTAGTTATCATTTAACCGATTGATTGTTATTCAAACAATTGAGTATAATTCAATGATAATTAAATAAAATTTTCGATAATAAAAACTCTCGAAACTAAATCTGATGTTATAAACTCTCATGTGTACGACACTTACATGTCATGTAAATAAATACATTGGGCTACGGCTTCATACTTATAAATAATAAAAATAAATAAAGAACAAGCAAAAACCGTGTAATGGAACACGGGTCCTACAGGACTTCGCTTCGTAGAGTTATCCATATAACGACTTTTCTCCACAAGGCGATTTACGGGGGGGCGAAAAGTAGCGCGACTTGAGCCATTTCTAATAGCGTTTGTCCTTGATGTCGTTGTACCAAATTTCGTAAAAATGTTTGAAATATGACAACCTATAAGTTGAACACAAGAATACCAGACAGACCGGACAGAGAGACATGAATCGATTCAGAAAGTGATTTTGAATCAATCGACACTCGGAAAGGCAGGACTTTCTCCGTCTGTCCGTCTGTAATATTATAGGGTTTAATGTCTTGAACAATATAGACGAGTTAAGTATATATAAAGCGCTATTCCTATACTTTTTAGCAAGAGAGAGGATTCTTTGGTTTTTATGAAAATTAGAATTTTTCATAAAAATATAAACTTTGATGCCTGCGCAGATAGTTTCACTATTTTGAAAACTATACATCTGTAAGAACCGCATCGTATTCTACACGTAAACGCAAAGACTTTTAAGTGTAAATTGCGATTGAAAATGAAGATGGAACGTTGCTGTAATCGACGCACATTCCATCCATTCCTGAAACAAGCCACGGTAGCCATATTGCATTCTAATATTTTTGTTAATCCTCTTACACGCCTTTCCAACAATTTTTATCGTTCGCCAATTGCATGAGATATTATTTTACTATACCAGTAATAAAGTACAGAAAATGCTTGTTTGCAAAATTTGAGGAAATTTCGTTTTCATGGGGTTAGACAGACTTTTTCCTACCAGATATACCATTGCCGTGACAGCATTTTTTTCCCACTAAAAGGGCAATTACGGAATGCACTACTAATAATAATAATAGGAACAGTTCTGCCTCACGCTCCGTTTTTATTTTAATGCATTACAATTACTTCGCTAAATCTTTTATAAGCTGGAACTCGATTGGCATGAGCAATATGCGGAAACAACCCAAAAAGATAAACTGTAAAGGATTGAAAGAGTATCGTATGAAGGAGAGAAACCAAGTTACGTTTCTATTTTTTCAAAATAATTCTTACATATGCTTCCTAACCACCAAGAGAACTGTGTTATTAGCACAGATTCTCTGTCAGCTATAAACGAAGGTTACCGCTCCCTTTCTATGAAAAGTACACTTGAGGCTGACTACTACTGACGTAGCTACGTTCCGCAAAGTGGCTTAACTCTTATAAAGTTTATAAATGAGAAAAGAAAATTTAAAGACAAAATTTCTATATAAATAAAAGAATAGAAGACATAAAGATTAAGAAGAAGATGAAAAAGTAAAATCTGTACACAGATGCAATGCACACTCTTAGCTAAAGTGCATGCGAGCTGGAAGTGTACCATTTAAGCGACACAAACATGCAAAAGTTTGCCAACCGAGATTAACGCATTAAGTTTGTTAGCGAATTATATAACGCATTAAAGATTCAAAGTCAGAAATATTCGCGGTCTAATGAAAAAACTTCATTTGGTAGCGTTTAAAGAGTTAAAGTATTCGATTGAGATTTAATTATAGATATAACTCAAAATGTTTGCAAAGGGTCTGAAGCATAGCATTAAATATACCTTCGTTGGATGAGCTTTATGAAAGCAACGCTTTAGGATGAGCTTTATGCAAAAAATTAAGTTCTAGAAGAAAGCTTAGAAAACTTGCAGTTTATCTCAGTTAAAAAAGAGAAAGCGTGTTTAACATCACTTATTAACCTAACCGAGAGAAGAATTGTGTCTGAACTCACATAGCACCGATAAAAAGAAGACCACATAACAGGCGAGTACCACCCAAGCATCGGACTAACAAGACTCAGACATAACCTCGTTTCGACATGTGGATCATTGAGCTTTGTATGCTAATGTTTAATAAAGCCTAACCTTGGCCGCTTGGAATTACTAAATTTATTTTCCCAATCAAGTTCCAACATTTCCGTGCTTTCCTGCATTTATGGTTATATCGCATTTAAGATTCATGTTTGTCTTTGCTGTTTATAATCCGAGCTTGTTGTTTTTTTCTTTTCTTTCTAAGTGTACAGGCATCCAATAGTGATTGAAAGACTCTCAGTTGTAAATGAAAATAAGAATTCGAAAGCGCAAAAACTTTATTCAGTAAGGAATGAAAATGAAGATATTTGATGAGAATAAAAGAACATAAGCGATAAGTGTTGCGTAATTAAAAATTTTATTCTCATATAATTTTCACAAATTTTTTTCGTTGTGTACAAATTTAGCCACTTTGCGATTTACATCAGTTTAAAGGGGAACATAAGAACGCACTTAATCTATTCCGCTATTCGGGTCAAATTACAACATATAGAGGCACACAGGAGTTTCAACGAAATATATTTGGAAAACATAATGTCTGCGGTGAATAGAAAACGTTCAGAGTAGTAAGAAAATTCGTATCAAATGTGAATCTTCATCTTCTTAACATCGCTTTTGCTTTGTTTTAAATAAATTGTTTATTATGTGCGTATGTCTATCGTATTAAGATGGCCACGCTACGTCCGCACTCAATAAACCCATAGGATGACAGACGAATGTACAACGGCATTGAGTTTGTAGAATGACATATTGATGTCACTACTCTCTACGAGCCAGTGCGAGATGCTAACCAACCCTCTTGCTCTTAAAAATTTCTAGATTTCATGCGATTCTGACTACAACGTCGTTGTAAAGCAATAGTCGAAATGTCACAAGGTTTTGAAACATTTTGTTTGAAGATTCGTAGTATTTAGAAATCGTACGGACTAGTCAATAGCGGTGATATGTACATAGAGGCGTATCTTTTATTTATTAAATTCCGCTATAGAAGAAGTCATTAGCCGAATGTAAGCCACAAAATAACTTAATTGTAATAAAGAAAAAAAAAAAAGATCAACTTATGATATGCATCGGAATTAAACTCAGTACTAAATTGAGATACAGGGAAATATGCTGATGCCTGAACATGTGCTTTTTCATATCAACAGAACAAATGAGCAAAAAATCACATAAGACGGCTTGTTTATGCGGTAACGTTATACTAGAATGCTCTTAAACTATATTGATGAGCGGTTACTGTTCCGCTATTAGAAAAGAGAGAGTAACGGTCGGTCGGGTAATTACTCTTAAGAACAAAAAGAGACAAAAAGCAATCCATTGTAATATCTTTTAGTTTCTTCATTAGCAAGCTTTACCAAGAGGTTTTCCCTTTTTCTCGTGCTTACTAAACTAACAGATTTCTTTTTTCGCTTCTTCTCTTTTTTATTTTTTTATGTTGGCTTCATTTTTTCTTCCAATTAGATATTCAGATCTTGCTCTATTGGGTTCGGTCCTTAGCTCAGCTATATGAGATATTGTTTCAACTACTTCTTGGATTTTTCTTTGAAGCGCCGTATAACGGGCCTTAGCAATTAGTTAACAATCTTTTAGTAACACATTGCTAAAAAGACTATAAAATAAAGTTCTAGAAGATCTTAGTCAGAGACAATTGGTTCCCTTGCTTGCACAATTGTTGAATTAAAAAGAACGTCTTAAATAACTTGATATCTGAAAAGCTGTTATTGCTGCTTACAAACCATTAGGAAGTAGGAACCATTTAAGTTAACCATTTCTGCGATATTCGATCATTTTAAAAATGTTTACAAAACAAATATGCAAGCAGTTGTAACGGGCCTATCCAGCGCTAGCTTTCGAAAGAAACTTAAATCGATGTAATCCGGCCGCTCCGCACACAAAGGCGAAGTTAAGTATTTTTATTAAGTATAGAGTTTATCTCTTGGTAACCTTGAAACGAATGTGGAATGTGTGCAAATGTTGTCCAGAAATACAAATAATAAGTGATCCCGATACGTACATCATCCTCCATCTTCACATTGCAATTAAATTACACTTTATTTTATCACGCAAGAAACGACACAAAATAATATGAACGCCAACAATAATGACGTCGTTGAATAAACAGAAAGAAATGCTTTTGTTTCTGGTTTAATTTTAATTTCTCATTCCACGTTTTTCCTTCTATCTTTTTCTTCTTACAGGAGGCGTGTCAAAATTATGTGCGTATCATGGTGGTTACGTCACCAGGTCGTTTATTTGTCTGCGGTACGAATTCATTTCGTCCCATGTGCAACACTTACATAATCAATGACAACAACTACACTCTAGAGGCAACTAAAAACGGCCAGGCCGTATGTCCTTACGACCCGCGACATAACTCAACTTCGGTATTTGCTGGTAAGTAAGTTTAATTCAACAAACAAAATATAATAAACCTTCACGTTATATAACAATACAGTGAATCCTACTTTGATATGAATGGTTGTAAAACGAAAGCCTTTGAATATCTTTTGAATGAATCTTCCCTATGTCCGTCCTTAAAGGATTTTGTTAAGCATATATCCGTCACTAAGTCGATCAACAATGAAAACATTCACCATTCAAAACCATCATCAAATGTATGACGAAAATTCCTATTTAAAATTATATCAAATTGTTTGTGTATGGATGTGCGGATTAAGGTTAATTTGGTAAAATCTGGTTAGAATGCCTTTACTTGCTCTTTTTTTGACTCTTTCCCAAATAATAAATACTTCAACAGAGGAATAGGACATGAATGCGGCAATCGTTCCGTAGCCTCTCTCTCATCATAATCAGGAATATTTACTTACATTGGAGACTAAGTTGCACATCCAACGAAATTGCAGGTATACCTTGTTTTAATGTAATGGACGTAAAAATGTTGTCTGCATATTTATATATGCGAATATAAGCGAAAATATATGGAAATCCAGGCGCATGGCTTACACATCCACATGTAAATGAGCCCGTGTGTGAAACGGTTTTAAGTATAAAACTTTTTCATAGGTTCATGACTGAAATGATAACGATGACGATGACGATGATGATGATGATGATGATGGAATTTATCGGCCTTAAAAATAACTTTATCCTTTATATGTGCATCTAGAAATAAAATAATAAAAAAAAAAAGAAAAAATAACTTGCATATGTAAACCATAAAAATGTACCATCACTTGTAAAACAACGGTAGGCATGTGGGCAAAACCGAAAATACGCTTTTCAGGTGCACTGATGCCGTTACACGTTTATATATTCGTTTCTAAACTTTTGCCACGGCGGTGTTGTTTTCATATTTACTACCGAACAAACGGAGCACATTTATTTTAGCAAAACGTTTGCAACAGCCAAAAGAAAGAAAACTTGAAAAATCGTACAAAGTATATATATTCTTGATCAAAGTCAAACACTGACTTGATCTAGGCATGTCAACCTTTTCTCCAGTCCGTCTGTGCGGATTGGTTTTAAATATCCTCTCAATCGCAAAAATTATGATATGAGCTTCAAGTACGTCAAAATGTTATTGCGAACCGGTTGATGCTGATATTGAACGGTGCCGCCACAGTCCAACATAACGTGAGAATTTCAATCGACCTTCACAAACTAAAACACATATATCACTAAACAATTTCACGTGTATTCTACCACTGAAAAGTTCACCACGCCCATTCACTATTTCCGAGTATCGAAATTGTATTTTTTCTTTCTTCTTTTGTTGTGTTTATTTTAAGAAAATGATGGTGAGTATACATGATTCGGCCATAGCCAAACATTATTTTTTTTCTTAGTTTTTTCGTTTTTTATTATTTTTTTTTATATAAAAATGCAATTATTCCGTTGAGCTTACAATGAGGCAGCCTAGTTCTACTTACATATATATATATAAATATACAGCAATGAAATCTTTGTTTATTTTTTATTAACCTATACCATAGACTTTTTAATCTATCCCCCTTATTCCCCAAACATAGATCCATCCGTCGTTACTCCTGTTAGTATTTTACACTGTTAGCTTGTCACGTATAAATTACTTTTTTAATCTATGCAAATATCTGGGTGTGAAGTACTGCTTGTCAGAGACGAACTAAAAACCTAAAAACCGTATACATTTTTAAAAATGAACCGATCACAGAGAATAGGATCTTAGATCTTAGATAAAAACAAGAACGTTATAATCGTCTTATCGAGAATCCTTAAAAGAATTAGAAATTTATGGGCCAGCGGTTAGTCAGCATAGATCGTTTTTGTACTCATCTCTTGAATTGCCTTGGAAAGGCATTGCGATATATATACACTTTGCCTGCTCTTCGATGCCTCGGGTTATTAAAACGTCATGTAGACTTACACTGCGATGCTAGTAATAGCAGTTGAAAAGCAAGAATAGGAGTTTCTCATTTGAAGGAGGACCGCCCAGTGTAGCTTTTTCCTCTTGCTTGCATAAACTTTGTAAACTTCCTAGAGAATATGAGAGAAAAATCTCACACTCTAGAAAAAGTGTTTTTCGAACACCTTCCTTCCTTTTCTCAAAGAGATGAGCAAATCGCTGCTTAACGTCTTATCTATTGAATTCTAAATTCTCTAGTACACTAACAAATATATTCACAAAGTGTTTATGCTCATTTAAAAGTATTTAGCATCAAGATCATCAAGATAGTTTATGAAGTCTGCTCTAGAATTCTACTACTTTTTTGTGTCGACGTTTTTCTTCCTTAGATTTTAGGATGTGACAGAAAATGTCTGAGCGTGGGGGGCATAGGATAATGTCGAGACACAGGCTAATACTAAAGATTAATAAAACAGGTAAAATCAATATAGTGGGCCACGCACCACCGTTAAATACCCTGCATCACTCTACATCTATTCATCTTATGACTTTTCCAAATAAAAATGTCACATGGGCGGTGATCGAAAAAATCGTCAATAGCGTTCATCATCTGTGTACTAAATTTCATCAAAAGATCTCAAAAATTGCGACTTGTCGGTTGAACACAAGCGTACAAGACAGACCGACGGACACACAAGTTCAGAATCAATTCTTGAATCGATCGGTATAACTAAAGGTGGGTCTTCCGAGTGTTACCATACATCCGTGCGAATTTAATTTACCCTGTATCACAAGTGATGTAGGATATAAAAGTATAGATCGGTAGTTCTTTCACATATAAATTTACTGAGCTAAATTTGGACCAAATTGATTTATTTGATAAATTCTTGATAAATTCTTGAGTAGAAAAGTTCACAAAAAACTAAATCTAGAGTCATTGTTACATCATCGAAAACTGCTCATTTATTCCAAGTTGCAGTAAACGAAGTCCTTCGTGATATTTAATGCCAGCGGTGTCAGATTATTACGTTTTCATTTGCTTAAATCGAATGTTAAAAAAAAAAAAAAATATTCACATAATGTGGAAAAGGACGACAATTTGTGAAGAATCGCGAAAATAAAGTATTATCGTCTGGAAATTGCTCTCAACAGTAAATGTGAAATGCAATTAGTTTTTTAAAGTCCTAGCGCTAATAAGTGCAACCTGGCATTTTCATCCTCAATTTTTTCTTTCATTTATACGAGATGAAAACGTTTTTTCGCTCGTTTTTTTATGAGCATACTGCTGCCCCCTTACTCTTTCTGCTTTTCTTTCAATTTCTTTTTTTTTTCTCCCAGACGTAATTTTGTAATATTCGCAATTTATCTTTTCATCTGCCAAAATTATTTTTTCCTATTTTCCCTAAAATAAAGCTGATTTTTTATTGGCCACCACGTTATGCAGCTACGAACGAAAATTTGCATATATTTTTTTTTTTTTTGTTTTTTAATCTATGTTACCATCAAATAAAATTGGCGAACCATTAATTTTAAATTTTTTCAGGTTTTTTTCAGTCGAAATATTTAATTTGTATTTCATTGGCAGATTTTTTCTTTTTTTTATGTAAACTATAAACTATTGAAAAACGTGAAATAGATGGCAGTGAAAAATTGCAAACAAAAAGAGGAAAAAGAAAAATTGAACTTTTTATACACATCGATATTATTAAAGCATGTAACGGTAAAAAGACAACTGAAAGAAACTAGAGTCCAATTTGTGAAACTATTTTAAATGAAATAATCTGAGTACAAAGGTTTTTTTCTCCATTTATTTTTTCGCATACATGCCACGCCGTAAACAAATTTTTGTACTACATATCACTTTATTCACGTCATTGTACATCGCTGCGTATTGTGTAGATCGCAAGAATAGGCTTACAGAGGAAAGCTTTTAACTGTTATTAGGAAATTCTAAATTGGCTTCTTCTTCTTCATCTATCCGTTGTTAGCGTCGAATATATTACGGGAATGCAACACAAAGCGAACGTTAATCTGAAATTATCCTGCATTTGCTAAAAAAAAATTGTGTTTGAAAAATGACAAAATAACGTTTGATATAGAGTACATGAAAATTCGGATAAACTTCTTCTATTCTCGCATATACATATATAATTGTTATTTTGTGGCGACGCCATCTGATTTAAAAAAACCTTCAATTTAATTAATTGGAATATTAAACGTTTATCCTTCAGTCACACTGCTCAACGAAGTGTAAAAATATCCGTTAAACTGTAAAAAATAGGAAATAAGATATGATGAAAATTGTATTTGCTCAAGAACTAATTCCGTCAAACCAACATATTAGAGTTGCACAAGTGAAAACACTTTAGTCAGCTACGGCGCACTCTTAAACATCCTACACCATCACCTTGCAATTATATATATAACGACTTTTCAAAGTGAAGCGTTGGATGAACAGCGATTGAAAAAGTGATCCAATCTGAACTATTTTCCATTGAACCAAATTTCGTCAAAATATCTCAAAAATTGTGGCCGATAGTTTCGTTGAATACAAGAGAACAAGATGGACTGACGGACAGACAAGCTTAAATCAAACCAGAAAGTGTTTCTGAATCGATCGATATCAAGCCTCTCTGGATGTTGCTCACTTCGCGCAAGCAGGTGGTGCAGGGTATTTAAATAGTTTATTAATTGTGGCTCTGACCGCCCAAAGTCAACAGGCCCTTAATAAATCTGCAAGTTTCTAGCTTCTGCGCGGGCATGTTTATAAGTGAGGCAAATTCACTTTCTGATTGAGTCACCAAAACATACTAGAAATATTTTCATTGGGTGGAGACCAATATCGACTTTCCAAGCACGTACATATGAAATGGGATTTCATATATATAGGACGCCGTTTATTGTAAGAAAACTATAAAAAATGTTTTATTCGAAATATTTCCGATCCTTAGCAACACATTTTTCCCACCTATCTGAGAATTTGTGGAATTCACGCCAAAAAACTCTGCTGCTCTTGTGAGGCACACTAGTCATTGAGCTATTTTCATACATCTTTGTGAGGAGCGGAGGGTTGCTCAGCATGTGCGTGTCCCATGGATACGAACAAATGGTAATCGGAAGACCTGCATTTTGGCGAGTAAGCCGCATGGGCTAGCATCTTCAAGTTGGGTGCTTGCACCCTGCTTGCACTATGGATGGATAGACGGATGTCATGTGAAAAATGACCTTGTCTCGTCTTCTTTGATTTTTCCCTTATTTTTTCAACTCTGAGTTCTTGAACTCAAGTCAATTGATTATTATTCGCAGCGTTTGGTAGGCAATAACTGTTTTGCCATTTTAACAGCTACTGACAGACCTGCTCTTCTAGTCCCAACAAAGAGAATGTACGTCAAGGGTCGGCCGTCTTTATTGATTTTTTTGATAGTGAGAATATCTCCAGCGGCCGAAAGACGGAGGCATAGACGGACAAGTTGACATTTAGCAAAATCTTGGACTAATCAAAAATGTGTAACTTATGCGTTCATTGTTTTTCTGACCTTTTTTCTGCAACATATGTCTATCGGGTACACCGGCACACCATCCTTTGCTTATTTGTTTGAAAACAGTTGCCATTGATGACATTTAATTTAAGGAACAGAGATTTTTCCCATTTGTAGACGAACGTCCACGCGATGATTGCGCTGGGCATCGGAAATTTCTTCAAGAATAAACGTAAACGTCTTGAAAATTCATTTTTGTCAAAAGTTATCTTACTACCCTACTGCCATAGGGGACAGATAAAGCTTCTAGCCAATGCTCATCGAAAATGTATGGCGGGCGAGATGATTAAAAGTCCCCGCTGTGCTGCCTTAACGTTTTAAGAGATATTCCTTTTAAAATATTTTCTCCACTTATGAAGTCTATAAAGTTATAATGTAATGTTAAGCCGACAGATGATGTTTCGTTTTTAGTGTCTTATCATTTGGCCTTTCTCTTGATTTGCATAAAACTCTTTAAAACATTTAATTACCAAAGTTTACCGCTCTATACATTTCGCACTTCTTGCTTTTAGCAGCAAGTCGAAAAGTAAGTGTTTTAATAATATTACAAATTATAAGAGCGCCACAATTGGTTAGATATGTGGGAATTAAAATATATATATATATATATATATATATATATACATATACATATATATTGTACATGTTTATAAAGTAAAAACAGAAGAAAAGAAAGAAAAAAAATAATAATAAAATAAAATGCTTATTTAGTAATAAAATTATCGGGATTCGAGAAGGAAAAGAGAGAAAGAGAAAAAATGAAAGAGTATGTAAATTGATATATATATATATATATACATATATATGCACTTATGATCTGGCATAAAGGCATACACAGCACTGCGTGCGTTTATTTGCATGTGCCTTATTTTAAGGCATAAAATTCGTTTATGTGTGGAGTAAACATAAAAAGTTTAAACTTTTTTTAAATAACAGGTTATGGTATTTAAAAATTGGTCTCAACATACATCTACATACAGGCATATTTGTAGGCATATATTATATATAACATATACATAGATGAAGTCATATTTGCATTTACATCTGCATACATACATACATACATACATACATATCGTTTGTATGCATGCATTATACATAAAGAAGGGATAAAGTAGTGTTTGGAAGGCTTTTGCGTAGTTATCAGAATTTCCGATCATTGTGTACATATATGATGTTGCTGGCTCTTTCGATACGGTTGGGGATAAGGGATAGGAGATAGGGTATGTTGTTGCAAATAACTTATGCAAATCAATTTACATATGCAATTAAATGGCGCGCCAATGTTTAACTTTGTTCACTCAAACATATACACACACACACCCACACACACATACGTATATTTATATGATTTGTGTGAGGGTCGCATTTCTTTTCGTACCAAAATTTCCCATTTATTCTCCTTCATTTGTATGATTGTGTAAGCATTTGTGAATTTGGCTGTCTGCGCATATCATTACAAGAACAAAAATTTTGGTATAAATCCTCAAATAATGCAATAATTTTTGTTTCCTTTTCACACATTTTACGTAAATTTTTCTTCTTCTTTTGGTGATTTATTATGGAAAAAACTCTTCAACAAACAAAAAAACAAAATTAAAAGAAAGTAAAGTTTTAATTAAAAACTTTTTGAAAACTT
The DNA here is from genome assembly GCA_000688735.1 of Glossina austeni. Classification (NCBI taxonomy): domain Eukaryota; kingdom Metazoa; phylum Arthropoda; class Insecta; order Diptera; family Glossinidae; genus Glossina; species Glossina austeni. The sequence goes on along the minus strand of KK502550.1, from coordinate 139,442 downwards.
TTTTTTTTTTTTTTTTAATTCTTAAACTTTTTTTAGTATATTTAAAATTTAATTTACATCAAATTATATCATGTGAATATTATTTAATTATGTGTTCGTCGCCACATGCCTGCTCGCTGTTAACATTTTAGAAAACTCAAGCTTACTTTTAACTTTGGCCTGATTTCAATGATGAAATCACAGCTACTTTTCCATAACATGCATTTTTTACTATTTATTATCTATTACCTAACCTAACATGCTTTTGTTACGAAATAAAACGTGGTTTTTGTTCTAATGTTCTTTAACTTTCAAGTAAAAATTTGTGCAAATTATAATTTTTTGTCGGGGTCCAATGGAAGTGTTACAAAAATCTGACGCTTTGTTTGTACGTTCATGCTCATAGTAGCGCTTACAGTAAGCCTACTACATCTTATTATCGATCTATACTTGTAATTTTTATCTACCTACGTAGAGTTGCCATATTTCAGATTCGAGCTTTCAAAGGTGGGCTTTGAAGTTTTTTGGCAATTCTTTCAAAACATGTTTTGAGACAATGGGGACAATGTCTGCCGATCATCGTGAGAGTATTGAAATTATTTTGATCGACATTTGAAGCAACTTGAAAAAGTATCGCAACATCGTTTGTAAATTACTGACGAACAAATTCGACATTTCTCAAAGAGTTTCGGAAAGTGACCGTTCAATGCGTCCAATGACTTTGTATTCTTAACCTAGTTACAATTGGTGACAAGCATGGGTTCCAAAATCAAAACAGTGCGTAATCACAAATTTGTGTATGCCTTTCGTCTTTACTCAAAGGATTCTTACGCTTACTCTCTCGAATAGCAGATCAAAGTGTACCATTAACTGCAGTTGGTTCAATACGACCTTAAAAAAAGAATTTTGTGATGTGCATGACATTGAACCAAACTGGTTTTTATTATAAGTTTACCAGGCTCCACGACGTCTCAATTTTAAGCATAAGCATTAAAGGGTTTTCCTGTTTACCTTGAATTGAAAAAAAAAAGAAAAATTCTCTGTTGGTTTCTATATCATCGTCATATCTATCTATTATCTTATTATATTACGGTTTCTCCTTCAAATAGCTTTCTCACTTATACAGCATCCACCAATCTGGGCTTTACCTTCACCTCCATTGACGACATTATTACGACGTTCAATAAACGGATAGTTGATATTTGACATTACAAATGGTATATAGAATACACCACATCCAATAACATACCATATATACATGCATATACACGTAAATATCTTATACATATTTAGGTCAATGAGAAATTCTTCTTCTCGTCTACCGTACCTCTTTCCAACCTCGTACCTCGGGAAACGCTTGCATATATATATACAGATATACATAAGCGATATTTCTATACAAAATACACGTTTGTGTTTATTTACTCGTGCATACGTGTATAGTTTCTATATTTTTACTGCAAGTACGTGCTTCTCTCTCTCTCTCTCTCTCTCTCTCTCTTTCATTCGTCTTCCTTCAGTATAAATACGTTTTTCTTTTTATATTCGCTTCTTGTTTGCCAACATCTATAAAAGTTAACGATAATACGGGGTTGCATTCGAAAGTGGACGACGTAAACATGTTAACGAGTCACTTAAAAATTGCTGTTTAGATAAAGCAGTTCTTTCCATGTTCAAATTTGTATGTTGGTTTTTGTTTTTTTTCTCAGTTTTTAATTCCTTTCTTGTTTTTTTAAGGAAGTTCAGAGGAAAATATAAATATATTTATTTAGAATTTTTTATTTTTCTGCACCATTTTCTTGAACGTATAAATTTATGTTCGCAGTAGAGCTTAAATTTATACCTAAGCAGGAAAGTTTCCGCAGGACTTGATTACTTGACTTTTTTAAGAATTATATAAAAATGATTTAGTAATTATTGCTATGCCAACGTAGTGTGTGATTATAATACGTACAAATAAGTTCTTCGTATTCCTTTCATCAATTAAAAAAATACTTGTTACAAAGCTTAAGAATCGAGTTATTATGCCCCATCGTTATATGTGATCTTTTGTCTTTTGTCGCGTAAATTGCGAATAATCCCGCCATCAAAATTTCGCGAATTCGAGGCGAAATAGTGATCAACCCAGTTTCGCATATTTTCAACTTTATAGAACTGCTGATCTGCTAAATACGCCTGCATCTTTTGGAACCGAAATCAAAATGAGACAGGTCCGGAGAAGCTCAGGAGAAGCTCACAGCCCAAGCCGAAGATCACTTCCTGAGTTGCTTTTGCTGGAGCTGAATGAACGCTC